>CM069131.1:74554704-74979704 GCA_035221665.1 Okamejei kenojei
ATTAATTTTTTTACCCTTCACCTTAAACCTGTGTCCTCTGGCCCTCGATTCACCTACTCTGGGCAAGAGACTCTGTGCATCTAACCAATCTATTCCTTTCACCATTTTATACACATTTAAAATGTTAACCTTCAAGAGTGGTGTTAAAAGCCATTTAGACCTCGGCATGAGTATCGCTGGCTGTGTAAAGGCAATGGCTGGTGTTGTTGGCCCTTCAGCCATTGTCGCGACCTCAAAGATGTCTGGAAAGCTTGTGTTCTTCCTGAAGACCGAGCGGACAGTGTCTGTAACCCCGAGTGAGGGGATCACAGTGAGAGGGATTATCTTGCTGGTGGACCCATTGGGTGCTATAGTGGTTCGAGTAATGCTCTCCATCGTCCCACTCTTCAGGGGCGGAAATCACGTCCCCCCATGTTTTGAGAGGTGGGGGACATCCCCCCCAAGTTTCTGTAATCTGGATTTTTAAATCTCCGTGTTCCGCGAGACAGTGGAGGTGGGACTGCTGATCGAGGGAGCCGATTGGACGAGAGAGACGTCGGTCAGCAGGCAATGAGGGCGGGACATGATGATTAAGCGCAATGATTGGTGGAGGGGGGAGTGGGTGGGTGGGCCTGAGGATAGAGTGTGGTGATTGGAGGAGGGAGACGTGGCACAGACCGGCGCCTCATTCACTGCCAGGATCGATCCCGGCCGGGTCTCCGGCGTTGTCCCATCCTCACCCGAGTGCCCCCCCCCCCACATGGGTAGCCAGAGACGTCGGCAGTCAGATGCGAGCTGTACCCCCAGGCCCACAGCCTGCGCAGAGAAACAGCGCTAAACCCAGCTCAACTCTGCCTGTCCTGCCATGTTAATCTGCCTGGGCCAGCGTGGAGAAGCAGTGCTGGTGTCCCGTCAGTCCAGGCAAGGCTGTAGTTAACCTGGCGAGACAGGCAGAGTTGAGCTGCATTTAGCGCTGGATTGAGCCTCCGAAGCCTTGTGCGCATGCGCACGTGGCCGCCAAAAATCTGTGTGTCCCCCGTCCCCCGGTCCCCTCCATGTTTTGATAGCGAGTTCCGCTCTTGCTTCATACTCACTGAGTTCCTTCTCCCCTATCACCGCCCTCTGGGGGAGCAGTGGTCAGATATCACCCCTCTCTCACTCACTGCTGTTCATGCAGCTGGCGTGGGAGGGGGGGGTACTGAGGGACATTTCTGTGTCCAGTTAAAGGAGGCAGTTAACCTGGTCATCTGGACCTTGGTCCCTGTGCAGTGCCACGCCTGTAAATGGATTAACTAAGTCCAGAAAGACTGCCCAGCCTCAGGCCACAACTTCCACATCGGCGGCCTTGGATGGTACCACTATCAGGTCAGGTCAGGTCAGGGGGAGTTCCCCCCGCCACGGGTACCATGTAATCCCGTGCTACCTGCTCCATGGTCTGATAGTCGGCGACTAAACCGTCTCCCCCACCTAGGTGCTAGGTGAGGAGGCCGTGGAGCCCCAGCAGGACCAAAAACAAGACCTGTCAAAGGGCGGATGAGCTTCTAGTGAGCCAATGGCCATCCACACTTCAGTAGAAGTTGCAATCACTGTCGTACACAGCATTGTAAGGAATGATGATAAAGCACACACCCCAAAATCCTATACTTCCAGCGGTGGAAGTCCGCAGGAACTGGAGGACAGAGATATGTGGTGCGTCCGTTACCATTCCCATTGGAAACCAGCACCACTGCGTCGCTAATGTCCTCTCCACCTCTCCCCACCGAGGGCGGGGTTCACTGAGGTAGAGCATGTCACGAGCGAACAAGGGGAAGGGGAGGTTCGTACTGGGGGTAGAAAGACAAAGAATATAACAGAACATCAACAGGAACCTCCCCCTTGATACTTGGTGATGATTTGGGTTGAGACCCTTCTTCAGATCTGAAGTGATTCTGAAGAAGTGTCTCGGCCCGAAACTTCACCTATTGAGATGCTGCCTGACCAGTTGAGTTATGGGGCTGTCCCACTGTACGAGCTAATTCAAGAGTTCTCCCGAGTTTCTCCTGATTCGAACTCGGAGAAAATTCTACACGAGTCTTCACGAGCTTACTGCATTTCCCGAGTACCTGACGTTAGCAGTACGAGCCGCTAAGAGACGTCCCGAGCTCCGACGTACCCACAACATACATTCTACTTGCTTACCATGAGTTGGGTCTTTTTAAACTCAGGAGCGCTCTTGGGTAAACTCGTATAGTGGGACAGGCCCATAACTCTAGGTTTTTGTGTCTATCTTCGGTTTAAACCAGCATCTGCAGTTCCTTCCTGCACCCACTAGGATGTGTGCAAGCGTGAAGGGCGTGGTGATCCACTGGATGGGGAGGAGGGGGAGGGTGGGTGGGCAGCCCTGGGGTACCAGCCCCTCCAAAGGTGTAGGGTGCAGGTGTTTCTGTGGTTGGGATCTCCTAGGGCTTGGGACCTGGGTGTGGTGTCATGTCCTCCGTTCAGACTCTGAACGTGCCAATGAGCATTCCACCCCAGAGACAAAGGACGTTTCCTCAAACTTTGTGTCCCCAAGTCTGGAGATGTTGATCAGTGGCTCTGAGCTGGAGCCCTGCTTCTCTTTGTCTCAGGATCCGGATCCGGCTGATTCTCGGGACCTGAGGTAATTTAGAACATCCTTCGATCTGACGCTGCTGGTGGATGACCAATTCCAGGAATTGTTCCAAAAGTTCTGTACTTCCTAGTGGAGGGAGTGGGTGGGCTTCCTCTACATCCGTCTCTTCTCTCAGGAGTACACATGGGGGTCAACCAAACGGCATGACTCCGAGATCGGATGGCGTGAAAAAATTGAGCCCAAGTTGGAGTCTCGCCTGGGTCGAAGTGATGTAGACCTGGCCTTGTGGCACCGCTATCAGGAGGGAGGGCATGCTGAGGGACCTGTCGCTCGAGGTACGTGAGGTCGAGGGCTCAGATGCTACAGGATCTGCATTGAGCCTCACTCTTTGTGTGCTTACTCTAGAAGAGGCATCGTGTCCGTGAGTAGCTCACGGAGCTGCTGGCAGATGGCGGCTCCTCCTCACTGAGCCAGGGAGGATCCATCACATCGATCATTCCTCCTCTGGGTCTCTGATCTCACCAGATCAGTCCAGCGGGGATAAGAAGCAGTTTTTGGGAGGACCTACTAGGAGTCTGTCCGGGGGACGCAAGCGTCTTGACGCTCCACTGTTGATGGCAGATGATGGCAGAGCTGACTAGTGCCCTTCACCAGCTGCGTGCCCTTCACAAGCTCTTTGCCAGGGCAACGGTGAATCGTATGACTCCGAGCTGCCTCGCATGATCCTCGCTGACCAGTCCTACACTATCCCAGGCCGGTCCATCAAGGGCAACATCCATCCATCCGGGACCTGATCCACTTGTGCCAGAGATCTGGTCTGTCGCTCGCCTTTCTCTTCCTCAAACAGGAAAAGTTGTTCGATAGCATGAATCACTAGTGTATTTTTGGGACTCTACACACTTTTGGACTTGGGGTGCATTTTGTAGCCTGTGTCCAATTTTTGTTCACAGCTGTAGACTGCCTGGTGAAGGTGAATGGATTTTTGATGGCACACCCTCGCTTTGGAAGTGGAGTGTGTCAGGGGTGACCCATGTCTGGCCAGTTATATTCCATCTGTGGAGTGCCGTCCCTGTGCCTTCTTCTTCAGCAGTTCATTGGTCTGGCACTTGGTGGGCCGGGTGTGGAGGAGGTCTTCTCAGCCTATGCCGCTGACCTGCTCCTCATGGCCACCGCATCTGTTGACCTGCAGAGGATACATGAGTGCCCGTAGGTTTTCTCGGGAAAAATGTTCCAGACTCATTGTGGGTCTCTGGCAGGTGGACTCCCTGCTGAAGGAGATGAGATCTTTATCATAGAGCACCATGCACCTCATCTACCTCGGAGTCCAACTGAACCCACTGACAAGACCTGATCGGCAAACTATCAGGAATTGGAGACAAAAGTCATCCAGCTATGGCACTGTTCAGATCTGCCCGGAGTTTTTTCCTACAGGCAGAGCAGTGGTCATAAACCAACAAGTGACCTCCATTTTGTGGTACAGGTTGGTCACTTTGGTCCCTTCAGCTGCCATTGATGCTCAAAGGAAGAAACATTCTCTGCTGCAGTCCTGTATCTCCCGATCACAGAGTGCAGTTAGTCACTGGCGTGCATCCACACCCATGTGGCTGCTCTCTGCCTCAGGACCCTGCAGATATACCTGTACTCTGAGAACTCCTCGTTGGCGTGCTCTGGCAAAGTACCTTCTTCACCAGAACCATTGCCTTCAGGAGGACACGCAACTCCCGGTTGTGGGCACCAGCCGCGCTGCTCTACAGGAAGTGCCTGGCTTGTGAGAAGTTCAGATTTCCTCCATCAACTGTCCATCAATATCCATTATCCACAGATCTGGAATTATTCCTATTTGGATGAGGAACAGTCTGATGAAGTAATTGCTGACAATTCCACCAAATCCTTTGTGCATCTCCATTGCTTTCAGATTGCAACCAAATAAAACAACAGAAATCACCTATACCTTCAGTGGCTGCTGATTGAGTTAAGATGATAGATAAAATCTGGTAATATGCCAAGAATTCAAATGATATTGTGACTGAAGGGTTAATTTTAATTTAGTCAAAAAATATATATTACAGCTGAAGTTTATTTGTGTTTTAAGCACATTTCAGCGATGAAAAAGTAAGGTCAAATGATTAATACAATAGTACAATGCCAGCTATGTTTACATATTCTGTTGTGCTACAGCAAGTAAGAATGTCATTTCCCTCACTCCATTGATGCTGCCTCACCCGCTGAGTTTCTCCAGCATTTGTGTCTACCATGTCATTGTTCTACCTGGGACATATGACAATAAAATACTCTTGACTATTGGCTATTATAATGGGAAACATCTGTTCCTGCAACAATAATCTATCATATTCAGAATATGTTAAGTGTAAAGTTACCAAGTGTAAATATTTAGAGATAAACAGTTCAGCATGTGTATGAAGGAACTGCAGATGCAGGGTTAAACCGAAGATAGACACAAAAAGCTGCAGCAACTCAGTCGGACGGGAAGCATCGCTGGAGAGAAGGAATGTGTGACGTTTCGGGTCGAGACCCTTCTTCACCTGGATAGGGATAAGGGAAACGAGAGATATAGATGATGATGTGGTGAGATAAGGAACAAGGAATGAAAGATATGCAAAAAAGTAACGATGATAAAGGAATCAGGCCAATGTTAGCTATTTGCAGGGTGAAAACGAGAAGCTAGTGCGACTTGGGCGGGAGAGGGATAAAGAGAGAGGGAATGCCAGGGCTACCTGAAGTGAGGGAAATCAATAATCATACCACTGGGCTAGGTGAAATATGAGATGCTGTTCCTCCAATTTGCATTTAGACCCAGGACAGAAAGGTCTGTGTAGGAATGGGAAGGAGAATTAAAGTGTCCGGCAAGCGAGAGATCAGGTAGGTTCAGGAAGGCTGAGCGAAGGTGTTCCGTGAAACGATCGCTCAGCCTGCGTTTGGTCTCGCCGATGTATAAGAGTTCACATCTTGACCAATGGACACAGTAGATGAGGTTGATGGAGGTCAGGTGAACCTCTGCCTAACCTGAAAGGACTGTCGGGGTCCCAGGGCAGAGTCGAGGGAGGAGGTATAGCAACAGGTAAGCAACAGTCCAGCTTGCACGTTTCATCACAGTTGCTGCAAAATGTTATTGCCAGCAGTGCTCCTGACCTCAAATTATTTTCTTCCCGTACTATTGCTGACCATCTTGAAAGATTTCATATTTCTTTGGTACCTCCAGTAGCAACGTAGATAAGAACAAAACAGACCAAGACATGGGAAACATGTTAACATAGATTCTGCCACTTAATGCCCGTATGCACTCGAGTGTCTATGCACCTCCCCCACCTACATACTGTGAATTGAAAAATCCAGTGTTGTTACACAGCATTTGAGGAGCACAGATTGAAAAAGTTGATTCAATTAGTGATGATGATCCGTACTACTGCAATTTTAATATGTATCTTAATTTAAATATACTTATGTTTTTGCTCATGGAACATGGAACAGTGCAGCAAAGGAAATCATCATAAATCAATATTATTCATACTTACAACACTGCCAATGCTTTTGTAAGCAGCAAAAACTCCAGCTAGCTCCTGACTTTATTCTGGCTGTTTATTTCTCTTGTTGTCCTTCATTCTGCAGGTGTGGTGGGACTAACCATTGAATCCTCTTTGCTGCCACATTGTAGTAACATTTTTTTATGATGTCACAACAGTCCCTCTGATCTCAATGTTTCCTTGTGACGTCACAAAGAACATCACCCCTTTCCCTGAGAGAAAAGCCGCCCCGAGAAATAATGGCGGCATAAAATGCTGGCTTAGTTTAGAGATATAGCATGGAAACAGGTTTGGTCCACCGGGTTCACGCCGACCATTGATCACCCACACTCTAGTGGTATGTTATCCCACTCTCCCATCCTGCACACTAGGGGGCAACTGACCTACAAACCTGCACGTCTTTGAAGTGTGGGAGGAAATCGGAGCACCCAGAGAAAACCCACGTGGTCACAGGGAGAACATACAAACTCCCCACAGGCAGCACCAGTAGTCAGGACCAATCTCGGGTCTCTGGCACTGTGAGGCAGCAGCTTTACCACTGCACCACTGTATTGAAGTGGGCGCATGTGCGCATGTGCGGGGTTCTTCTAGAGTGTGCACATGCGCAGGACATTCCCGGAGTGTGCGCATGTGCAGAGTATTTCAGGCGGGAAAGGCCTGCGTAATCAGCCATGTTTGCCAGACGTTTCTGAGTAATGTATTAAAGAAATAAGTTGCTTAAAGCTTAAATAAAGTTAAGTAAATTACAAGTAGTGAAAGTTTCATTTACCTCACAACAATTTAAGCAACTTATCTTACAAGTCCGACTTGGGATGTTTGCATATTATGCAAAATGGATACCAAATTTTTCTGACAAAATTCAGCCTTTGATTAGAGCAAAATCTTTCCCCCTTGACTCTACAGCAATTGGTGCTTTTACTTCTTTAAAGAAACAATTGGAATCTGCGACATTACATGCCATTGATGAGGATCTCCCCTTTGTTGTTGAATGTGATGCCTCTGATTTAGCAGTATCAGCAACATTAAATCAAGGAGGACGACCAGTGGCTTTCATGTCTCGTACTCTCCAAGGTAGTGAATTGCACTACCCACCTGTCGAAAAGGAAGCTACAGCAATTATTGAAGCAGTGAGAAAATGGAGTCATTTCCTTGCTCGCCAGCACTTCACTTTGATAACAGATCAGCGTTCAGTAGCTTTTATGCTGGATAATCGAAAACGAACGAAGATTAAGAACAGTAAAATTCACGAATGGAGGATTGAATTATCTGCATTTAGTTATTCAATTGAGTACCGCCCTGGTAAGGATAATGTTGCTCCGGATACATTAACCCGAGCATTTTGTGCCTCTGTTCATTCTTCTGCACTCACTGATCTTCACAATGGGCTGTGTCATCCTGGAGTCACTCGTTTATTACACTATGTTCGTTCCAAAAACTTACCTTTCTCTACAGAAGATGTGAAGATGACGTGTGCTTCATGTTGAATTTGTGCTGAATTAAAACCAAGGTTCTTCCAACCTGAAGAAGGAAGATTGATCAAAGCTACTCAACCTATTGAACGTTTGAGTATTGACTTCAAAGGGCCTTTACCATCCTCCTCTCGAAATGTTTATATACTTACCTTAGTTGACGAATATTCGAGGTTCCCATTTGTTTTTCCTTGTCCAAATATGTCAGCTGCTATGGTTATCAAATGTTTAGATCAACTGTTTTCTTTCTGTGGATTTCCAAGTTACATACATTCTGATAGGGGCACCTCATTCATGTCGAAAGATTTAAAGGACTACCTTTCTAAGAGAGGAATTGCAACAAGTAAAACTACACCATATCATCCTATTGGAAATGGTCAGGTTGAGAGGTATAACGGAATCATTTGGAAAGCAGTGAAACTGGCTTTAAAGTCAAATGACATACCAGATCAGCATTGGGAATGTGTTCTACCAGATGCATTACACTCCATCAGATCTCTACTGTCAACTGCTACCAATACTACTCCACATGAGCGGTTCTTTAACTTCAAACGGCGTTCTTCTAGTGGTACTTCTCTGCCATCATGGTCGACTAGCCCAGGGACCGTGTTGCTTCGTCGTTATGTCCGATCAAATAAGAACGAGCCTTTTGTTGATGAAGTTGAACTGACTGATGTCAACCCTTCTTATGCAACTATCAAGTATCAGGATGGACGCCAGTCAACTGTCTCACTTCTTGACCTTGCACCATGTCCGTCTTCTCCATCACCTACGTCACTTCTTGATAACACTAATCGAGAACTTCCTCCAACACTTCCAGCATCCCCTATGGAAACTTCTATAAGAAATTCTAAAATTGTAAATCTAAATAACAATATGAGTGAAGTTGATGACCAAGCAATATATCTACCACCAGCTATTGAAACGCCATTACCTCCTGAAGCTCCAGTTCTGCGACGGTCATCAAGATGTATTAAACCTCCTGTCCGTCTCAACTGAAATAGGAGAGGAGAATGAAGTGGGCGCATGTGCGCATGTGCGGGGTTCTTCTAGAGTGTGCGCATGCGCAGGACATTCCCGGAGTGTGCGCATGTGCAAAGTATTTCGGGCGGGAAAGGCCTGCGGAATCAGCCATGTTTGCCAGACGTTTCTGAGTAATGTGTTAAAGAAATAAGTTGCTTAAAGCTTAAATAAAGTTAAGTAAATTACAAGTAGTGAAAATTTCATTTACCTCACAACATGTACTGTCCTAAAGTTTGCAGAATTCAGCCTTGTTTATCTATTATGCCAAATTGGATTGAACATGGTGATCAATGCACTTACATGAACAAAGGTAGTGCAGGTCAAACTGTTCATTACATTGGGAAGGATGTACCACAATCTCTTACAGTTTCAGGAGAAGGATGATTGTAATGTCATGATCTGACAATGGTTCCTACAAAGTAGCCTCCATGAGCATAGACGATCCAACATTCATCTGAAGACAGGAATCCCCTGCCCTTCTCCACCCAATCCCATGCAACAAATGCTGCTTCAGGAGGTTTTCCATTATTTTGTTATTTGAAACACAGAATGTTTTTTCTGGTATTCTGGTAGAGTTCGTGCGTTACAGTGTCAGAGACCCGAGTTCGATCCTGACTACAGGTGCTGTCTGTACGGAGTTTGTACGTTCTCTCCGTGACTTGCGTGGGTTTTCTCTGGGAGATCCGGTTTCCTCCCACACTCCATAGACATACAGGTTTGTATGTTAATTGGCTTGGTAAAGTTGTCTCTAGTGTCTGTAGGATAGTGTTTGTGTTAGCAGACTTGGTGGGCCAAAGAGTTTGTTTCCACACTGCATCTTTAAACTAAACTAAACTAAACTAAACATTAGTGATCATTTTGGGCTAAATTATCATCATCATAAAATTGGAACTGACCTCTTCCAACTGGTCAGTTCCGGTCTAGATCCACCCAGTATCGGATACACTTACAATAACATCCATAATCAGTATCACCACTTTGATCCCATTCTGGCTATAGTTGGATGGTCCATATTGAGCGAATCAATGTTACATGGCAGTCACAGAAAGAAATCAGCAAACCCACTGCGATCCTCATAAAGACATCAATTACAATCTCTCCAGTCTGATTTGGAACCTTTTATCATAATGTCTGATAGACTCATAATCCAATGGGCAGCATAATTGTATAAACGCTCCCTTGCTTCATCACTGTTTGCCGCCTGTATACTTCATGCATCTCGGTGTAGGAATCCACACAAGTCTTCCTGCAGCTCAGTGGCATGGAGCCACTGACGGGATGGGACTCCAGCAGGACATGGGATTATGTGGGAAAGTTCCCAGCACGTCCCATAGTTCTACAGTATTTCAATCCACTTCACTCACAGCATCCTAGCATCTGCATTTTGCAAACCATGGGTGTAAAATTGAATCTGACAATTGATGTCACACAAAGCTGTTCATTTTCCTGGGAAGGACTGTGGCACTGGCCACCCACCTGGTTTTTCGTTGTTTCTATGGCAGTCTTTTCTGCATCTGTAGCTGCCATTGAGGGGGCATCTATTAACATCTGACAACCACCTTCCGTGTACAGTTCGGCAAGAGCAAAGCATGCGTAATGAATGACTTTCTGCAAATCTGGTCCAGAAACAGATGTTGGGACACATTTTTTCTTTTTTACTGCAAGAACAACAGAACAATTTTACAGTTTCCAGAGAAGGAAGAAAATTAACAGAACTCATCTACTGTATCCGCTGTTCCAGGTGTCAACTTGTACATCGGCGAGACCAAACACAGGCTCGGCGATCGTTTCGCTGCATACATCCGCTCTGTCTGCCTTAACCTACCTGATCTCCCGGTTGCTCAGCACTTTAACTCACCCTCCCATTCCCAACCTGATCTTTCTGTCAGAGTGAGGCCCAGTGCAAATTGGAGGAACAATTTCTCATATTTTATTTGGGTGGCTTACACCCCAGCAGTATGAACATTGACTTCTCCAACTTCCAATAGCCATTGCTTTCCCTCTCTCTCCATCACCCCCCCCCCCCCCCTTCCCAGTTCTCCCACCAGTCTCACTGTCTCTGACTACATTCTATCTCTGTCCCACCCACTCCCCTGACATTGAAGAAGGGTCTCGACCAGAAACGTCTCCCATTCCTTCTCTCCAGAGATGCTGCCTGTCCCGCTGAGTTACTCCTGCATTTTGTGTCTATTTTCGGTTTAAATCAGCATTTGCAGTTCCTTCTTACACAGTACAATTTTAATAGCGTTTACAACAAATCTTACCATCTTTAAGGGGACCTGACCTTGAATGCTTCCTTATGAGCTTCTGCACAATGGATAAACTATTGAGTTTGTCACCTTTGGTATTGGTTTGTTATTGTCGTGTTTACCAAGATGCAGTGAAAAACGTTGTGTGCGATCCAAGTCAAGCTATACAGTGCTTGAGTCCAGTCAAGTCGTACTCTAGTACAACATGTCATGCAAAGAGAAAAATACCAGAACGCAGAATATATTGTTGCAGCTTTGTAGTGTTAGTTACAGAGAAAGTGCAGATTTTTAAAATGTCGTAATTGGCAATTCCCTGGAACTTGCCACACAGGCCTTTCACTCTCAGACTAATGAGAATTCAATGTTATGTCTCAGATCCAATCTTTTTACCTGAATGGTTCCAATCCAATATAGAGACATCAGTGTCTTGACTCTACCACGTCAGCAGGAATCCGAGAAGGCCTTGGTGACCATTCTCTACGGAGAACCACGTGATAGGGAAAATAAGGAGAAGGCAAGTGGAAAAAAAGCCTGCCTGACAGAGAGGAGGAGGAGACGGATTTGGAAGAGGAGGAAGGCGAGGGAAGTGACATAGCTAGAGGGTCCATCCAACAAGGATGCTCAGGGAACCTCAGCAAGGAGCAATACCTTGGGGGGGAAGAAAAGAGAAAACGTGCTGGAGTATCTCACGGGTCAGGCAGCATCACTGGCGATATTTCAGGTCAGGACCCTTCTTCAGACTGATTGTGGTGGTGGAGGGGAGAAAGCTGGAACAGAGAAGGGGCGGGACAAAGTCGGGTGAGTGCTAGGTGGATACAGATGAGGGTTGATGGGGGTTATTGCCAGGTGGTTGGACAAAATCCAAAAGTCCAATGTCCAGTCCAATAGACAAAAAGTGTTAGATAAGGAGATAAGGATAGAAGAGATGCAAATTGTGCAACCAGAGGAAGAAATATAGGTAGAAGGGGATGATAAGGATGTGAATCCAAGTGAGACACAGGAAAGATGGGGGAAAGATGGGGGGAAGAAGAGTTCATAAGTTCATGTTACAGAAGCAGATTCAGGCCATTTGGCCCATCAATTTTGGCCCATCTACTTTGCCAGTCAATCATGGCTGATCTATCCTCCCCTCTCAACCTCATTTTTCTGTCTTCTGCCCATAACCATTGACACCCGTACTAATCGAAAATCTATCAATCTCTGGCTTAACAATATCCATGGACTTGGTCCTTTGAGTGGGGGAGTGGTTGTTTGTGGGTTAGTTACTGAGGTTACTGAGGTTGTTGGTTAGTATGCTATGACCTGGCATCTGCTCTTGGACACCTGCTCATACGTACCCCTTGAACATGCCCCAGTAATTCCTAATGCCTTGGGAGACCTTGTTTCAGTAATATGCCACACACTGCAAATTCAGTTACAGTGACAAAGAAGGGCCAGGACTAGATAATAAGGTAACCACCATTATTCTTTCTGCTTCACACTGTCCCCAGGCTGATACATTACTTCTGTGGCACTTTGTATTTTGCACTAGGTTGCAGCATTACAGAGATAATAGAAGAACTGACTTCATCACCTCTCCCTTGGCAGAGGTTAGCCGGCATCATAGACTTGCAGATACTTTCAGAACTGTAATTAACTTAATGTTAAGGTAAGGTATTTTGCACGGAAATACAACCAATGAGAAGGCATGCACGCACAGGGTCCAGGAACCTAGCAGTGGCTGCTTTGCAATGTAGACCTGTTTTTTTTTCAAATCTCACATCCCTGCTCTCTATCAATTTTCAAACCATTCCAGCACATAATCCTGCTTGCCCTGTGTGTTAATTGCTCACATTACATCTTCTACA
Organism: Okamejei kenojei; assembly: GCA_035221665.1. Lineage (NCBI taxonomy): Eukaryota > Metazoa > Chordata > Chondrichthyes > Rajiformes > Rajidae > Okamejei > Okamejei kenojei. The sequence goes on from CM069131.1 coordinate 74,567,404, forward strand.
TAGGAATTCATCAAAAGCTTTCTGAAAAGCTATGTAAAACCATATCCTGCAATTTTTGTTTATTAATTCAATTAATTCCATTCTAAAACTACTCCAGATGCTTTGCCAAAGAACACATCTCTGATACAGATGTCTATGTAAATTTAGTCCAATCCCATTGATGCTTCTAAGTATACTGTTATCTCATGTTTTGCCACTATTGGGTAAAAGGAAACAGTAGGTGCTAACTATTTATTGCAGCATTTCCATGCAGTCACAAAGAAAGCTCCTCTACTGCATTAGAAGATTGAGGAAATTTAATATGTTGACAAATACTTTATCTAACTTATATTGGTATATGATAGAGAGTATACTTCCTGGTTGCATTATAGACTGGTCTGTTAATTCAAACCTCCAGGAATGAAGTAGGCTGCAGAAGATGGAAGACATTGCCCGGTCCATCACGGGTCCTGACATCCTCACCATTGAAGGGATCTGCTAGAGGCACTAGCTCATAAAGGCAGCTAATGTCATCCAAGACCACACCACCCTGGCCACTCTCCTTGCTACTATGTAGAGTGGAGAACATGAAGTTCCTCGGAGTGCAGATCACAGACAGTCTCACCTGGTCCAGGAACAACACTGGGATTGTCAAACAGGCCCATCAGCGACTGCACTACCTGAGGAAACTCAAACAGGCCTCGCTCCCCACCAACATCCTCACGACTTTTTACAGGGGCACGGTGTAGTCTGTACTCACCAACTGCATTAACATGTGGTACTCCAACTGCAACTGCTCAGACAGAAAGGCCCTGCAGAGGGTAGTGAGGGGAGCAGAGAGGATCATTGGCGTCTCCCTACCCTCGGTACAAGAACTGTTCCAGAGCCGATGCCTGAAAAAAGCACTGAGCATTGCAAAGGACAGACTGCACCCCCTCCACACACATCTGGATCTCCTGCCATCAGGCAAGAGATACCGTAGCATCAAAGCCCGGACAACTAGACTGCTAAACAGCTTCCTTCCACAGGCTGTGAGGCTGCGAAACAGTAACTCCACCTAATTCTGCTGCTTTTTTGCACTGACAATTTAATAACAAACTCTGGCACTGGCCGCTTAAATCAGCTGCCCTGGACAATTTATGACTGTTTTTGTTTGTATTTTAATGTTGCTGGGTTTTTTATCTGCAATTTTAACTATTCGTATTGTTTTTATCAGGGATTGGATTGTTTATTATTGTTTTTATTTATGTGTGAAATGTTTAAGCTTTATGTGCGATGCACTGGTATTTCCTGGGAAACAGCTTCTCGTTTTGCACTGTCCAACTGTTGCTTTGCAAGATAACAATAAAGGTTGATTGATAGATTAACTGATTGATTGAACAACCCGACCGCAGCCACCAGGTAGACTTTGTTTTGGTTGCACTGCATACTTCAGTTTTGCACATTTATGGTCTAGTTACCTAGTATTGCTAATTATTATCGGCTATTAATTTATTATACTACATACTATTGTATATTTATTTGTGTGTTATTGCATTAATGGACCTGCGGTAAATAAGGATTCAATAGTTCAATGGTTCTTTATTGTGACATGTACAGAGAAACAGCGTAATGTGTAGGAAGAAACTGCAAATGTTGGTTTAAACTGAAGATAGACACAAAAAGCTGGAGTAACTCAGCGGATCAGGCAGCATCTCTGGAGAAAGGGAATAGGTGACATCCGAAGAAGGGTCACGGCCCAAAATATCACCTATTCCTTTTCTCCAGAGATGCTGCCTGACCTGCTGAGTTACTCCAGCATTGTGTGTCCATCTTCGATACAGTGTAATGGTTGTTCTACAGGCTATCCATCAAACTATACAATGCATGAGTACAATAAATCCTCTTCTGGAACAGCACACAGAGAGTCGCTGTTATTCAACTTCAAAGCTTCTGAAATGTCTGATCTTTTAATACATCTCTGGATTATTCTGCTGATGGGACCATTGTCATGTCAGACCCAGTGGTTGGAACCAATGTGAGCATTGGGAATGACACAATACATTCCTGCCTCACACTCACACCTCACTTACCTCTGCTGTTCCTTCAAATTGGTTAAGATGGTTCCATACATAGTTCCAACATTTGAGTTTTAACTTTCTTTACATCACCAGCATTGGCTATTCAGTCCAATGACCCTTTGCCAGCTCTTTCTAAGAGTTTTCCAAATTAATTCCATACCAAAACTTTTTCCCTGACCATCTGCAAAAATGTTTTTTTAATCAGACGTTTCCAATTACCATTTGAAAGTTCAATCAATCTAATTCAGTCACTCTATCGAGGAACAAGTTCTACATTTTAATATCATCAGTAATTCAATCAAATTCATGATGTGGTTCATATTCTTTATTTTGTGATATCATGACTTATTGTTTAAGCAAAACAGTTATAGCAAAACAACATTCGGTATAAGACGTTCGTGAGACCTCATTTAGAATATTGTGTTCAGTGCTGGGCACCATGTTATAGGAAAGATATTGTCAAGCTTGCAAGGGTTCAGAAAATATTTACAAGGATGTTGCTAGGACTAGAGGGTCTGAGCTGCAGGGAGAGGATGAGCAGGCTGGGTCTCTATTCCATGGAGTGCAGGAGGATGAGGGGAGATCTTATAGAGGTATACAAAATCATGAGAGGACTAGATCGGGGAGATGCACAGAAAAGATTTAATAGGAATCCAAGGGGTAGCTTTTCCACACAAAGGGTGGTGTGTGTATGGAACAAGCTGCCAGAGGAGGTAGTTGAGGCTGGGACTATCCCATCGTTTAAGAAACAGTTAGACAGTTACATGGATAGGACAAGTTTGGAGGAATATGGACCAAACACAGGCAATTGGGATTAGTGTAGCTGGGATATTGTTGGCCGGTGTGGGCGAGTTCCACACTGTATCACGCTATGACCCTATAGGTATTGGTAATGTTTGCAAATAAAAAGAAGGGAATGCAAAAAGGCAAGCAGGGAAATACAGAAGAGTGATTATATGTATATTATTTGACAGTCTATTCCCACCAATATTCTGGTGATGGAAGCCTCAAAATTACTCCAGGTAAAGCCTTTGTACAAACATTTAATTTTAATGTCATTTATATTAATAAAAAAGTCCCTATTTAACATTATCCCAATGAAGACTCTGGTACATTTGAATTTAAGTAGCTAAAAGTTAAAACACTTAAAAATAGTAATCCAATGTTGTGCAGATCAAGAGGACCTATTGAAAAACATTAAAGGGAAATACGGAATACTGGGCCAATGAGCTAAACCTGTTTTTAATAGATTTGATGGTGGGGCCTCAGCTCACCTTCCCCCCTGCTCCCTGACAGTTCCCCTGAGCAGGCAAGGAAAGAGCCGAGCAGACTTCGCTCAGGCAAAGCCTCGGGTCCCGATGGTGTCAGCCCTAGGGTACTCAAGGCGTGTGCCAGCCAGTTGTGCGGTGTACTCCAGCATATCCTCAACCTGAGCCTGAGCCTGGAGAGGGTTCCTGTGTTGGGGAAAACATCCTGCCTGGTTCATGTACCAAAGAGGATGCATCCCAGCACCTCCAATGACTACAGACCAGTGGCACTGACTTCACACATCATGAAGTCCCTGGAGAGGCTTCCTATGACCCCTGGTTAAACCCTACCTGGATCCCCCTGCAGTTTGCTTACCAAACAAAGATGGTGGTTGAGGACACCATCATCTACCTGTTCCATCATTCCTATTCTCATCTGGATAAGCTGGGAAGCATTGTGAGAGTCATGTTTTTTGACATAACACCATCCGGCCTGCACTGCTAGGGAGCCAACTGACAAAGATGCAGGTGGATGCTGCATTGGTGTCATGGATCACCAACCATCTGACTGGACGACCACAATATGTCAGGCTGCAGAATTGTGTCTTGGACATGGTTGTGAGCAACACAGGGGCCCCACAGGGGACGGTCCTCTCCCCCTTCCTGTTCACCATCTACACTTCAGATATAACTCGGACTCCTGCCACCTGCAGAAGTTTTCAGATGACTCTGGAATTGTGGGCTGCATCAGTAAGGGGAGGGAAGCTGAATAGAGAGGAGTAGTCAATGACTTTGTTGAGTGGTGTGGGCTGAATTACCTGCAGCTCAACACCAACAAGACTAAGGAGTCCTGTCCCCACCAATGGTGCGGGTGTGCAGTTTACCAGGGAGTACAAATACCTTGGAGTGTACCTGGACAGTAAACTGGACTGGTCCAGGAACGCTGAGGCCCTGTACAAGAAGGGACAGAGCCGCCTGCACTTTTTGAGAGGGGCTCCTTCAACATCTGCAGTAAGAAGACAATTGTGTGGGCAGTGCCATCTTTCTTTGCTGTTGTGTACTGGGGCAGGAGGGGAGGATGCTCCTCAAACTACAGAGCATCCTGGACAATACAGCTCACCCCCTCCATGACACACTGGTCAACCCAAGGAGTACCTTCAGCAACAGACTCGTTCCACCAAGATGCAGGACAGAACACCACAGAAGATCCTTCTTCCCCATGGCTATCAAACTGTACAACTCTTTCCCTTCTGTCGTGGGATAGACTGAGACTGAAATTGAGACTAGACTATCGTATCGGAAATAATTATGGCAATAGGACAATATTAAGAATTAGAAGAATAAATCTCATTCATTTTTGTAATCATAATCATACTTTATTAGCCAACATACGAGGAATTTGATTTGCCATACAGTCATACTATTAAAAAGCAACAAATCACACAAAATACATTTTAACATAAACGTCCATCACAGTGACTCCTCCACATTTCTCACTGTGATGGACGGCGAAAAAAAGTTAAATCTCTTCCCTTCTTTGGTCTCCCGTGGTCGGGGGCCTCAAGCCTTCCGTTGACAGGACGATCTTGACTCCTGTAGTCGGTGGCATTTGGGCCTTCGATGGAGTCATTTTGTAGGTGTTCTCGTCAGCTGGCGCTTTTTTCTTCCTGCTTTGGCCTAATAATTCTTTCTGGCTCTTTCGAGATGAATCCACTGATTGTTCAGAGGGTTTCCTGAATCTTTTGTATAGCTGGTAGACTGATGTGAAACAAAAATAAAAACTATACTTTACAAACCAAAAATCGCACAATACTAATTAGCATAACAAAGATTGACTATTAAGAAAAAATGTGTAACAATGGTCACAACGACGTCAGGAACCAAGTTCCTCCACTGGTACCCAGCAGCTAACTAAACACAAACTTTTATCACTGAATTTTAGATACCCTTGTCTTGATGCTATTTCATTCAAAAGATTTTCTATATTCTACTCATAATATTCTGGCCAGTGAAGCTAGATATGCATGTATAAATATTAATAATATGTAACTGTATATTTTATATAGCGTCATTCTGTACTGCCAATAAGCAAAACTGAGGTCCTTGTTCACTCAAAAAGCTGGAGAAACTCAGCGGGTGCAGCAGCATCTAAGGAGCGAAGGAGATAGGCGACGTTTCGGGTCGAGACCTTCTTCAGACTGGTCAGGGATCAGGGAAACGAGAGATATAGATGGTGATGTGGAGAGATAAGGAACAATGAGTGAAAGATATGCAAAAAAGTATCGGTGATAAAGGGAACAAGGTAACTGTTTGTGGTGTGAAAATGAGAAGCTGGTGCGACTTGGGGGTGGGGGAGGGAGATAGAGATAGAGGGAATGCCAGGGCCCGAGGGCTGAGGGAGAGGTGGGAAGGGGAGGAGACAGCAAGGGTTAATAGAATTGAGAAAATTCAATATTCAAGCCCAAAGGATGCAGACTCCCCAAGCGGAATATGAGGTGCTGTTCCTCCAGCTTGCGGTGTTGCTCACTCTGGCCGTGGAGGAGGCCCAGGACCGAGAGGTCGGATGTGGAATGGGAGGGGGAGTTGAAGTGCTGAGCCACCGGAGGTCGGGTTGGTTATTGCGGACCGAGCGGAGGTGTTCGGCGAAGCGATCGCCAAGCCTCCGCTTGGTCTCACCGATATAGATCATCTGGCATCTGAGCAACGGATGCAGGTGCAGGTGAACCTCTGTCGGACCTGGAAGGACTGCTTGGGTCCCTGAAAGGAGTGGAGGGGGGAGGTGAAGGGACAAGTGTTGCATTTCTTGCGGTTGCAAGGGAAAGTGCCCGGGAGAAGGGGTAGAGTGGGAGGGGAGGGAAGAATGGACAAGGGAGTTGCGGAGGGAGCGGTCTTTGCGGAAGGCAGACAGGGGGGGAGATGGGATCTCATCCCCCCCTGTCTGCCTTCCGCAAAGACCGCTCCCTCCGCAACTCCCTTGTCCATTCTTCCCTCCCCTCCCACTCTACCCCTTCCCCGGGCATTGCAACCGCAAGAAATGCAACACTTGTCCCTTCACCTCCCCCCTCCACTCCTTTCAGGGACCAAGCAGTCCTTCCAGGTCCGACAGTGGTTCACCTGCACCTCCTCCAACCTCATCTACTGCATCCGTTGCTCCAGATGCCAGATGATCTATATCGGTGAGACCAAGCGGAGGCTTGGCGATCGCTTCGCCGAACACCTCCGCTCGGTCCGCAATAACCAACCCGACCTCCCGCTCAGCACTTCAACTCCCCCTCCCATTCCACATCCGACCTCTCGGTCCTGGGCCTCCTCCACGGCCAGAGTGAGCAACACCGCAAGCTGGAGGAACAGCACCTCATATTCCGTGGGGAGTCTGCATCCTTTGGGCTTGAATATTGAATTTTCTCAATTCTGTTAACCCTTGCTGTCTCCTCCCCTTCCCACCTCTCCTCAGCCCTCGGGCCCTGGCATTCCCTCTATCTCTATCTCCCTCCCCCACCCAAGTCGCACCAGCTTCTCATTTTCACACCACAAACAGCTTACAATGGCTTGTTCCCTTTATCACCGATACTTTTTTGCATATCTTTCACTCATTGTTCCTTATCTCTCCACATCACCATCTATATCTCTCGTTTCCCTGATCCCTGACCAGTCTGAAGAAGGGTCTCGACCCGAAACGTCGCCTATCTCCTTCGCTCCTTAGATGCTGCTGCACCCGCTGAGTTTCTCCAGCTTTTTGTGTACCCTCGATTCTCCAGCATCTGCAGTTCCTTCTTTAAAAACTGAGTTCACTCAAGGTAAGAGCTTGGTTATTCAACATTGAGGTGGGAAGAATTATCCACCTAAAGGAGTTATAGAGGTACAGTTTAAAAGTATATTTTAAAGAGATTGTTGGGGTTTTTATATATAAGGGGAATTGAGGCATATGAGGTTTGTGCAGGAAAGTGTTGCTGAAGTAAAATATTAATCCTGATCTTATTGATGGCAGTGCAGTCAAGATGGGACAAATGATATACTCAAGCTTTTGTTTCTTATATGCAAAATATTTATCCGTCTCAAAAGTGTTTACTCTTTTGGTAACTGATCTTTGGAATGCAACGCATGGTGCCTTTTATATATCCCACTGTTACTCATTTATGTTCTCACCTCTTAGACTTTAGAGATACAGCGGGGAACTGGCCCTTTGGACCACCAAGTCCGCTCCAATCAATAATCACCCTGTACACTAGCACTATCCTGCACACCAGGGACAAGTTACAATTTTACCAGTGCCAGTTATCCTACAAACCTGTACGTCTTTGGGGGGAAGCAGAGCACCTGAGAAAACCCACACAGTCACAGGGAGAACGTACTAACTCTGTACTACATTTGTATCTAGTAATCATTTAATTCAGTTTAGTTTAGAGATACAGTGAGGAAACAGACCATTTTGCCCACTGAGTTTATGCCGACCATCGATCACCCGTACACTGTTCTATGTCCTACACACCAGAGGCAATTTACAGAAGCCAATTAACCTGAAAACCTGCATGTCTTTGGAACATGGGAGGAAACCGGATCAAACCCGGGTCTCTGGCACTAAGGCAGCAGCTCTACTAATGCTCCACTGCGCTGCATATTTTTCCCATGCAGTTTTTTAACCCTTATCCTCTTCTCCATTCGCAGCAACCTGCCTACTTCAATCACTTCTTCCATCTCACAATTATCACACCTACCTGTAACAAGTATTATTCCTTGAATTATTTGAAACAAAATATAAATGATAGGGTATGCAAACATTAACTTTAGTTTTTCTGGCTTGAAGGATAGCATTAGGATGGTTGTACAAATTTGTCCACTCTGTGCCCCAGTTTCAAAAGCTATAGTTCGACACCTGAAAAATAAAACAAAGCAATCAAATGAGAACAATAATTGCATATTTTTCCTATATTGTATTACCATATTATATGCTCTGTTAAATTCCAAGTAAAACAGATTTGTGACATAAATAAGTAACTCACTTATTTATTCACTTAAACAACAAAAGTACAAACCACACATTTAATTAGAGAAATCCTGAAATGGCAAGGGTTCTGTTAGAAAGTTATAATATTTAAAATCAGAATGGTGATCGTGCAGTTGTCTCCTGCATTTAACATAAAGAGTTCTGTTCCTCAGCTATTAGGCAGCATCCTATGCATTCCCACCATCATCTCAGGGTATGTCCGATCTCTTAATCGAGAGTCCATCGTTAATGAGGACCCAAAGGATCAGACTGGAAATGTTAAATATTTACTATTTTATGGTTGCAAGTCAGACATGAGAAATCCTTCTCATGATCACATCCTACAATACTGCCCTGCCCCACACTAATGAATTAATCAATACTGCTCCATGTTTGATATTACCAAATGACTCTCTGCGGGAAATAAGGGCACAATATGGACATTGCACAGAAGCATTCAATGTCTATTTTCTGCCACCAGTCAAGATGGCTACATCATTAAGGGTTTAATATCTATCTATCTGATAGCGAGGGAATCAACGCGAGTAATTTCCCCACATGAAGTCATCATCACTAACCTACCTATTGCTAACGTGGCTGACCACAGTACTAGTGACAGATAACCACCGAAGATACATTGTAAAACTCTGTCCATATCATGAGCGAACCGTCGTGTGGCACTGTGGCACTTCACTAGACCAACAACAGATGTAGTGTCCGTCAAAACTTGGCACCCAGGCAATGCAGCGGGCTGTCAGCAGCAGAAAATAGTACACCCCATGAAATGACTAACCCTGGGTCAAAGCAGAGTGTAAATGACTAAGAGCTGCATAACGCATGATTCAAAGTAGGGATGGAATTTAGTGAAGCTATTTCACGGAGCTGCTTCTCCATTAGCTGCCTGAATGAAGAATTTCCACAGGGATTCTCTAAATTGTCCATTGTAGCCCTCATGGAAGATCAACAAAATCCTCTGCCTATTGTCCATGCCGATTCAGGGTGATGTTATGGGCCTGTCCCACTTATTGAGACTTTTTTGGCGACTGCCGGCACCCGGCATAGGTTGTTGCAGGTCGGCGAAAATTTTCAACATGTTGAAAATTCAGCGGCGACCAGAACGACGCTACGACTCTTTGGGCGACTGAGGAGACTATTCACGAACATACAGGCGACACCCCGGCGACATGTCGTGGGGTGAAGCCTGCATGGTCGTGAGTAGTCGCTCAAAGAATCATACCTTGTTCTGGTCGCCGCTAGATTTTCAACATGTTGAAATTTTCGGCGACCTGCAACGACCTGTGCCAGCAGTCGCCAAAAAAGTTGTGTAAGTGGGACAGGCCCATTACGGTGCCCAGCCTGGGGAAGACAGAGTTCTGAATGACATGCTAGATACCACGTTGTTTCCACTAGTGGGAGAATCTAAAACAAGGGACACAGCTACAGGTTAAAGGACAGAAACAAGGAACGGCTTATGCTGGTTTACAAAAAATGTACACTAATTGCTGAAGTAACTCAACAGGTCAAGCAGCGTCTCTGGAAAACATGGATAGGTATATTCTGGGTCCGGAACCTTCTTCAAGTTTAAGGGTGATCATTTGAAAGTGAAGTGTGTCGGAATGTCTTCTCACAGAATCACTGGAATTCTCTATTCCAGAGGGTTGAAGGAATAGGAGTAAATAATGTTTTTGAAAAAAATTAGGGCATTCTGGATTATGGAGAAGAAGGAATGAGAATTGGGCCAGAACAGCGTGATCTTGTTGAATGATGATGATGCAGGTTTATTTATACCCTGATGCGTTTAATCAAGTTAACAATGATGTGGAAGTACAGTTACTCTAGAAATATCTCAGTCTTGTTGATGATTCCGAGCAGGTAACTACAACGGTGAAATATTTGCAAATGCCTTCTGCCAAAGCACTGAGTGCATGATCCTCAACTCTCTCTGAAACTACCCATTTTTTAATATCTTTTCAGAATGATCCACACCCTAACATATTAAGAAGACCTAAGTACACATGCCACAACAAACATTATGGAGGACTGACAATACTGTCGTTTTGGGGAACTACAAATAAATTTCACATATCCTCTATCCAATCCAGCATTGATATTACACTGGCTTCTAGTTAATAAAGTGGAATTTTCAAAATTATATTATATCCACAAAAGAACAGGAAACATAGTAGGTCTCGGCCCAAAATGTCACCTATTCCTTTTGCCTGCCTGACAAGCTGAGTTACTCTGCCTTTTTGTGTCTGTCTTATATTTTACCAAGTCAATTATTAGTCTATCAATCTGTTTTCAACCATCTTCAGGAGAATGTGGATTAAATGGCTCAAAAGTTCAGAAATAGTTTGTTAATTTACCTCTTCCACGATTGCCGTAAAATGACAGCGAGAACAAAGCCTGTAGTGTAACCAATAAAGGGGTTGATGACTCCTATAGCAAGCAACGATAAGTCAGCACTCCATGCCCCTTGGTACAGCAGTGTGGTCGTCACTGCTAAGATAAAAAATATGACTGCACCAACACTAGTTCCTCCCTGTGTAGAAATAGAACCATTTGTTATTTAGGTTGGGACATAGTTTAAGATAAACTGTCAAGCAAAATGATTGAGGCAGATACAGGACGATACCATAGAACTTTATTTATCCCTGGAGGGGAATTGGTCTGCCAACAGTCATAAAACACAACAAGGTACATGAAACATGAAATTAACGTGACAAGTGGAACGTCTCCAGTCATATCACAGATGGTGCAGGGCTTGGAGAGATATGAGGGTGTAGGTGTAAGATCAGTCATGGCAAGTAGATAAGGAGTTTGAGGCGTGTTGCTTACTGTGTGGGAAGCCAGGAAACAAAAAGGGGCGAAGGGAGACTGCAGTAAGGCTTGCTGAAACACAGAATGCAGGAGGAAAGGATGGTGTGGGAGGAGACAGAATGATCAGGGAAAAAAAGAATATCTTTGAAAATGACAATAGAATGTGGAACAGTACAGTGCAGGAATAGGCCCTTCAGCCCACACTTGCTCAGATTAATTTCCGTCCGCAGTTTCTCCGTCCATTTTTATAGTTAGTTTATATCCCGCTGAATACAATGGCAGCCTTCCTCACTGCCCATAGCAAAATGCAAAACATCAGCTTCTTCATAAATCAGCAAACATGTTAGCTCCAAACTTGGAACTTGTGGTGAGTGATGAACATGATGGGTTCCAGGGCATGATTTCAGATCAGGAGTGAAAAACCCCTTAGGGCTGTTGAGCCTCGCTTTTCATCCAACATTTTCTGAAGAGGACATGAGGATTTGAAGGGCTGAGGCGGTGTTCCGGCGGCCAGACTCGGGGCTGAGGCGGTGTTCCAGCGGCGATGGCGGCAACCCGACTTCGGAGGTTCAGCTGCGGGCCCTGTAGATGACATTGTCGGGAGCTCGCAGGTCACAGGTTGGTGACCTGTTTTTCCGGAGCTCCCGCGACAACAGCTTTGCCCGCTGGACTGGAGGGCGGCAGCTTCGGCAGCTTCAACCGCCCGGGCCGCGGAGTTGAACCGGCCCGCTCACGGAGCGCGGTTGAGCCGCGGGACTTACTTACCATCACCCGGTGGGGTCACAACATCGGAGGCCTGGATCGCCTCAGCACAGAGGAAGAACACGAAGGGAAGAGACCAGGACTTAAGATTTTTGCCTTCCATCACAGTGAGGAGGTGTCTGGTGAATGTTAAATTTGTGTTCATTGTATGTTTTGTTATTTTATTATATGTATGACTGCAAGGCAATAAAGTTTCCAAGATTCTCCCTAGTCATTGAGCTAATGATAAGCAATAGTTTAATGAAAATTATAATGTGGCCAAATTATTTTCTGTTTGTAATTAGAATGTTGGAATAATGACTGAAAAATGACTGAAAAACATTATGTCAAACAGATTATATAATTGGCCAGGATCGGATGGTTATTTAAAATTAGAAAATAAGGAAATGGCAGAAACCTTGAACAGCTGTTTTACATATGTTTCAATTTAAAAATCACCAAAAATCAGACTTTTCTGTAGAACTGTTATGCTGCAGTGCTGAGAAATATATCCTGCACTATATCCTATCTCCTCACTCACCTTTTATACTTGTGTTTCTCTTGATTGCATTATTATCTGATTTGACTGGATAGCATGCCAACAAAATGTTTTACACTGTACCCTTATATGTGATGATAATGAACCAAAAATGGCAGAACTCAGGAATTTGAAACAATCATTAATACAAGAGGATAAATGTTGGGCAACTAATGCAGCCTTAGGCAGATAAATCCTCCAAACCCAATGTCAAGATTGTTTAGTTTAGTTAGCTCTTCGGCACACCAGGTCTACGGAGTGTGGGAGGAAACCGAAGATCTTGGAAAAAACCCACGCAGGTCACGAGCAGAATGCACAAACTTCATACAGACAGCCCCCATAGTCGGGTTCAAACCTAGGTCTCCAGCGCTGCATTCTCTGTAAGGCAGCAACTCGACCGCTGCACCACCATTTGAACAATTGCCTTTTGAAGAATCACATATTTGTTGGTGGAAGAACATCTCATCTCCATCTGAATGGACATGATCCATTATTTTTTGAAATGATGACCTGTGACACAACCAGGGAAAATAGATGTTCTGCACCTTCCCTGTTAACTCCTGACAGGAATTTGCACATTTCCTTGAGATCACTGCTTCTTTTCCTGAAATTGAGAGTATAGGCCCAGTCTGCTTAATCACTCCCTCTCCCGGGTATCAACCTGGTAAACTGTTGTCAGACTAACTCTATTGTAAGTGCATGCTTCCTTGAGAAAGTGACTTGACAATATTTGAGGTGTATCCTCACCAGGGCCCTGTATTATTACAGTTAGCTCCTAGACTAAGTGGGACCCACTGGGTTTCATGTTCACACGGGAGGGCTGGTTCCCCAATGCAATATTCGACCTCTCCACCAATTGCAATATTGGTGGCCAGTGGGGGGGGGGGGGGGGGGGGGTTCTGGAGTACTAGTATGGATGTTGTAGGCCGAAGGGATTGGTTTCCAGAGGGCTAGTATGGACATTGTGGGCCAAAAGGAATATTGGGATAGCAGCTCAGTCACTCAAGCCTGATGTGCTGGCAGCTCACTCATGGCTGGTGGGCTGGCAGTTGACTCACAGCTATTCCTTGAAATTCCATTTCAAGCAGGGTGCAAGACCACCAAATTCAAGTGCAGTTTCATACCACTTCAAGTAGGGTGCAAGGCCACCAAATTCAGGTGCAGTTTACTACCACTTCAGGCAGGGTGCAAGGACACTGAATTCATGTGCAGTTTCCTACCGCTTCAAGCAGGGTGCAAGGCCACCAAATCCAAGTGCAGTTTCATGGCACTTCAAGCAGGGTGCAAGGCCACCAAATTCAAGTGCAGTTTCATACCACTTCAAACATTGTGCAAGGCCACACAATTCAAGTGCTGTTTCATGCCACTTCAAGCAGGGTACAAGGCCACCAAATTCTACTGCAGTTTCATACCACTTCAGGCAGGGTGCAATGACACCAAATTCAACTGCAGTTTCATGCCACTTCAAGCAGGGTGCAAGGACACCAAATTCAAGTGCTGTTTCATGCCACCAAACAGGGTGCAAGGCCACCAAATGCAAGTGCAGTTTCATGCCATTTCAAGCACAGTGCAAGGTCACCAAATTCAAGTGCAGTTTCATGCCATTTCAAGCAGGGTGCAAGGCTACCTAATTCAAGTGCAGTTTCATTCCACTTCAAGCAGGGTGCAAGACAACCAAATTCAAGTGCAGTTTCATACCATTTCAAGCAGGGTGCAAGGCCACCAAATTCAAGTGCAGTTTCCGACCACTTCAAGCAGGGTGCAAGGACACCGAATTCAAGTGCAGTTTCATATCACTTCAAGTAGGGTGCAAGACCAACAAATTCAAGTGCAGTTTCATGCCACTTCAAGCAGGGTGCACGGCCACCAAATTCAAGTGCATAGAAACATAGAAACATAGAAAATACGTGCAGGAGTAGGCCATTCGGCCCTTCGAGCCTGCACTGGCATTCAATATGAACATGGCTGATCATCCAACTCAGTATCCTGTACCTGCCTTCTCTCCATACCCCATGATCCCTTTAGCCACAAGGGCCACATCTAACTCCCTCTTAAATATAGTCAATGAACTGGCCTCAACTACCTTCTGTGGCAGAGAATTCCAGAGACTCACCACTCTCGGTGTGAAAAATGTTTTCCTCATCTCGGTCCTAAAGGAACTCCCCCTTATCCTTAGACTGTGACCCCTTGTTCTGGATCTCCCCAACATCGGGAACAATCTTCCTGCATCTAGCCTATACAACCCCTTAAGAATTTTGTAAGATTCTATAAGATCCCCCCCTCAGTCTTCTAAATTCTAGCGAGTACAAGCCAAGTCTATCCAGTCTTTCCTCATACGAAAGTCCTGACATCCCAGGAATCAGTCTGGTGAACCTTCTCTGTACCCCCTCTATGGCAAGAATGTCTTTTCTCAGATTTGGAGACCAAAACTGTACGCAATACTCCAGGTGTGGTCTCACCAAAACCCTGTACAACTGCTGTAGAACCTCCCTGCTCCGATACTCAAATCCTTTTGTTATGAATACCAACATACCATTTGCTTTCTTCACTGCCTGCTGCACCTGCATGCCTACTTTCAATGATTGGTGTACCATGACACCCAGGTCTCATTGCATCTCCCCTTTTCCTAATTTGCCACCATTCAGATAATAGTCTACCCTCCTGTTTGTGCCACCAAAGTGGATAACCTCACATTTATCCACATTATTCTGCATCTGCCATGCATTTGCCCACTCACCCAGCCTATCCAAGTCACCTTGCAGCCTCCTAGCATCCTCCTCACACCTAACACTACCCCCCAGCTTAGTGCCATCCACAAACTTGGAGATGTTGCATTCAATTCCCTCGTCCAAATCATTAATATATTTTGTAAATAGCTGGGGTCCCAGCACTGTGCCTTGCGGTACCCCACTAGTCACTGCCTGCCATTCTGAAAAGGACCCGTTTACTCCTACCCTTTGCTTCCTGTCTGCCAGCCAGTTCTCTATCCACATCAATACTGAACCCCCAGTACCGTGTGCTTTAAGTTTGCCTACTAATCTCTTATGTGGGACCTTGTCGAAAGCCTTCTGAAAGTCTAGATATAACACATCCAATGGTTCTCCCTTATCCACTCTGCTAGTTACATCCTCGAAAAATTCTATAAGATTCGTCAGACATGATTTACCTTTCATAAATCCATGCTGTCTTTGTCGAATTATTTCACCACTTCCCAAATGTACTGCTATCCCATCTTTAATAACTGACTCTAGCAGTTTCCCCACTACCGATGTTAGACTAACTGGTCTGTAATTCCCCGTTTTCTCTCTCCCTCCTTTTTTAAAAAGTGGGGTTACATTAGCTACCCTCCAATCCTCAGGAACTACTCCAGAATCTAAGGAGTTTTTAAAAATTATCACTAATGCATCCACTATTTCTGTGGCTACTTCCTTGAGTTCTCCGGGATGCAGATTATCTGGCTCTTGGGATTTATCAGCCTTTAATCTATTCAATTTACCCAACACCACTTCCCGGCTAACCTGGATTTCACTCAGTTCCTCCACCTTATTTGACCCCCGCCCCCCTGCTATTTCCGACAGATTATTCATGTCTTCCTTAGTGAAGACAGAACCAAAGTAGTTATTCAATTGGTCTGCCATGTCCTTGTTCCCCATGATCAATTCACATGTTTCTGACTGCAAGGGACCTACATTTGTTTTAACTAATCTCTATCTCTTCACATATCTATAAAAACTTTTGCAGTCAGTTTTTATGTTCCCTGCCAGGTTTCTTTCATAATCTATTTTCCCTTTCCTAATTATGCCCTTTGTCCTCCTCTGCTGGACTCTGAATTTCGCCCAGTTCTCTGGTTGGCTGCTTTTTCTGGCTAATTTGTATGCTTCATCTTTTGTTTTTATACTATCCCTGATTTCCCTTGTTATCCATGGATGCACTACCTTCCATGATTTATTATTTTGCCAAACTGGGATGCAGTCTTTAAATACCTTCCATTGCACATCCACTGTCAACCCTTTAAGAATCACTTGCCAGTCTATATTGGCCAATTCACGTCTCATACCTTCAAAGTTACCTTTGTTTAAGTTCAGAACCCTTGTTTCTGACTTAATTATGTCACTCTCCATCCTAATGAAGAACTCAACCATATTATGGTCACTCTTGCCCAATGGGCCACGCACAACAAGACTGCTAACTAACCCTTCCTCATTACTCAATACCCAGCCTGCTCTCTCGTTGGTTCCTCTACATGTTGGTTTAGAAAACTATCCCGCATACATTCCAAGAAATCCTCTTCCTCAGCACCCCTGCCCATTTGATTCACCCAATCTATATGTAGATTGAAGTCACCCATTATAACTGTTTTACCCTTGTTGCACGCATTGTGCAGTTTCATACCAGTTCAAGCAGGGTGTAAGGCCACCAAATTCAAGTGCAGTTTCATGCCACTTCAAGCAAGGTGCAAGGCCAACAAATTCAAGTGTTCTTTCATGCCACCAAGTAGGGTGCAAGACCAACAAATTCAAGTGCAGTTTCATGCCACTTCAAGCAGTGTGCAAGGCCACAAATGCAAGTGCAGTTTCATGCCATTTCAAGCAGGGCGCAAGGCCACCAAATTCCAGTGCTGTTTCATACCACTTCAAGCAGGGTGCAAGGCCACCAAATGCAAGTGCAGTTTCATACCACTTCAAGCAGGGTGCAAGGCCACCAAATTCAAGTGCAGTTTCACACCATTTCAAGCAGGGTGCAAGGCCACCACATTCAAATGCAGTTTCATACCACTTCAAACAAGGTGAACCACCACAAAACCACCATAAAGCCACACAAAACACCACACTCACAGGTCAGTAGACATTCAGTCTGTTCAATTGATTCACAGCTCAGACAGTCGTGACCTCTCCCTCCCCATCTTGCAGAGACTGAGCCACACCCACACTTCTGGGTTTTATAATCCTTTCCCCCTCCCATCGGAAGGGGTGTGGTATTCATGGCATGATTGACAGGAGAGAGATTCTCAACATTTTTTAAACACTAATAACACTTTTATTTTTCATTGATGGGAAGAATCCTCTGCATCTGATGAGCACTGGAGTACTGAGTAAGATGACCAAAAATCACAGCCATAAGTGGTAGCGTTTTACCTAAAATCAATATACAGTGCAAACAGGACGTTGTCAAGTTTAGACTACCAACCATTTGCTGTGCTTTATTTCAAACCAACCATCACCAACCATTTGCTGTGCTTTATTTCAAACGAACCATTTACTGTGCTTTATTTCAAACCAACCACATTTTCATTTTCAAACCACATTAAGGGCACTCAAGGTCAGTAAAACCACAGTTTAGTAGACATGTGTTCAATGTTATTCACAGCTCAGACTGAGAGATGACCCCCTCCCTTCCCCCATCTTGCAGAGACTGACTGAGGCACTCAATACTTACAGGTTTTATAGTCCCTCCGGAAGGGGCGTGGCCTTCAGGAGAGAGAATCTCAACATTTTTTAAACACTAATAACTCTTTCATTTTTAATCGATGGGAAAAATCCTCTTGTCTTGCGCAGCAGAGGGGGACTCCGAGTAAGATGGCCAAAAATCACAGCCATAAGTGGCAGCGTTTTTTCTAAAATCAATATACAGAAGAACAGGAAGTGGTCAAGATCAGACTTTTAGTAATATAGATAAGGCATTTAACGGGTAGATGATAAGAAGCATTGTCCCGTGGTATTGGTAACAAAAACAAGGGGGTCATTAGGTCATAAGTGATAGGAGAAGAATTAGGCCATTCGACCCATCAAGTCTACTCCACCATTCAATCATGACTGATCTATCTTTCCCTCCTAACCGCATTCTCCTGCCATTTCCCCATAATCTGACACCTATACTATTCAAGAATTGATCTATCTCTACCTTAAAAATATCCATTGACTTGGCCTCCACAGCCTTCTGTGGCAAAGAATTCCACAGATTCACCACCCTCTGACTAAAGAAAATCATATTAAATCCTTAATATTTGTTCTTTTAAGTTGAGAGGAAGGAGTTTCAATGTGAACTTGAGGAGATTTTGTTTTTAAGTAGCGAGCAGTTGATATCTCAGATGTTGCAAGGAGAGGATCGAGTCAAATAAGTTACTAGACATTTACAGGCATTTAGACAAGCACTCTAATAAGCAAGGTTGGCAGGATGTTGTCCTAATAGAGACAAATCAGGTTAGTGTGCATGGCCAAAATGATGACATGATATTGTGGGCCAAATGGTTATTTCTGTGCTCTACAGTCAAATAAGTGGGCTTCTGCCAATTTGAGTAAATAACCATTATTTCTGCCCTCTGTGTGTATGATAGTCATAGTGTACGGACGGGGTGATCACTGCTCGGCACGGACACCGGGGGGGGGGGGGGGGGGGGCAAGGGCCTGGTTCCTCACTGTTTCTCTAAAGTCTAAGTCTAAACTTAAACAAGGTCGGTTAATGATAGAAAGGAAAGTAATATTGTAAAAAGCAGACACTGAATCATTAATTTACAAGGATATAGTAAATTATGAGAATGGATAAACTTTTGTACATATCATTTGTTAGTTTTGTTTGGAGATAGAGCATGGAAATAGACCCTTCAGCCTGCCACGTCTATCGATCACCCATTTACCCTAATTCTATGCTATCCTGCTTTCCCATCCACTCCCTACAGATTAGGGGATAATTGACCTGCAATCCTGCATCCCTTTGCGATGTGGGAGGAAACAGGAGCACTCGGAGAAAACCCAAGTGGTCACAGGGAGAATATGCAAATTTCATTCATACAGCACCCAAGATCAGGGTTGAACTCTAAACTGTGCCCTGTGTACTGGTGCAAGAATTGATAAAAACAAATATATTTTTACATCTATTAATATTGATTGCTTACTTATTCTGGGTTAACAAATAGAAGGAAAATATAAACTTACTTTGAGAAGAATTTTTGATTGTTTTGGCCACTTCCTTGCAATAAAAATTCCAAATACAATTGGGATAATCAAAGAAACCAAAGTAATACCTGTTGCAGAAACAAAAATAACATTTTAAAACATGTGACAATAATAAACCTAAACCAGTTAACCAGAAATATACTGAGAAGAGAACCAGACAGCATCTCAAGAATAGCTCTGCACTGGACACCGGAAGGGAAAAGGAAAAGAGGGAGACCCAAAACTACCTGGCGTCGAACTGTAGAGGAAGAAATGAAAACAATGGACCTGACCTGGGGTAGTGTCCAGAAGCTAGCCCAGAACAGACAGGACTGGAGGACCTTTGTTGCTGCACTACATGCCAGGAGGCATAATAGGCAGTAAGTAAGTAAGTAAGTAAGTTAACCAGAACTGGCCCTTGAATTTGATTTGATTTTTACTCCTAAATCCTAGATATCCAAAAACAGGAACACACAAATTTGGAGCAGAGTAGGGTTCAGTTCCTCAAATCTACGGTACAGATCAATAAGATCATGGCTGATCTGATTGTACCCTTAGCTTCATTTACCCGTTTAATGTCGTAACTTTTCACCTGTGTAGGAAAGAACTGCAGATGCTGGTTTAAATCGAAGATAGGCACAAAATGCTGGAGTAACTCAGGCAGCATCTCTGGAAAGAAGGAATTGGTGACATTTCGGGTCGAGACCCGAAACGTAACTTTTTACCTCTTACTTATCAAATGTCTTCTTACTTTTGCCTTTGAAAATACTCAAAAAATCCTCTTCCATTGCCCTTGAAGAGTTATAAAAATAGTTCTAAAGCCTCATGAGCAGCTGAGAGAAAAACATTTACTCATCTCTGAATTAAGTGATGACTTCTTATTTGTAAACCGTTCCAAATTTTTCATAATTGAGGAAAATCCTCTCCCATCTACCCCGTTAAATCTCCCCAGGTTCTCACATCTAACCCATTGGTTGAAAAATATCTGAATTCAAGATATTCCGGGAGGGTATCAGGAGATTGGAAAACAGCCAATGTGACTTTTTTGTTCAAAAAATGAGAATGACAGAGAGCAAGAACTACAGGTCAATTAGTTTGGTGACACAAGGAACTTGGACAAGCCTGAAGGGTCCTGACCCAAAATGTTACCTATCAATTCCCTCCCCAGAGGCTGCCTATCCCTCCGAGTTACTCCAGCACTTTGTGTTTAGCTCAATTAGTTTATTGTTGACTAATGTTAATTATTGTTGGCAAGATGCTAGAGTCAGTGATCAAAAAGGAATTTATTTGGAAAAGTTGAATGTAATTAAATGTAGTCATTGTGCTTTAATGAAAGATTAATCATGTTTTTTTTTTAAGTTCAAATTCTTCGAGAATGTGGCACGGAGTTGATAGAGAGGAATCAATACATGTGATATATTTAGTTTTCCAAAAGACATCTGACAAAGGGGCCACATGAGAGGTTGATGCATAATTTAAAACATGTTTTTGGAGGAAGTATGTTGGTATGGATTGAAAATTCACTCTCAGAAATGTTGAATAGATGTTTTATTTTCAGATTGGAAGGATGTAAATGTTGGAGTACCACAGGGATCAGTTCTTGGTACACAATAATTACATTAATTATATTAATGACCTGCAGGAAAGAACAGTATGAAAGATTTCCAGATTTGTCAATGATACACTATAGGTGGAAGGGCACATTGTGATAAAGATCCTGCAAATTTGCAAGGGGATATAGAGTGAGCGGACAAAGGATTAACAAATGAAGTTTAATATAGGAAGTTTGTCTGGCGCTTCAGCAAGAAAAATCAATAGGCAGATTATCATCCACTCTCAATGGAGAGGGTTTTTAAATGAGTAAAAAGCAAAAGGGATCTTATAGAAACATATACAATTCTTAAAGGACAGGCTAGATGCAGGAAAAATGTTCCCAATGTGGGAGAGTACAGAACCAGGGGTCACAGTTTAAGAATAAGGGGTAGGCCATTTAGGACTGAGATGAAGAAAACCCTTTTCACCCAGAAAGTTGTGAATCTGTGGAATTCTCTGCCACAGGAGGCCAATTCACTGGATGTTTTCAAGAGATAGTTAGATTTAGCTCTTAGGGCTAAAGGAATCAAGGGATTGGGGAAAAATCAGGAACAGGGTACTGATTTTACTTCGGAGTCACGTGAGTGACTACGTGAAGAACCCCGTACAGCCGTTCGTGCGTCATTAGGTCAGACGCTTTCGTGCAGACGCCTGTGGAGCAGCGCAGCTCCTCCTACGGTAAGTCTAAAAAAGTTTCAGGTATGTGCTATTTCTTACCTGTTCTAGGTTTCCTTCAGGAACCTCCGGGTTTCTTGCGGGATGGTCGCGAAGCCGACGAGTGAACCAGCCTAGGGCTTTGGGGGGTTTGCGATCGGAGTCACTGATAACACGGTCAGTGACTCCACACGTTGGGTTCCCGGGGAGGGGATACCCGAGAATAGTGCGGTTCCAGACCGCAGTAGTCCCTAGGCGATGGGGCTTAACGGACCTGAACGGTCAACCTGGGTTCCTGGTGGAGGGGATCTCAAGTGTATGCGGTTCCCAGAACGCAGTAATCCCCAAGAAATGGGGTTTAATTCACGTAAATGAGTAGCCCGGGTGCCCGGGGATTGATTCCCGGGGAGGGGAAATTCACTTATGGGGTTCCCTAACCACAATAATCCCCAGGATATGGGGACAGCTGCCAAAATTGTCAGAGTAATTAAGAAAGATTTGGTAGGTTCACCTCTGGGAATGAATTTAGAGAAACACCTTTAGGCAGGAGGTGGATCAGTAGTAATATTTATGGCAATGGCAGCCTATGGCAGAGGCTGAGCCAGCAGCACCTTTGGGAAGGGCTGCATCATGGGAATGCCAAGTTATGGCAGTGCCAGCCTATGGGAAAGGTTGTGGCAGTAGTACCTTTGTTCAAGGACAGCTCATGGGGATGCCAAGCTATGGCAGGCTAGCCTATTGGAGAGGCGGTGCCAGCAGTACCTTTGCTCAGGACTGCTCCAGGGGAATGCCAAGTTATGGCAGGCTAGCCCATTGGAGAGGTTATGCCAGCAGCACCTTTGCTCAGGGCTGCTTCATGAGAACGCCGAATCTATGGCAAATACTGGTCTATGGGAAAGGCCGCGCCAGCAGCACCTTTGTTCAGGGCTGCTTTATGGGCGCCAGCAGTACCTTCTTCAGGGCTGCTTTATGGGAATAGCTGTTTAGTAGGGTATTCCCATTTACAGTGATCATGGGGGATGAGGGACATTGTTAGGATAAGGCAAAATAACAGAATCTGTTAAGTCTTAAACTATATTTGAGAAATTGGACTCCTCCATCCAGTTAGATTAAGCCTATCAAATAGACTTGTAGGATGTTGGGATTCACATTTAGGTATTCAATTGGCTGTGATGCCAGCCTGGGTAACAGATGGCAGTCAATAAACTCTGGTAACAGGTTTACTAGTCGTTAGATTAATTGTTAATAGTATAGATGTGATTCAGCTGAGCAAGTAAGACAACTTATCTTGTTAAATGGTTAACTATTAAGTGCCTTATAGGTCATTGTTAACACACCTTGTTTCCCCAGATGAAATTAATAAAGCCACAAGGATGGACAAACAGTATTCATTACTGCTCCAGTTGTTGTTAAGTAAATCTTTAATTATATTACAAAATGGTGCTAATGGCTCTAAATAGAAAATTGTGTCAGCAGCGCTTTTTAGCAGGACTGCTTAAGGTCTCCCTCATGTAGGAGGAGAGCATGCTGCGTCAGTATTATTCTGACGCTGGGATCATGGCAAAGTCGGCGTATTGCTGAAGCTGCACCAGCGGCACCTTGTATCAGGGCTGCTTAATGGCTCCCTCACATAAGAGGAGAACATGTGGGATCGGTATAGTCTAATGCCGAGTCTGAGGGTATAGCCATAGAGCATGCCCAAGGGATTCAGGGCATGTGCCCAGAGGTTTATGCCTGGCCAGAAAGTTACCATCCCAAACACATATGCAGTGATTACAGCTTTTAAGGGGGACATTACAGTTGGCCGACAAATCTTCTATTCAGGTAAGACCTTTCCATAGGCGAAACCTGGAGGTCAAAGCACAAGCTATTGGAATGAGCAAGGTTTCATAGCTTTGATGATAATGCACCCCACGTCTTTATTGGCAGTAAGCGGTTCACGGAAGGTGGTGGCAGCATGAAGGCTGGTCAGAGGTTCCACGCACTGTACCTGTGCTACTCTACAATTAAGGGACCACTTACAGCTTGGTAAGGTGTACACTTAGTTATACATTACAAATGATTGAGACATTATCAGCTAATTTGAGGGGTCTAATCATGTAAAATGGTCTGTTCTAGCTTTTCAAGCAGGTTAGAATTGCGCAGGTTCAGTAGAAGGACCGAGATTGTCTTACAAGACCGGTTCGGAAATCGGGCCACAGTTGCTGTTTACGGCAGATACCAAGTTGCAAATATCATCTTGAGTTTGGAGGTGGAGCAGATTTGCATGATTTGCAAAAAATGTCTGCTGTGGGTATCAACTATCTATAGACCCTACGGGCATCATATGGGTTAAAGAGTGATTGGACAAATGTGCATATTGTGATGCTCAGGTTGATACATTATGATGATGGCATATGTTAGTCATGAGGGTGCAATCAGTTAAAGACCCATGGAATGGTTACATATCTTGTTGTCAAAGGAGAATCATTCAAGTATAGGTTAATGGCATCACAGAATTGGTGTTGAATTACACTATATTATGAAATTCTGATTAATGGAACGCCTAACATGGTTTCATGTTTATTTCACTGGTTGCAAAATATGTGGCATTACAGTGGCGAAACATACATTTTCACTAAAAGGAGTAGGAAGGACTTTTACAGCTCCCTCCATTTTGTTTATCAATTGAAGTTTCAAATATAGTCATTAAGAGGCCGTTTAAGGTTCCTATTGAGTGATTATGCAAATTGATTCCTGATTTGTAGCGAACAATATAACCTTATATGGTTATTTTAAGTGTAATTTGCTGGTTCAGCCTGAGGGTTGGGAAATCAGTTGTTGCATGATAAACTCAAATTATGTTCTGCAGGTTTAATAAACTGCCCTAAGGTTTGGGTTGTTACATCTATCCTTCTATGTGTTCAAAGTGTTTGCATAGCACCAAACCACAGAATTTTCTTTTCCAGGAGAGGAAAGAGTTTGTTATGCTTATGTTCCATGGAAAATGTTATTGATTACTAATGTTTTGAGTTCATAATTATGCTAAATGATCGTTTGTTAATTATGGAGTTATACGGGCATTAATTGGGTTATCAAGGGGTAGGATATCTTCAACATAGGTCCCAGGACCAATATAATGCCATATGCGATGTTAACATTTGTGAACACTATTTCACCAGGAGGCTGCAGCGATATCCTTAAATTTGGCTGGAGTTTATTAGGTAGTTATCCTTCTGGCACTGGTTTAGTGCAACAGGTTCAGTCACTACATAATTGTGATGATACAGGATAACGTCTGTAAATTATAATATATAATATTATGTTAAACACTTGAGCAGACCAGAAGGGGGTCAGGTCTCAAAATAGTCACAGGCATACCAGGGGACCTTTGATAAGGTAAGCACACATATATACAACAATATGTCAAGGTCATCAAGAGCCTTGGAGTTCTGGACTAGCAATGTTGTTAGTCACAAAAAATAAATAAATAAATAAATACATACATAAATAAATAGACACATAAATAAATAAATAATTTGGGAGAACTTATTGTTCAGGCCATTCCAGATGAGCAAAACAGAGTTGTGTTATGTACTAATGGATTCTGATTCCAGATCTCATTACACCAGGGCTGCTACAACATCAGCAGCAAGGGTATTTATGTTCCGCTGGGTCGCATTGTTACGGCTGCAGCATGGTCCAATGAACGAATCTCCAAACATCTGAAATGGCCCATTGCTGAACCAGGGTTATTTGTTAACTCTATTTATGTTCCATCTGGGTGAGAGATGGAAATATAATTGTTTCATTTAAACAGCATCAGCATGTTTTACATCTATGTTATGACTGTATGCATTATGAATGTTTTCCCTTCATTTGTCAATGAAGCAGGTGTGGGTTGTGTACACTCGTTTCACACGACATGAAATCAGAGCTTCGAAGTCTTCACGCAGTCACTCACGTGGCTCCGAAGTAAAATAGTAAGATTAAATGAGAACTTACCAGTTTGAAGTTTGATCTTTATTTCATGAGGAGTCGAGTTGAGGGACTACGTGTCCTCCGCTCCCAGCCCTCCTAGATCTCATCTGGTAGTTCTTGTCTTTGTTATCTTACCATTATACTTCAGTCATTATTATCTGTGATTTCACACTGTTGCTTTGAAGATTGACGCACGAACGGCTGTACGGGGTTCTTCACGTAGTCCCTCAACTCGACGACTCATAAAATAAAGATCAAACTTCAAACTGGTAAGTTTGCGTTTAATCTTACTATTTTAGATGATCAGGCATGATCATATTGAATGGCGGTGCTGGCTCGAAGGGCCGAAAGGCTACTCCTGCACCTATTTTCTATGTTTCTATGAGATGGCTTCTCAGAGCAGCTTGTAGTCAAGCCTACTAGAGAAAGACAATTTGGTATTTGGTGTTGTGTAATGAATGGGATTTGATTCGGGAGCTTAAGTTAAAGGAACCCCGAGGAGGTAATGACCACAATATGATCAATTTAAAACTGCAGTTTGAATGGGAGAAGCTGAGATCATATGTGTTGGTATTACTGTTAAGTAAAGGTAAGGGGTCACAGTCTAAGGATAAGGGGGAATTCCTTTAGGACCGAGATAAGGAAAACATTTTTCACACACAGAGTGGTGAGTCTCTGGAATTCTCTGCCACAGAAGGTAGTTGAGGCCAGTTCATTGGCTATATTTAAGAGGGAGTTAGATGTGGCTAAAGGGATCAGGGGGTATGGAGAGAAGGCAGGTACAAGATACTGAGTTGGATGATCAGCCATGATCATATTGAATGGCGGTGCTGGCTCGAAGGGCCGAATGGCCTACTCCTGCACCTATTTTCTATGTTTCTATGTAACTACAGAGGCTTGAGAGAGGAGCTGGCTGAAGTGGATTGGAAAGGGACTCGAGCAGGAGTAAGTCAGGAGATGCAGGATCTTTTCATCCCAAAGAGGAAGAAAGATCCTAAAGGGAGAATTAGGTGATCGTGCATGGCAAAGGAACACCACTAGAATAGATTCACTGACAATGGCTCATCATGACTATAACTCTATAACTCTTGGACTCTGACTCTATGACAATCACATTCACAATAATACTTTATTAGCCAAGTATGTTTTACAACATACGAGGAATTTATTTTGGAAAGTCAGTCATACAAATAAAAAGCAACGGATTACACAAAATGCATTTTAACATAAACATCCACACACAGTGACTCCTCCACATTCCTCACTGTGATGGAAGGCGAAAAAAGTAAAATATCTTCCCTTCTTTGGTCTCCCGCGGCTGGGGGCATTGAGCCTTCCGTTGACGGGACGATCTTGACTGCTGTAGCCGGCGATGTTTGGAACCCTCTGCATCAGGGCGATCAGTTCCTGCATCGGGAGGGATATCAGCTCCCCTGCGCCAGTGATTGGACCCCGGGTCGGGGCTGGTCGTGCCTCTGCGTCGTTGGAGCTCCCGACTCGGCCTCTCCCGAGACTGCGCGCTCTGGATGGTGCAGGCCGCGGTTGGAGCGATCCCAGGCAAGGAATCTGCTCCGATGTTAAATCCATGCCCCGCGGTGGGCTCAAAGGCAGTCCGAGAAGGCCGCCTGCACCACCGATGTTAGGCCACAGAGCGACTGGAGATACGATCCGGAAAACAATCGCATTTCCAGCAAGGTAAGAAAAGTTTCGTAAAATGTTTCTCCTGATCCCCCTCCTCCTTCCCCCACATAAAACAAACCAGAGAACATTTACACAAACTTTTAAAACACACTAAAAATAAAACAAAAGATGAAAAAAGACAACTGTTGGTGCGGCTGCCAATCATGTGGCGCCCCTGGTGACTATGACTCTATGACTATGTCTCTACAGTGTATGTCTCTATGACTTTTTATGACTTTGTAAGTCTTCCCATGTTCCCATGTCCCCATCTCCATGGTATAAGCTCACATCCTGTTGCAGAAATGTCAACAGGGAACGTCAGCTGACCGATCATTCAGTGACCTCAGAATGTCAATAATCTGAATGATTGATTGCTCTGTTTACTTTTAATTGTGCCAGAATTATTTAATCATCTACCTTTGAAATAAATTACGTTTGGCAATCAAATAAAATATGCAATGCTGACTTTGACAGTGAGATAATGAAATCTGGTGCTGCCGGTTAGCTTTTTTTTGTGAGTAACATTTAGAGGGAACTTAAGTATTACTCCTTCTCTGCAGGATAAACTTCAGTCACTCTGGTGGCAAGGCATGACTTTGCTTTTTTTAACCACTTTCAAGACAATTCTGCTGAAGGCTGTAGATTTGAGTCATTTTATCTTTCATCTCCGTGGCCGTACACTAGTGCTGGAGATCTGGATAGGAAGGACACCTCCATCTGATCTTATTTATTGACTATAACTCTGCCTTCAACACCATAATTCCAACCAAACTCATCTTCAAACTCCTGGTCTGAGGAGTCAGCACCCTCCTCTCCAACTGGGTCCTTGACTTCCTGATCTGCAGATCACAATTGGTATGGATTGACGGCAACACCTCCTCCATAATAATCTTCAATATTGATGTCCTGACATGGCTGCATCCTCAGCCCCTACAGGAAGGTGGAGTGCTTGCCCCTGTCTGTATCAATGCTGTAGAGGTGGATAGGGTTGAGTGCTTCAGGTTCCTGCATGTAAATATCACCAAATATATGTCCTGGTCTAACCAGAGCGGCGCGGTGATGCAGTGGCACAGCGGTAGAGTTGTTGCCTTACAGCTTACAGTGCCAGAGACCCGGGTTCTATCGCAACTATGGGTGCTGTCTGTACGAAGTTTGTACGTTCACCCCGTGACTGGATGAGTTTTCTCTGAGATCTTCAGATTGCTCCCACACTCCAAAGACATACAGGTTTGTAGATTAATTGGCTTGGGTTTGTATACTTGGTATAAGTGTAAAAATAATTGTCCCTAGAGTATGTAGTGAATGACTATAGTGTGAATGTATCGCTGGTCGGTGGGCCGAAGGGCCTGTTTCCTCGCTGTACCTCTAAACTAAACTAAACCACCACTATAGTTTTGACTCTATGGTCAAGCAAGCGCGCCAGTCCCTCTATCTTCTGCGGAGGTTAGTATTACAGTCGCAGAGGTGTTGACAGTCCTGATACGTATGAAAATAGACAAATCTCCTGGATATGGCCCAAACGCAGACAGGTGGGACTATAACCATATAACCATATAACAATTACAGCACGGAAACAGGCCCTCTCGGCCCTTCCAGTCCGTGCCGACCATTTGTTTTCCCCTAGTGTAGCTGGGACACGTTGGCCGATGTGGGCAACCTGGGCCGAAGGGCCTGTTTGAGTCAACGCTGTATGACTCCATGGCTATGACTATGATCAGATCTATCCGAGGACACTGTGGGAAGCTAGAGAGGAAATTGCAGGGGCCCTCACTGAGATTTATGAGTCGGTATTAAATACCAGCAAGGTGCCAGAAGACTACAGGGAGGCAAATATTGTGCCTCTATTCAAGAAGGGCTACAGGTATGGTAAGTTTTTCACTATATCTCATTCACTGTATCTTAATACACGTGACAATAATAAAAAAACTAAACGGAACTAAACCTTTCCCTGGACAGAGCAAGGACCTCAATAGGCAATTAATACAGTAGTTGACGGAGGAGATTGCTGCAGCAGACGTCGTTATAGCACAATCCAAACCCCATGATCCAAACTACAGACAATAATGAAACCCAAATGCTCAAGGTGGCATCATTCTTCTCAGCAGCTGTCGCCAAAGGCACGACTACCTCACCCTGCACTGACATTTGCATGCCTCACAATATTCCATCCTTCACAAGTGCTTCCCACCACATTTGCCTCAACATATCACCATGCAAAAATAGGCCAATTTTACATCTGCAAAAGTGACTTATAAAGAGTTAAATAGTCATTCACATTGTACTTAGTTTGAACAGACCACACAGAAGAATAGTTAATGGCCCAAGAAACTTTCCGAGAATGCTAACCGATTGAATGCAAATTACTTGGACGAGTTGTTTCCAGGAACGATTGTTAGGTCAAAGAACTGTGATTCAGGGCTATGCTCAGATGTTAACTACCGTGGTTAGACTATGAGCTACTCACTGTGACCAGAGCTTCATGAGCTAAGGAAATGGAAGGTCCCTAGTGGCATTATTTTCAGTGGTGAGTTCCTGGCTTTGAGAGGCTTCATTGTTTCATAGGCCAGATAAATTGATAACAACATTGGCATAGTGTTAGAGTTCCTGCCTTGCAGCGCCAAAGACCCAGGTTCGATCCTGACTATGGGTGCTGTCTGAACGGAGATTGTGCATTCTTCCTGTGACCATGTGGGTTTCCCCTGGGTGCTCCAGTTGCTCCTACACTCCAATGATGTACAGATTTATAGGATATTTTGGCTTCTGGAAAATTGTAAATGGTCCTAAGTGTGTAGGATAATGCTAATGTATAGAGTGGCGATCATGGGCAGAAGGGCCTGTTTCCACATTGCATCTTTAAAGTAAAAACAAGACACTAACTTCTAAGTTTTACCAAGATAAGAAGATCTGAAAATTTTTCCCTGGTATTCAAGGTCCAATCAGAAGAACTAATAGTTAGAAAAATAAGTGATACCTGGCCCAGGTTTGGATAGCAACATACCTAAGTGGTCATGAGAGCTACTTTCAGGGGGAAACAAGTCCATGATTCTCTGGGTACGATCAGCTCAGCGGATATTTAAGGTACCCCAACATGGTGAAAGATCAGTGTAAAAACATATAAAAGAAGAAACATCAGGCACATCACTGACCTACCGCCACAGGAGAACCCTGACTTCTGAACTCAGCGAAGAGCACAACTCATTGGAGTGAACCTGATAGAAACATAGAAAATAGGTGTAGGAGTAGTCCATTCGGGCCTTCGAGCCAGCACCGCCATTCAATGTGATCATGGCTGATCATCTCCAATCAGTACCCCATTCCTGCCTTTTCCCCATCTCCCCTGACTCCACTATCCTTAAGAGCCCTATCCAGCTCTCTCTTGAAAGCATCCAGAGAACCTGCCTCCACCGCCCTCTGAGGCAAAGAATTCCATGCACTCACAACTCTCTGTGAGAAAAAGTGTTTCCTCGTCTCCGTTCTAAATAGTTTACCCCTTATTCTTAAACTGTGGCCCCTGGTTCTGGACTCCCCCAACATCGGGAACATGCTTCCAGCTTCCAGCGTGTCCAACCCTTAACAATCTTATATGTTTCAATAAGATCCCCTCTCATCCTTCTAAACTCCAGAGTGTACAAGCCCAGCTGCTTCATTCGCTCAGCATATGACAGTCCCGCCATCCTGGGAATTAACCTTGTAAACCTACGCTACACTCCCTCAATAGCAAGAATGTCCTTCCTCAAATTAGGGGACTAAAACTGCACACAATACTCCAGGTGTGGTCTCACTAGGGTTCTGTACAACTGCAGAAGGACCTCTTTGCTCCTATACTCGACGACTCTTGTAATAAAGGACAAAATGCCATTCGCTTTCTTCACTGCCTGCTGTACCTGCATGCTTACTTTCATAGACTGATGAACAAGGACCCCCAGATCCCACTGTACTTCCCCTTTGCCCAACTTGACGCCATTCAGATAGTAATCTACCTTCCTTTTTGCTACCAAAGTGGATAACCTCACATTTCTCCACATTAAACGTCATCTGCAAAACATCCGCCCACTTCCCCAACCTGTCCAAGTCACCCTGCATTCTCATAACATCCTCCTCACAGTTCACACTGCCACCCAGCTTTGTGTCATCTGCAAATTTGCTAATGTTATTTTGAATCCCTTCATCTAAATCATTGATGTATGTTGTAAATAGCTGCGGTCCCAGCACCGAGCCTTGCGGTACCCCACTAGCCAGTGCCTGCCATTCTGAAAGGGACCCGTTAATCCCCACTCTGTTTCCTGTCTGCCAACCAATTTTCTATCCATGTCAGCACTCCACCCCCAATACCATGTGCCCTCATTATGCACGCTAATCTCCTATATGGGACCTTATCAAATGCTTTCTGAAAGTCCAAGTACACTACATCCACTGGCACTCCCTTGTCCATTTTCCTAGTTACATCTTCAAAAAAATTCCAGAAGATTAGTCGAGCATGATTTCCCCTTCGTAAATCCATGCTGACTCGGACCGATCCTGTTACTGCTATCCAAATGTGCGGCTTTTTCATCTTTTATAATTGACTCCAGCATCTTTCCCACCACCGATGTCAGGCTAACTGGTCTGAAATTCCCTGTTTTCTCTCTCCCGCCTTTCTTAAAAAGTGGGATAACATTAGCTACCCTCCAATCTACAGGAACTGCTCCTGAGTCTATAGAACATTGGAAAATTATCCACGATTTCTAGAGTCACTTCCTGAAGTACCCTCGGATGCAGATCATCAGGCCCTGGGGATTTATCAGCCTTTATCAGGTCCCATCAGTCTAACCAACACCATTTCCTGCCTAATGTGGATTTCCTTCAGTTCCTCCGTCACCCCAGATCCTCTGGCCACTAGTAAATCAGGAAGATTGTTTGTGTCCTCCTTTGTGAAGACGGATCCAAAGTATCTGTTCAACTCATCTGTCATTTCCTTGTTCCCCATAATAAATTCACCTTTTTCGGTCTTCAAGGGTCCAATTTTGGTCTTAACTAATGTATTTCTCTTCACATACCTAAAGAAGCTTTTACTATCCTGCTTTTCTCCTCGTAATATCTTTTTAGTTATCTTCTGTCGCTCTTTAAACATTACCCAATCCTCTTGCTTCCCGCTCATCTTTGCTACGTTGTACTTCTCTTTTATTTTTATACTATTCCCTGACGTCCCTTGTCACATGGTCGCAGCGGTTCACGGCTCTCCGTTCTCGGTGCTCTTTTTTGTTGTTTTTGTACGTTTCACTGTTTGTGTATGTCTTCACTAACGGTTCTGCAAACATCCGCTACACCCGCCAGAGCCTCATGGACGTCGGCGACCAGCATCAGACATCTGTTTCGAGTGTCTTTCATTATACGCATAACATCCCGGACGACATAGTGAGACCATCGGGCTCCCCGTGGATTGTTGTCGGGTCCAGGAGGCGGTGCAGACGGAGGAGGGAGAGGAAGCAGAAGCGAGGCCGCAGGTCCGGTGTTTTGCTAAGGCTAAGGAAACAACCACATAAGCCACCTCTACCAAGCCTGTATCTTTCCAATGCCAGATCCCTGGTTCATAACACACGGGAGGTATGGCGGGGCATACAAGGAATCACAAACTACAGAGGCTGTGCCACAACGACAGAAGACCTGAGTGCGCTGCTGGCAGAGAAGCTAAATTGCTTATTTTCCCGCTTTGAAACATCAAAACTGCTGCACTCATCTGCTACAGCCCTGCTTCCACCCTTACCTGGCTCCTGCACGACTCCACTCACTGTAAGAGAGCACGATGTCAGACGGGTGCTCCTGTCAGTGAACCCCAAGAAGGCTGCCGGCCCAGATTGAGTACTTGGTAAGGTGCTCAAAGCATGTGCCCACCAGCTCACCGTCATCTTCACCAGAATCTTCAATCTCTCCCTGGACCAGGCAAATATCCCGTCCTGCCTAAAATCAGCCACAATCGTCCCAGTGCCGAAGAAGTCCCCCATCACCAGCCTAAACGATTACCGTCCTGTGGCCCTCACTCCGGTAATCACGAAGTGCTTCAAGAGAGTGGTCCTCCAGCACATCAAGGACTATCTCCCTCCAGACTTCGACCCCCACCAGTTCGCCTATCGCCCAAACAGGTCCACAGAAGACGCCATCACCGTAGCACTCCACTCCGTGCTGAGCCACCTGGAGCTGGGGCAGAGCTACGGCCGGATGCTCTTTGTGGATTACAGCTCAGCTTTCAATACTACCATCCCGGACATTCTCATCGACAAACTGGTCATTCTCGGCCTCCCCACTCTCACATGTGCCTGGATAAAGGACTTCCTCACCACCAACAGGCCCCCATCTCTCCTCCACTCGCATGTTGAGTACCAGCTCCCCACAGGGCTGTG
Source organism: Okamejei kenojei (assembly GCA_035221665.1). Lineage (NCBI taxonomy): Eukaryota > Metazoa > Chordata > Chondrichthyes > Rajiformes > Rajidae > Okamejei > Okamejei kenojei. Next base: position 74,600,969 of record CM069131.1, read on the forward strand.
TGCTAAGCCGCCTCCTATACTGTCTCTCCACCCACGACTGTAGTCCGGTCCACAACAACAACCGAATCGTCAAGTTTGCTGACGACACTACAGTAGTCGGACTCATCTTAAAGAGGAAGTCCTGAAGTTGACAGCCTGGTGCTCAGAAAACAACCTGGCTCCGAACACCAAGAAAACCGAAGAGCTCATTGTCGACTTCAGGAGGCACAGCACCGACTTAGCTCCCTTATACATCAACGGCGAGTGTGCGGAGAGGGTCTACATCTTCCGGTTTCTCGGCGTCCTCATCTCCGCTGACATCTCCTGGACAGATAACATCACAGCGGTCATCAAGAAGGCTCAGCAGCAGCTGCACTTCCTGAGGGTCCTCAGGAAGCTCAACCTGGACTCCAACCTGCTGCTGATCTTCTACCGCTCGTCCATTGAGAGCCTGTTGACATACTGCATTACAGCATGGTACGGCAGCTGCACCATGGCAGACAGGGAGAGGCATCAGAGGGTGGTTAGGGCAGCACAGAAGATCATCGGCTGCCCTCTACCCTCTCTGATGGACATTTACATCTCCCGCTGCCTCAGCAGGGCGAAGAACATTATTAAGGACAGCTCCAACCCTGCATTTGGCCTGTTCAACCTGCTGCCCTCAGGGAGGCGCTATAGGTGCATCAGCACAAGGACAAATAGACTCAAGAACAGTTTCTTTCCAAAACCCATTATCTCCCTGGACTCACACATGCACTGAATTCACAGCCTAACCCCCAGACTTTCATCTATCCACCTACTGTAATTTGTACTGTAACTGTAACTGTAATAACCAATACGTGCAATAACCCATACTGGATATAGGAAATCCTATTTATTCATTCTATTTATCCATTGTCTTTTATAGATATGTATATAGCGCCGCAGCAACTGTGCACCTTATTTCCCCCCTCCCCCTTTTTGTTTTTGCACTGAGTAGGAGCAGCGTTTAATCTCATTGTACATGTGTATAGTGACAATAAAAAGGCATTCTAATTCTTCAGCCACGGTCGCCCCTTGCTCTCCTTGGAATCTTTCTTCCTCCTAGGAATGAACTGATCCTGCACCTTATTATTCCCAGAATAGCTGCCATTGTTGTTCCACTGTCATCCCTGCTAGGGTATCTTTTCAGTCAACTTTGGCCAGCTCCTCCCTCATGGCCCTATAGTCCCCTTTATTCAACTGTAACACTGACACCTCCGATCTACCCTTCTCCATCTCCAATTGTAGATTAAACCTGACCATGTTATGGTCACTACTTCCTCATGGCTCATTAACCTCGAGGTCCTTTATCAAATCTGGTTCATTACATAACACTAAATCCAGAATTGCCTTCTCCCTGGTAGGCTCCAATACAAGCTGCTCGAAGAATCCATCACAAAGGCACTCCACAAAGCCCCTTTCTTGGGGTCCAGTACCAACCTGATTTTCCCAGTCTATCTGCATGTAGAAATCTCCCATAACAACCACAGCATTACCTTTGCTACATGTCAATTTTAACTCCTAATTCAACTTGCACCCTATGTCCACGCTACTGTTTGGGGGCCTGTAGATAAGTCCCATTAGGGTCTTTTTACCCTTACAATTCCTTAGTTATATCCATACTGATAGCACATGTCCTGTTTCAATGTCACCCCTTGTAAGGGACTGAATTTAATTCCTCACCAACAAAGCAACCCCACCCCCTGCCCACTTGTCTGTCTTATCGATAGGAGGTATACCCTTGAATATTCAGTTCCCAGCCCTGGCCCTCTTGCAGCCATGTCTCTGTAATTCCCACAACATCATACTTGCCAATTTCTAACTGAGCCTCAAGCTCGTCCACTTTATTTCTTATACTTCGCGCATTCTTATACTTCGCACTTTGACCTCTGTATTCATGCCACTCTTGCACCGCTCGCAATTGGCCCTGACCTTACTCTGTTGTCCATTCTCGAGCTTTCCTTCCCATTATTTCGAGAATCTTTTGTAATTTTTCCTGTAGTGACTTCCCCTTCAACTCCATCTTTATACTCCCAATTTATCAATCCCTCCCCCCCACTATTTAGTTTAAACCCACACGTGTAGCCCTAGCAAACCTGCCTGCCAGAATGTCAGTCTGTTAAGGTGTAACCCGTCCCTTTTGTACAGGTCACCCCTACCCCAGAAGAGATCCCAGTGGTCTATAAATCTAAATCCTTGCTCCTTGCTCCAGCCCCTCAGCCACACATTCAGATCCCCTATCTCCCTGTTCCGGTCCTCACTAGCACGAGGTATTTGGAAGCAATCCAGAGATAACCACCCTAGGAGTCCGGCATTTCAGTCTTCTTCCCAACTCTCTGAACTCATGTTGGAGAACCTCCTCCCTCTTCTTCCCGATGTCATTTGTGCCTACGTGCACAACTACTGCCAGCTATGCACCTTCTCTCTCGAGGATGTTCTGAATTTGGCTCGTGACATCCTGAACCCTGGCACCAGGGAGGCAACAGACCATTCTTGTGTCTCGTCTGCCGCCACAGAATCTCCTGTCTGATCCTCAGATAATGGAGTCATCCACCACTTTGGCTCTGCCCGATGTTGGTCTCGCCTGTCGAGTCCCATCTCTAGGATTGGAGCCACCGACGTGTCCGCCACTTAGACTGGAAACTTTGTCTCCCCCGACCTCCCAAGAGGGCATACCTGTTTTCAATAGGCACAGCCATCCGGGTCTCTTGCACTCCACGAGTACCACCCTTTTTCTCAGTCGTACACCTTCCTTCTTCCCGTATCCTCGGCGTGACAACCTCACTGTAGGTTCTGCCCAGGAAACTCTTGTTTTCCCGAATGGCCCTGAGGTCATCCAGGTGCTTCTCCAGTGCCCCAACACGGTCCTTCAGGAGCTGAAGCTGGACGCACTTGCCATAGTTGTAGCAGCCAGAGGCTCCATCCGTGTTCCACTGGAGCAAGCACACTGTGTGAGAAGCTCGACTAGAGGGTCCTGTCATGTGTTCACTGCGTTCCATCCCCTCGAGCTTTTTGCGTAGTCTTCATCGCCTCTCGCTCGGTCTCGCCAAAAACCAACCCACCTCCCCTCAGGCACTTCAACTCCCCGCTCCCTTTCTTGCTAATATTGACCTCTCGGTCCTGGCCTCCTCCACGGCCAGAGTGGCAACACCGCTTGGGAGAAACAGCACCTTATATTCAGCGCTTGGGGAGTCGGCATCCTTTGGGCTTGCATTGAATTTTCTCTTTGTTTCTGCTTGTCCAAGATCCAGGTCCCACCTCTCCCTCAGCCCTGGGCCCTGATGCATTCCCTCTATCTCTATCTCCCGTGTCCCCCAAGTCGAGCTTTTAATGTTTTCACACCACAAACAGCTTACAATGGCTTGTTCCCTTTAAATCATCGTTATTTTTTAAGCATATCTTTCATTCATTGTAATAACAAACCTTTAATACACTCATTCATAATCATAACTCTCGTCTTCCCGGATCCCTGACCAGTCTGGTCAAGAAGGGTCTCGAACCCGAAAATATCTTCATAGGCCTCTTAGATGCTGCACCCGCTGAGTTTCTCCAGCTTTTTGTGTAACCCCCCATTCTCCTCCAAGATTGCCCATTTGGCTCCATCCATCTTTCAACTCTGACCAGCCCTCCCTGCTGAAGAGCATCCCCACAGCATGATGTTGCCACCACCATGTTTCACAGTGGGGATGGTGTGTTCAGGGTGATGTGCAATGTTAGTTTTCCGCCACACATAGCATTTAGGCCAAAATCTTCATTTTGGTCTCATCAGACCAGAACCTTCCTGGAAAGGCCACCTGTGTCCCCCAGATTTTGGCAAACTGCAAACAAGACTTCTTATGGCTTTGTTTCAACAATGGCTTTCTTCTTGCCACTCTTCCATAAAGGCTCGATTTGTGGAGTGCTTGACAAATAGTTGTCCTGTGGACAAATTCTCCCACCTGAGCTGTGGATCTCTGCAGCTTCCCTAGAGTTACCATGGGCCTCTTGGCTGCTTCTCCTTGCCCGGCCTGTCAGTTTAGGTGGACGGCCATGTCTTGGTCGGTATGCAGTTGTGCCATACTCTTTCCATTTTCGGATGATGGATTGAACAGTGCTCCATGAGATGTTCAAAGCTTAGGATATTGTTTTATAACCTAACCCTGCTTTAAACTTCTCCACAACTTTATCCCTGACCTGTCTGGTGTGTTCCTTGGGCTTCATGATGCCCAAGGAACATTGTTTGTTCACTAATGTTCTCTAACAAACCTCTGAGGCCTTCACAGAACAGCTATATTTATACTTAGATTAGATTACACACAAGTGGACTCTATTTACTAATTAGGTGACTTCTGAAGGCAATTGGTTGCACTGGATATTATTAGGGGTATCAGAGTAAAGGTAGCTGAATACTTTTGCATGCCACACTTTTCAGTTTTTTATTTGTAAAAAAATTTGAAAACAATGTATCATTTTCCTTCCACTTCACAATTATGCGCCACTTTGTGTTGGTCTATCACATAAAATCCCAATAAAATACATTTACGTTTGTGGTTTTAACATGACAAAATGTGGAAAAGTTCAAGGGGTATGAATACTTTTGCAAGCCACTGTGGCTCAGCCATTTGAGTCCTTGCAACATCCCTGTAAATCTTCTCTGGACCCTTTCCAGCTTTAACAATATCTTTCCAATAACAGGGTGACCAAAACTGAACACAATACTCTAAATGTGGCCTCGCCAATGTGTTGGTTGTGCAACTGTAACATGACCTCCCAACTTCTATACTCAATACTATGACTGATGAAGGCCAATGTGCCGAAAGCCCTCTTGACTATCCTATCTACCTGCGGCACCACAAGGAACAATGGGTCTGCATTCCCAGATCCCTGGTGCAATCAGCTCAGATTTAATGCTGTTTGAATAGGGGTGCAGCATCTACAGTCACTTGTGTCTCCATTTTACTGCTCCACTGCAAAATCTCCTCAAAATATGCCTACCTTGAAGTTGGTGTCCCGCTCCTCACCGTCGGGAGTTTCATAAGACCCTCTCTCACTGCTCGCCCTCCATGATTCCTACGCCTTCAATCTTGTTATCTTTCTGACTCGTGAGCACAGCCTCCTGCCTTCCTCAGCATTTAGCTTTGCCCCTGTCTTATCTAGACTTCTCAATTCAGTCCCAGCCAGGATCTCAAGTACCTGCAATGTATTCATCATTTCTCCCAGAGGTCTTGCATCCGTGACCTGCACTCTACCCTCTGCATCGTGTGTTGGTGAGTCTGGAGAAGGGTCCCAAACCGAAACACCATCAGCCCAGTTCTCTCCACAGATACTGCATGACCTGTTGAGTTCTTTCAGCAGTTTGTTCTTTGGTAAAGCTGTTTAACAATGCTTGAGGCCATATCAGTGCACAGTACTTCACTTTTTTTTTAAACATATAATTCATTTCTATCATCCTGTAATATTTTATGTTGTAATTCCATTTGTCACTTACACAATTAACTTAGCAGTAACGAACTTGCAAACAAGTTCTGCATTATGCAATAAAAAGGGACTGCAGATGCTGGTCTATAGTAAAGATAGTCAAATGCTGGAGCAACCCAGCGGGCCAGGCAGCACCTCTGGACAAAACTGGCAGACAATGTTTTGTGTCGGGACCCCTCCTCAGACTGTATTATGCAGTTCTGTAAACTTTTACAAGTTTTACCTCACCAACATGAGCTCAGACCAGACTGAATATTGAATAATTACCTACAGATTTTGCTACGTGGAGCCTGATAAGGGAGAAGTGGAATCTAGGGTAAGGCATTACTTCAGTTAGAACTTGCCATTGAAGGAGCAATGTTGAGCATTATTGCCCCACTGGTGATCCTACAATGGAGTCTAAGCAATAAAGGAAAACCTCAACAGCTAAGCAAAATAGCATGTCAATGGAATCCAGGCGATTGGTTGTGTGTGGATAGAGAATATAGCAGTTCTTGCAGGAATATCAGGGGAAGGATATGTGAGCAGATATGATCCGCCAGAATGTGACGTCCAAACTAAAATGACCGAACTATTGAATGATTTTGACATTCACCAACATAAGCTCAAAGACTTAAAACAAAGACTTCCAGGAAAGCAAAATAAAGAACAACATATGAAATGAATTTATAAATAAAGTTTCTCATGTTCTGGTTACTGCCCAGTTAGTCTTTTTGCTTTTTTTAAATAAATTAATTATTTATGATCAAGAAGCAATGGTGAAAAAAGATGAAACAGAAATTAACAATGTCGTATTATGGTTCACCAAGAAGAGAGGAAATGTTGGTGGAGTTCTTGAAGGACCCTCATTAGTGAAAAGCAATGGCAAGAATGGCTGAGTCACATGTAAGAGAGCATTTCTCAATGGCGCTCATTCGATGTTGGTGAACATTCCTCCCAGATAGGAATTATTTACCTGAAACTCTCTGATTCTTCCCCAAATGCTTCCCTTTTGAGTTCACAGAAATACAACAACAGAAATGGGAGTCACGGTAGTCCTATGTTATCAAACGTTCCCATCCACTCCCTACAAATTAGAGGCAGTTTCTACAGGGGCCAATTGACCTACAAAGATGCATGTCTTTGGGATGTGGGAGGAAACCAGAGAACCAAGAGGAAACCTAGGTAGAAGCTGCAAGGGTCATAGGAAGAACATGCAAACTCCACACAGATATTACGTGAGATCCGGATTGAACCTGTGTCTCTAGTGTTGCGAGGTAGCAGCTCTGCCAGTGGCATCATTGTGTTGCCACTGTATTTCTTTCCTATCATGGTGATGATGCTTGAACTTCTAGCTGATGGTAACAGATGTTCTCTCATGATCACTGTTGATGGAGCCCATTTGGATCCTTCTTCCTCTGTTCCAAAAGGGGCCTCTAGCAAGCTGCCCATAATCAAAACTTTTCTTCCAGTGTCCCACATATCTTCTAGAAGATAGAGTAGCACAGAACTCTCTCTGCTTCTGCAAAATCTTCAGAGCACTTATAAGGAAAAGAGTTAGTGGAATTCTGGTGAGATCCAAAAAGTCTCCCAATATGTATCAATGCTTTCCTCAATTATAACCCAGTGGAACGGCCTCCAGCAATGTATGTATCAACATTGTAAGATGATGGCAGCTTAAAATTGCAATCAACACCAACTTTCTTTAGTTTCAAAACACAAAGTTAAAAAGGCATGCAGCTTCTTAATGAACAATGTTATCCCTAGATATTTCGAAGAAAAAGTTCCACGATTCTGTAGGCTTTCATAAACTTCTTTAACAATTTGCATATCCAAAAACCCAATGATATCTTCCTTTGAAGAGATTTTGAAGGCATCACTTTCCCTGGTGAAGACTGATGTGAAACTTGCTGATGATACAAAGCTGCGTGATACTTTGGATTGGGAGGAACGGCTTCGAGGGAGTGTAGATCAGGGTAATGGTTGAGAATGTGGTAGATGGATTATAATGTGGGAAAAATGCAAGGTCATCCATTACAAGAGAAAACAAAAATTTTAACAGTGAGGAACACAAAAAGCTAACAAATTAGAGATGTTGGAATTAGAGATGTTAAAATACACTAAAGTGCTCAGCAGGTCACGTAGCAGGTGTATAGACAGGAACACGATCAATGTCATTTCAGTTCAATTAACCATCAGCAGAAAGTGGAAATGTTAGAAATCAAACATGCTTTACGCTACAGAAAAGGGAGAGAGCTGGAGGCAGTTTATTCTGGAGCAATCGTAGAAGGCAGCTCTATGCGTAAGTGAAACAATAGAGAAACAATTAGTCCACTGGCACTTCATTGTAGTCCCTCACCTAATAGAAAGGTCACTGAGGAACAAATGAAGATAAATTACAATCTTGCACAAAAGCCATGAAGTTTAGAGACTTTTGACTTTAGAGACTTTAGTGAGATACAATGTGGAAACAGGACGTTCGGCACCCGAGTCCGTGCCAACCAGCAATCACCACGTAAGCTAGCACTGTCCTACACACTAGGGATAATTTATCATTTTACCAAAGCCAATTGACCTACAAACCTGTACGTCTTTGGAATTCGGGAGGAAACCGAAGCATCTGGAGAAAACCTACACGGTCACAGGGAGAACGTACAAACTCCGTACAGATAGCACCCTTAGTCAGGATCGAACCCGGGTCTCTGGCGCAGTAAAGCAGCAACTCTACTGCTGTGCCACTGTGCCGCCCTAATAATAATAAGGTACTTCAATTATTGAAACATAAAATAGATTACCAATCACAAAAGTGCAAAAGAGGAGTTCGGAGGAGAAGTGAATAAAAGAGGCAAAGAGAAAGGTCAAGAAGAACTGGGAGAAAACATAAAGAGAATCTTGAATATACTATAAGCACTTAAACTGGAGAAGGGCTCCTAAAATAAAGGTCGGGTTATTCATGGAGGCAGGGGCCTGTGTCGAGGTACTAAAGAAAGTAATAAGAAATAGAAGCAGGAGAAAGTTGCTGAACTTGCTCCTTCTCACAAGTTCACAAGTTATAAGAGTAGAATTAGGTCAATCGGCCCATCGAGTCTACTCTGCCATTCAATCAAGGCTGATCTCTGCCTCCTAATCCCATGTTCCTGCCTTCTCCCCATAACCTTTGACACCCGTTCTAATCAAGAATTTGTCTTTCTGCCTTAACAATATCCACTGACTTGGGCTCCACAGCCATCTGTGGCAACAGATTAACTACCCTCTGACTAAAAAAGTTCCTCCTCACCTCCTTTCTAAAAGAGCGCCCTTTAATTCTGAGGCTGTGGCCACTGGTCCTAGACTCTCCCACCAGTGGAAACATCCTTTCCACATCCACTCTATCTATGCTTTTCATTATTCCATAATTTTAAATGAGGTCCCCCCTAAACCTTCTAAACTCCAGCAAGTACAGGCCCAGTGCTGTCAAACACTCATCATATGCTAACCCACTCATTCCTGGAATCATTCTTGTAAACCTTCTCTGGATCATCTCCAGAGCCAGCACATCCTTCCTCAGATATGGGGCCCAAATTTGCTCACAGTGCTCCAAATGTGTCCTGGCCAGCGCCTCAGAATTAATTCTCTGTTTTTGTATTCCAGTCCTCTTGATATAAATGCTCGCATTGAATTTGCCTTCTCTGACATTCAGTAAGATTACAACTGAGCATCAGCGATTCTTTAATCCCCTTAATATCGAAAAATCTATTGATCCTTGTCTTGAATACACTTGTTGAGAATGTCTCCAAAACCCTCCCGAGAAGAGAACTTAAAGATTCACTGCCCTCAGGTAACAAAGCTTATTCCCATCTCTGTCCTGACATTGTATACCTTGTTTCTATTCTAACATATAGGATAGAACTAGTGTGCGGGTGATCATGTCGACCAAGGGCATATTTCCACACTGTATCTCAAAACAACACAAGTACTGTCCTTACATCTGCCCCATCAAGCTTTTTACGAGTTTTATTTATTTTAATTATTTTAATACTTCAAATAATATAAATAGGCAGAAATAAATTTGATCACCTATTTCTTTGTAAGGTACTGCAATCGTGTTTGCTTCTGGTGATTTGTTGGTATCGTTGAATCCTTGTGTCAAGGTGGGTGAGTAGATAAAGAGATTCAAAGGCATGAAACCGGTTGCCAGGATTGTAGAGATGACTGTCATGAAAATACTGCAAAACACAAAGTGTTTATTATTTCAAAAATACTGTTTCAAAATACTGCTAAATAATCCTTCTTCAGAAATGTTAGCTTAAAGAATAGAGACTGGAATTTACAATCAGTAGAAAACAAAACAAGCCAACTTATCCTGCAAACAGCAAGGAATTTAGTTTAGTTTATTGCCATGGATGGGCAAGCAAAATGATACTCAATATCCATAACTATTTACATAAGCTTATGTGGAAACAAACATGTGATACAAATATATTTGCCAAGTTATTCAGTGGAACAACAAACATTCTGATCATTATCTCAGTGTAACAGAATTTAGTCATGAATGCCCACTGGTAAAATCACAATTGACGTGGGTTTTTTCATGTTCCCGACAATAGGTTTCAGAGCACAGGCTTGACCGCGTTGAAGATAGGGACTTATTAACATGGACCTCCCCAGTCTTTGGGGATGTCTGACATCCTTATTATGCGTGGTGGCGATTTGGGGACGCGAGTAAGGGAATGAATAGCATGGTCATGTGCAGCAGACAGAAGGAACTGGTGATGCTAGTTTACCAATAAAAGACACAAAGTGCTGGAGAAACTCAGCTTGTCAGGAAGCATCGCAGGAAAACATGAGTAGACCCTTCTTCAGACTGATTGTATTTTCGGGTTGGGACCATTCTTCAGGGTGGGGGGGGGCTGCCCTAAAATTCACTTGGACTAACTACCACCCTGCTATAAATTTCACTTGAACCATCTCTAACACGTCTCTCCCCTTGATTTTTACTGTCTCCATTCAATAGACTATCAACTGATGTCTGCTGTAAACACATTATCTCTCATAGTTATGTAGACTACACTCCCTCCCACACTGCCTCTTGCGAAGATGCCATCCCTTACTCTTAATTTATCCACCTCCGACGGTCTGTTGCTAAGATGAGGCTTTCCATTCTAGGATATCCGAGATGTCCTCTTTCTTTAGTAAATGTGGTTTCCTTCTGTGCTGTCATAGATGGATCCCCCAGCAGCATCTCCTCTGTGCCCTGTAGTTCTGCTCACGCTCCACCTCGCCACAGAATGGTAGAAGGATAGAGTTCCCCTGGTCCTTACCTTTCACCCCATCAGACTCCGCATCCAACACATCATTCTCCGATATTTCCACCACCTTGAAGGTGATCCCACCCTCATTCACATCCTCCCAACCCCCTCCCTTTCCATTTTCTGTTTTCTGTAGACATCTTTCCATGCACAATTCCTTGGTTCACCCATCCCTTCCCACATAATCCACCTCCTGTCCAGGTACTTTACCATGCAACCGCAGGAGATGTAACACCTGTCCCTATACCTCCCCCCTCACCTCCATCCAGGGACACCGGCAGTCCTTCCAGGTGAGACAGAGGTTCACATGCACCTCATCTACTGCATTTGATGCTCCCAATGTGGCCTCCGTTACATTAGCCAGACCAAGCATGGACTAGGTGACCACTTCATCTAACACATGCTTAGTCCACCACTAGGCTTGATCGATCTCTTGATTGCTGACCATTTTAACTCCTCTTTCCATTCCCATACTGACTTTTCTGTCCTGGACTTCCTCCATTGACAGAGTGAGGCCACACGCAAACTGGAGGAACAGCACCTCATATTCCACTTGGGTAGCTTACAAACATAATGATATGAACACTGAAGTCCCCAATTTTAGGTAATTAACCTACAAACACTTACCTCCAACCACCCCCCCCCCCCCCTTTTCCCCCCCTTTCTTCCACATGCCACACTTGGATGCACAAACATTTCTCCTTTTCCTCTTCCCCCACATCCTCTCCCAAGGTATTAGGCATTACTGGGGTAGGAATGAGGCAGTGTTTATGAGCTCGCACCTGGCCTCAGCATACTAGTGTGCTGTAGCTAATCTACAACCCCTGTAACTTGTTTAACTAACTTGCAAACAACCTCCCCACGCCCCCATTTTATCCCCCTTCTCTTCCCTGTTCCCCACCTGGATTTGCATCTATTTCTCTCCTATCCCCCTCCATCCTCTTCCTCCTACATCCCTTCCCATGGCTTTACATCCTTGTCTCGCACATTTTATCTTTGCATTTCTGGCTCTTGTCCAATTATCCACCAATCAAATCCACCTATCACTTGCCAGACTTTGTCCTATCCCCACCTCTCTTCCAGCTTTCTCTCGGCAGCTACAATCATTCTGAAGAATGGTCCCAAACCAAAATATCACCTATCCATGTTTTCCGGAAATGTTGCCTGATCCCCTGACTTACTCCAGTACTGTGTGTCTCACTATACTGTGTTAATACTGTGTAATTAGAATCAGAGAGCTACATCGTGGAAACAAACCCTTCAACCTATCAATTCTCAGCACATTCTCATAAATTCTTGCAGATTCTCCCACTCACCTACACACTCAGGCCAAATTTCAGTGGAAAAATTAACTTGGATAGAACATAGAACAATATATTGGAAAAATAAGTCCTTCAGCCCACAATGCCTGTGCCAAACGTGATGGCAAGACCATCACTTATCTTGCTGCATATAACCCTTAACCCTACATTCACTGCATATCCATATGCTTATCCAAATGTCTCTTAAATGGCCCTAATGTATGGACTTCAACCATCACCCCTCGCAGTGCATTCCAGACACTGACCGCCCTCTGTGAAAAAAAACGTCCCACATACCTACTTTAAACTTTGCCTCTCTCACCTTAAAGCTGTGTCCTCTAGTATTTAATTTTTCTACCTTGGAAAAAAGATTCCGACTGTCTGCCCTATCTACTTTTTTCATGATTTTATATTCTTCAAACAATAATCCAAGTCCGTCCAACCTCTACCTGAACCACACTAAGGCAGCATTCTGGTGAACTACACCCTTTCCAAAGTCTCCATGTCTTTCCTGTATTGGGGCGACCAGAACTGCACACAATACTTCAAATGTGGCATAACCAAAGTCCTATAAAGCTGCATCGTGACATCCTGACTTATACTCAATGCCTCCACTGATAAAAGCAAGCATACGATATGCCTTCTTTACTACTCTATCTACATGTGTTGCTTCTTTCGGGGAATAATGAACTTGGACCCCAAAGTCCGTCTACACATCAATGGTGTGAAGGGTCCTGCCATTAATTGTATATTTTCCCTTTATATTTGACCTCTCAAAATGTAAGACCTCACACTTCCTCGGATTAAACTCCATCTGCCATTTCTCCACCCATTTCTGTGGCTGATCTAAATCCCACTGTATTCTTTGGCAGCCTTCCTCATACTCCGCACCCCTGTAATGTTGGTGTTATCTAAGCATTTAATAATCAACCCATCTACGTTTATGTCCAAGTAATTTGTATATATCACAAATAGCAGAGGTCCCAGCACAAATCCCTGTGGAACTTTACTGGTCAAAGACCGCCAGTCTGAATATTGTCCTTCCACCACAACCCTCCATCTTCCATCAGTAATCTAATTCCAAATCCATATGAATTGTCGCTATTAATTGCTTGTATCTTAATCTTCTGGATCAGCCTACCTCAGGGGACTTCATCAAATGCTTTGCTAAAATCCATGTAGACACCATCCACTGCCCTACCTTCATCAATCTCCTTTGGCACCTCTTCAAACAAGTCGATCAAGTTAGTAAGACATGACCTGCTGTGTACAAAGCCATGCTGACTGTCCCTAATTAACCCATTCTCTTCCAAATGGGAGAAAATGCTATCCTGAAGAATCCTCTCCTATAGCTTCCCTACCACTGACCTGAGGGTCACAGGCCTATAAGTCCCTGGATTCTCTCTATTTCCCTTCTTAAGTAAAGGATCAACATTAGCTACTCTCCAGTCCACCTGGATCTCACCTGTGGTGGGATAGGCCGCAAAGATCTTCGCCAATGGGCCTGCAATCTCCTCTCTTGCCTCTCAATTACCTGGGAAAGATCTCATCAGGTCCGAGGGATTTATCCACTATATTGCTCTTCAAGAGCCCCAACACCACCACTTTCTTAATCTCAAACTGCACTTGCATATTATTATTCTCCATAATGATCTCACTGTCCTCTATGCTCTTCATCATTGTGAAAACAGATATAAAGTACTTGTTTAGTACCTCGCCTATATCCCCAGACTCCAAGCACAAATACCCTCTTTTATTCTTGAGCAGACCTACATACTCCCTCGTTATCCTCTTGTTTATATAGGTATAAAAATGTTCGGAATTTTCCTTAATTTGACTAGCCAAATTCAATTAGTCTCTTTTGGCCTACTTTTCCGCTTTTAAATTAGTTTAGAAATACAGCGTGGAAACAGGCCCTACAGCCCAACATGTCCGCACCGACCAGCAATCACCCATGCACTAGTTCTATCATACACGCTAGGAACAATTTACAGAAGCCAACAAAACCTACAAACCTGCACGTCTTTGTATAGTGGGAGGAAACTGCAGCACCCATTTGATAGGAGATTAGTGGGCAAAATTAGGGCACATGGTATTGGGGGTAGAGTGCTGAAATGGTAGAAAATTGGTTGGCAGACTGTAAACAAAGAGTAGGGATTAACAGAACTGTTCTGTATTTTTGCTTACAATATTCCGTTGTGCTGCAGCAAGCAAGAATTTCATTGTCCTATTTGGGACACATGACAATAAACTCTATTGACTTGACTTGACTTGACGATACAAACTCCATACGACTCCATATGACTCCATAGTCAGCAAATGACCGGGTCTCTGGTGTTGCAAAGCAGCAACTCCACTGTGCCACCTTTATATTCCTCAAATGCATTGACCTCTAAAACCTTGCTTGTGCTTCCTTTTTCATTTTGATCAAATTGACGACCTGTTTGATCCTCCAATACTCCCTTACATTGCCATCCTTCTCCCTCCCCCTCACTGAAACATGACGGTTCTGAACATCCATCAATTGGTCTTTAACCAACTCCCACATGTCAGATGTGGACTTGCCCAATAACAATTGCTCCCAGTGTACCCTCTCAAGTGCCCCACTAATAATGTTGTAGTTTGCCTTACCCCAATTTAGTATCTTTCTGCAAGATCCACTCTTCTCCGTTTTCAAAACAAACCTAAAACTTATAGTTCCCAAAGATCACTGTTCCCAAAATGCTCTTTCTCTGAAGCAGTTAGCCAGGCTCATTTGCCAACACGTGGTCCTTTCACGGGTTAGACCATCCACATACAGTTTCAAGAAACCCTCTTGGATACATTTCAAAAAATTCTACCACATCTAAGCCTTTGGCACTGAGTATGTCTCAGTCAATATTAGGAAAGTTAAACTCATCCACTAAGATAAACCCTGTTGCTTTGGCTTATATCAGTAAATTATTTACATATTGGCCTATTGTACAATCCCAGCAGTGTTTCCATCTTCTTCATTTCCACTTTTCTGACTTTTTCGGACCTACTACTCTGGTTCCCACCCACCTGCCTCTCAAGTGTTGGGAGAATGGGGAAGGAATCAGAACTACCCCAGTATTTCTTGCGGAATGGAGGAAATGAGGGATGAAATGAGGCTAGCATTGGTGTGGAGGAAGAAGTTGGTGATGGTGGAGGTGGGAGAGATCCTGGTATTGTGAGGGAATGCAAGTTCCTGGAAATTAGGGATGTTTGAGGGTGAGCATACTTCAATACGGGGGAGGGGGGGGAGCAGGGCTTAAGTCACTTGTTACTTGCAGACTTCCTAGGTTGGTGCAAAAGCTTTGTCGTCAATCATTAAACATTCCCAGGATAATTATCCTGAGACAATATTGTCCAAATTCCCCTGCAGCACTCCAAAAGAAGTGATGCATGCAGAAATAATTTCATCCTGTCTGACCTGGATCCTTTCAGACACTAACTCATGCAGGAAATGCCTATCCCAAAGTTCCAAATGAAACAAGAAAAAGTAACAATTAAAAAGTGCCTTTGAAACACAAAATTCCAATCAGAAAAGAGATGCTTCTGAGACAACAAGATAGATCAATGTTAATGTTAAATCCATGATGTTCATATGATCATAATATCATAAGAGATAGGTGTAGAATTAGGCCATTTGGCCCATCTACTACACCATTCAATCATGGCTGAACTATCTCTCCCTCCTAACCTCATTCCCCTGCCTTCTCTCCATAACCTCTGATATCCGTGCTAATCAAGAATCGATCTGTCTCTGCCTTAAATATATCCATTTTGACTTTTCCTCCACAGCCTTCTGTGGTAAAGAATTCCATCATCTGACTAAAGAAATTCCTCCTCATCTCCTTATTAAAAGAACGTATGTTCTTAACGTCAATTTTACGTTGAACAATGTTAAATTTAGAATTCAACAAGAAAAAGACCAAAAATAAGTAAAGCAAGATAAAAGACAAGGTAGACTGGAGCAAAACATAAACACACACTGCAAAAGCAAGAGCTTTTACCAGTACATGAAATGGGAAAAAAACAATTAAGACAATTGCTGGTCCCTCGCGGCAGGAGAAATTAGACTGGGGCCAAGGAATTATACAAAATAATTTAACATTACTTAATAATTATAAAGTAATATACAGCAAGTTTGATTTAATCAAAATTACTTTATATTACTTTATATACTTTATTATTATTTTATATATTCAAAGGAAGACACAGATACCTGCAGGATATATTAGAAAACAAAGGATCGCTCAAGAAGTTGTTTACCCAAATTAGCGCGGAATAGATTTTTTGACTATCAAGAAAAATTGGGTTAACCCTGGAAAATGGTGCTAAGGTAGAAGATCAGCTGTCATCTTGATGGGTTATGCTGGAAGGGTAGCATGGCCAATTCATGCTCCTATTTTATTTATAGAGTTCAGTGACAAGTGAGCATCATCATTAATTAAACATTTTTTGGAACCAGCCATCTGACATCCGACAATTTTAACATTTTAAAATTCAACAGGAATTAAGACCAATTGGCAACAAGCAATTAAGACCATTCAGCTCAGCTAACCTGTGGATATATAATATAAAATATAAATTTAGAGCGGAAAATGCTGGGAACACTCAAGTTAGAAAGCAAACGTGGAGAGGGAAACGGCGGGTGAAGATTTCCAGATGGTGACTATTCATTTGATATGCAAGGTATTCGAGAAATTATTAAACAAATCCAGAGAGGAAAGCATATAAGGGGATGTCTCTTATAAGGTGAGAGACAGTTAGTAGAAATTAAATGAATAAAAAGATAATAGCACAAAGCAGTAGGTGGCACGGGGTGGAAGTTGTAAGGTACGTCCATCAGCGGTGAGGGAAAGAGTTGGTTACAGACATCATGTACATGGTTGTGTGCAGCAAGGAACTGCAGATGCTGGTTTTTACCGAAGATAGACACAAAGTGTTGGAGCAACTCTACGGATCAGGGAGCATCTCCAGATAAATGGAACAGGTGACGTTTCAGTTCAGAACCCTTCTTCTGAAAGTAGAGGGGTGGAACTGGAGGTAGGAAAAGGCCAGAACAATTCAGGGCTGGCAGCAGATGACTAAGGAAAGAGCCCATAATGGCCCATTGCTGGCTGGGGAGGTACTTGAAATTAGAGAAATCAACGTTCATACCGCTGGGATGTAAACTGCCCAAGCAAAATACGAGGTGTAGAAAGTATACTGGCGGGCAGGTTTGCTAACGCATTGAAAAAAGTCCATTTGGAAAGCTGAAATAGGCAAGGAGTGGAGGTTTGCTCTGGCATGACGCCAAAGGTCTCTAATGTGGTGGAGGGAGATTGTTTGAATGTGAAGATAAAGAGAGGGAGAATTCTAAAATATGGGGATATTTCTATATAAGAACTTTATTTATGCACATATAAATTTACAATGTATTGTGTGATTAATTTTAGCAATTAGCACTCTGGCCAAACACCAATAACAATTTACTATTTAGTATAATAAACATTTTAACCAAAAATTTAATTTTTGAATGCTCAAAGGGCTGCGGGGTTTTTTTTTTTGTAAAATATTTTTATTAGAAGTAAATACATATTAAGAAGGAATAACATAAAATAAAAAGAAAGAGACATATTATTCATCACATACATTCTTCATATTTTTAATGTTTACAATCATTCTTATTTATACTTCTATACTTTTTATTATTTCATAACAGAAAAAAGATAGCAAAGAGAAATAATAAAGAGAAATAAAATAAAAGTAGAACATCAATAATATGAGTGGAGTATTAAGCAGGCTATACTTAATTGGCGATACATCAGTGGTCTATTATATATAGTTCTTCATCTATTCCTTCATTCAGGTTTCAGTCACGCCCTCGAACTGGACCACCTTGACCCTTTAAATATTCAATAAATGGAGACCATATTCCTCTGAACTGATCTAGCTTGTCCAAAAGGACAAGTCTTAATCTTTCCAGATGAAGTGTCTCTGACATTTCTGTAATCCACGTTTTGATTGCGGGGGATGTAGGACCTTTCCAAAATCTTAGTATTAATTTTTTACCAATTATTAAACTATAATCGATAAAAATTCTTTGCTGTGTTGTTAGTAGTTGATCCGTTTCTAATATTCCTAATATGATTAATTTTGAGTCTGGAGTCAGATTTGCATTAACTACATTCAAGATTATCTTAAACATTTCTGTCCAAACGTTAGTCATTTTTATACATTTTGTGAATGAGTGCGTTAGGTTAGCTTCTAAATGCTGACATTTATCACATATAGTAGAAACATTTGAAAAAATTCTGTTTAATTTGGATTTTGAAATTTTTTTATTATGTTTTATCATGGTTGGGTTAGCAGCGTTTTCTGTTTCTAATTGTTTGATCTCCTTTTCCAATGCCTGTTGTTCCCTCCGATTCTCCTTATTATAAAATGCTTGAGGGGATATCATAATTCCCCGAACATACGCTTTAAAAGTTTCCCATAATAGGGACGAAGGTATTTCTGTCTTATCATTTATTTCAAAGAAAATCTTAATCTGTTTTGTGATGGATTCTTGAGTTATTTTGTCTTTTAAAATTTATGGGTTAAATCTCCATTGTCCCTGTTTTTCCGTTTTACCAGTTATTTTAATCATAAAAGTTAAAGGTGCGTGATCTGAGATTATAATATTATGATATTTTGAATTATAAGTGAATGGGATAAGTTTTAAATCTACCAAAAAATAATCTATTCTTGAATAAGTTTTATGCACAGGTGAGTAAAATGAATATTCTCGTCCAGCTGGGTTTTGCATTCTCCAAACATCTTTAATATTACTAGTATCTGTATATGCATTTATATGCATTTGCTTGGGCAGTTTACCAATAACAACAATTTACTATTTAGTATAATAAACATTTTAACCAAAAATTTAATTTTTGAATGTTCAAAGGGCTGCGGGGTATTTTTTGTTGCTCAATGACTGATGCTATTTTTACAGTTCATACTTGGAAGGAAGGATCTGAAGAATATACATTAGGAAACACCATCACATTTCAGCTCACCTTGAAGTGGTTGCCACAGAGCATTAGATAAGCTTTGTTAAAATGTAACTCAAAGCATTTTTACATTGATGATATCAATCCAGGGCTGTTAGATATTTGCAGGAAGGTTGAGCAGAAATCAACATTCATAACGATAAGTGAAAAATAATGAGAGAAACCCATCAGCACTCACCTGAGATCCATGTCTCCATCTGTCCAGTAGCTCAGAACATTAGAAATAACCCCTCCGGGACAACATCCCATAAGAAGCACTGCAATTGCTGAAGCAGGTTCCAATTTAAAAGACATTTTAAGGATAAATGCAATAAGTGGCATAAATCCAAATTGACAAACTACACCTATAGCTAGCCCCCACGGTCTCTTACAGTGAGCCCACAGCTTCTTCAAGTCAACTGTGCAGCCCATGGAAAGCATGATCAACAGGAGAGTAGCAAGAAGAGGTATCTTCACATTATGCATCAGATTCTTATTAAATATATCGGCAGTCATATTACATTCATTGCCAATGGTATTGTTCTCACAGTTTTGAATGTTTGTTGAGTTACCCATTTTCACCTCCTCAACTGAGTGCTGTTGTACTTGCTCTGCACGAGGAGTTTTAATTTTATTCTCCAGTGCATTTATTTTTATGGGAAAACACGAGGGGATGTTTCCATGTAAAGTGGAATGTGTGTTGGTATTGGAGAATCTGATATTGTGCAATATTGTAATTAACCTCATGCTGACCAGTGCAGTATAGCTCCTAACACGGACTTGTTTACTGTGAAACATGCCTATTTCTGTGTGCACAAATGAAAATAAATAGATAATAAATTGAAAGTGAAAGTGCAAGTAAAATAGAAAATAATTTGCTTAATTTGATTAGGGAAAAAATATGATTCACTTTATTTGTAATGACTGTTGGTACATCAGAGCCAAACCAGTGTGTCTAATGTGTGGATGAAGAATAAATGTGTAAGTGTTACTGGTTTTTGTAGTGTCCCAGCATGTGAGTGTGCTTTCCAGTTTAAGACTAAACATCTGCTTAGCAGCATTCTGAAAGCCTCTTCAAACTTCTCTAATCGGAAATCTTCAATTGTGCCTCCGTGAAATCGGAAAATTCACAGCCCAACGATAAAAGAGCTCAGAGAAGATCAAACTCCCTGGCATGGAGCAGACAGTTCTGTCAGTAAGTATACCATGGCACTCCAAAATCAAACATGCAGCTTTGGACAAATGTAAGAGTTAAATAAAAAAGTTAAAATGGAGTTGCCAGCCAGTGGCGGAAATCCCGGGGGGGGACGGGACGTGTCCCCTCCATGTTTTCAGAGGTGGGGACTCCCCCCCCCCCCCCACATTACAAGCTTCGCAAGGTATGTTGGGTTTAATAAGTAGTCGTTCGTTTCGAGTCGAGTCGTTCGATTCGAGTCGTTCATTCATCGCTTTATTCCTCTGACTCACAAAAATGATGTGTTAACTGTCCATGTCACTGTTAACTGCTACATCGATATCTATTCCTTCATTATAATTGTGTCACATCGTTTTCGTGAGTCAGAGGAATGAAGTGGTAGATGCCTCGAATCGTTGTGCCCGCATCTGAGTTTTAATGACCTCCCGTTAATTTAATTTAAAGGAACGCGAAATACTTGAAGCAAGGTCAGTTCACGAAAACGATGTGTTAACTGCTACATCAATATCCATTCATTTATCCTTATAATATAATTGTGTGAACTGACCTTGCTTCAAGTATGACGCGATCCTTTGAATAAAATTAACAGGTGATGCATTTAAACAAAGATCCTATAGGATCTTTGTTTAAAACTGTCAGATGCGGGCAAAATTATCATTTGAATTTTGGAGGTACATTTACGTAGAGAAGGAATAGGCGACGTTTCGGGTCAAGACCCTTCTTCAGACCCTTTGTGAACATCGAAATGTCTGACGGTCCAATGCGGAGATGTTTGAAGAGAAGGCATCCAGACAATACTTCATCTCAAAAGGAGAGACAAAGAACACTACATTCATTTTTCGAGTGCGTAGCACTTTCCAAAATGTATATTTTAAGTGCTGATCAACTACCTATCTTTTCTCATTTAACTTTTTAATATTTTGTATGAATATTATTGCATGGAAGAAACTGCAGAAAATCTACCATGTCATGTGCGAGCAGCCTGTTTTTGTTCAGTGATATCATGAAAGAATGTTACTTAATCATATACTTTACCCGGACTTGCACTTATTTAGGTTAGATTCAGTCTCATTTTCACCTCATTCTAGATCTAGCTAGCTAATCACGAGATCCGACATCATATTGTTATAGCATGATTTTCCAGTGTCAATTGCAGTATCTAATGTTTATCTCAACGATGAAATATTGTTTTACTTCGGAGTCACGTGAGTGACTACGTGACGAAGGCCGTCAGCCCGCATGCGCGTCATTACATCCATGCATGGCGCCGCGACTGGCTGGCAGGTGCGCTGCTCCTCCAGCGGTAAGTTTCAAACTTGAAGGTAAGTTTCAAACTTATTTTTCAGGTCGTGCTTTACCTTGCAGGAAGCTCTCTACAGAGATCCTGCTGGATGTCGTTCCGGGGAATCCCGACTCCGCGGGGAAACCCGGCTAGCGGGGAAACCCGGAAGCGGAGACCGTGGGGTATCCCGGCTCCGCGAAGAAAACCTAGCTCGGGGAAACCTGGAAGCGGAGACCGTGGGGTATCCCGGCTCTGCAAGGGGAACCTAGCTCGGGGAAACACCGGCTGCGGAGACCATGGGGTGTCCAGGCTCCACGAGGGGAACCCAGCTCGGGGAAACCCGGCTGTGGAACCGTGGGGTATTCGTGCTCCGCGAAAGAAAACTGGGCTCGGGGAAACTCGGCCATAGAATCCTCCGGCTGCGGAAGCCA
This sequence comes from Okamejei kenojei, assembly GCA_035221665.1. Classification (NCBI taxonomy): domain Eukaryota; kingdom Metazoa; phylum Chordata; class Chondrichthyes; order Rajiformes; family Rajidae; genus Okamejei; species Okamejei kenojei. The sequence continues at coordinate 74,622,921 of CM069131.1, forward strand.
CGGAAAATCCCGGCTCCGTAGGAAATACCGGCTCGACAGGACTGAACTAACTCGCGAGAACATTCCTCAGGGCCACAATGACTCAATAAGTCTGGCATGGAATTTACAGCTCAGAAACATTTGGCACTGCATGTCCCATCTGATGTAAATGCACACAGGAGTTGACTTACAACCAACTTATCAGTGTACACAGCAGTCTGAAGAAGGGTCCTGATCTGAAATGGCACCTGATACTCCAGGGAAAGGAGTAACATCAGCGTGGGTCCTGGGGGCCCGCGGCAGTGCCTGGTACAGGGCTGCATTATATCTCCCTCTCTGAGGAGGGGAGTTAGGCAGTCGCAGTTTGGTGGTATGTCGTGAGGGAATTTCCACGACACGCCAACTGCGTGACAAGGACCTGCAGCAACGCCTGTTTGCAGGGCTGCATTATATCTCCGTCTCTGAAGAGAGGAGTGTAGGCAGTCAGTTGTGACTGGCTCTAAATTCAGAAGTATATCCGTGAAACATACTAGAGGGCATGCGTGAGGTCAGAAAACCTGGAGCTTGGTAAGCATCTATGACTTCACGTCACATCATTACAGAGTGCCAGCCCTGAGGGAAAATGTGCACGTATGTGGAGACATTGGGTCACCCTTGATTAAACTCACATTCACATGGGCAGTTAATTTTAAATGGGAAACTTCGTTACTGTCTAATAATGGATAGTCCATAGGATACTTTATGGCATGCATCGATCTCAAAAGATGCATAATATTCTGTTCCCATTCACAGGGTTCACCGAAGATATTTGAAATTTAGCTGGATGGGCAACGATAGCAGTTAAAGCGTTGCGAAATTGGACTAACTTCAGCTTCCAGGTTGTTACCAAATTACCAAGCCAGTGCTTGGGCTGCTCAAAGCTCGAAAATACATATTTATGGCCTATCTGGATGATATTCTAAAACGCTGAATCTTGCTAAATTAGCTGTGTTCAGCCACAAAACATATTTTAGAAATTGGGGTTTTCTCATCCATCCAGTCAAATTTAAGTTGATACCAACTAGAGTTATAGATTGCGATGTACCTTTTAACTTTATTAATTGTCTGTGACTCCGCCCTGGGGCAAGAGATTGTGGCCAGTGTAAATTGGCAATTTGGTGGTATCAACTACCTTATATCACTGGGGGCATTCTATGGGTTCAAGGCTTATTGTGTGAATATGCATAACTGCATGCTCACCTACAAGTTGACACACTACGGTGGTGGCATATTTTAATCACATGGGTTCAATTAAGTTAATATCCTGTGATAGTTGGCGCTGATGTATCATCACGCTAATCAATGACAACACAATGAATGTTGGATCACTAAGTATTTAATGACATTATGGATTGATGGAACACCAAATATCCATTGTTTGCATCTAGTCTCAATCAACAGTTGCAAAATTATCTGGCATAGCGGCCATTCTCAGGGGCAGTGCCGATGGATGCATTCTCGCTACACTGGAGAGGAATGTTCGTTATGTCTTCCTCCATTTTTTGTCTCATCAGTCGGTGCTTGCTTATAACCAGCGAGACTCCACCTCAGGTGTGATAGTGCCTGACTGGCCTACACAGCCATGGGTCCACTCGTACTACAAATGATAACAGAGCCTTTTATGGCTGTTCCCAAACGCAGAATCTGCTGGTTTACCCCGTGACTGGGGAGAACCATCCTCTGCATGAGCGAATCAAATTGTTGGATTGCAGACTATGAGAAGAATTTTCCTGGGGTACGGACTCTCAGGTTGTACGGTGGATGTAATCACTGCGGCCTGAAGACATAATACCAAGAAACAGTAATCTCCTATATCAAGGAATGGTAAGGGTCCTGTTTACAGTCCAATATATCGTATGACATGGTACGTATAACAGATGTCTTGGTATTCCTCTCAAAGCTATATTTACGAGAGATGGAGATATACATATTATGCCAGTAGTGCCTTTGTGGTCATACTTCCTGCTGGGGTCGGCACACCACGCTGTCAGGTCTCGACCTCTGATATCCAGATTTATGAAGGGTATCTTCAACTCAATTTCCCCCCAGGCCCAGGTACTCAGAGATATGGGATGTTTATGTCCTGCTGACGTTGCGTCGCCAGTGGGCTCCAGCTACATTCCTGTCCTGGGTCTAATCACTTACAAAGTGGCTATCCTCATGAACCTTTGGTTGTGTGTGTGGTCACACATCTACAACAGTCATTATGTCACCTAAAGCCTTAGAGGCACTGAACTAACAATGTTGTTAGTTACAAAAAAAAAAAAACCTCATACGGCTCAGGGGCAGAAAACCGGGGGGGGGCAAAGGGGACACGTCCCCTTCATGATTTGAGAGGTGGGGGACATCCCCCCCCCCAAGCTTTTGTGATCCGGATTTTAAAATCTCCGGCAATGGGGGCGGGACATGATGTGGGTGAGTGTGCGCATGCGCATGTGTGGGTGAGTGCACGCATGTGCGCGCATGTGCGCGCGGCCGCCAAAAATTTGTGTCCACTCCATGTTTTCATAGCGAGTTCCGCTCTTGATACGGCTGCAACAACATCAGCAGCAAGGGTTGTGAATGTTTCGCTGGACCTCATCCTAGTGGCTGCAGGATGGTCAAGCCAGCAAATTTCCAAAAATGTTATAATAAACCCATTTGCCAGACCGGGGGCATTTACCAACACATTTTAGGTTATATTTTTTAATTCCTCCTGGATGAGTGGGATATCATAATTAAAAAGCACCAGCATGTTTCAATTTATGTCATGCTTTATTAAATTTCACTCATCCCTGGTCAATTGATGCAGTGTGTGACACATGGACTCGTTTCCATGGCATGAAATCACAGAGCTTCAAAATCTTCACATAGTCACTCATGTGACTCCGAAGTAAAATAGTAAGATTAAACGAGAACTTACCAGTTTGAAGTTTGATCTTTATTTTATGAGGAGATACGATGAGGGATTACGTGCCTTCCGCTCCCAACCCTCTCATAAAGATCAGCTGGTAGTTCTAAGTTCTCGAATCTTGCTATATTCAGTTCATCAACTGTTATCTGTGATTTCACAGTGCTGCTTTGAAGATTAACGCACATGAGGGCTGATGGCCTTCTTCGCGTAATCCCTCATCGTAACTCCTCATAAAATAAAGATCAAACTTCAAACTGGTAAGTTCTCATTTAATATTAGTATTTAAGAATGAACTGCAGATGCTGGAAAATCGAAGGTAGACAAAACTGCTGGAGAAATTCAGTGGGGAGTCCCCACTGAGTTTCTCGAGCAGTTTTGTCCCCGCTGAGTTTCTCCAGCAGTTTTGTGCCCGCCGACAAAATGCTGGAGATACTCAGCGGGGACACCAAAAACAGATGATAGACACACATAGCTGGAGTCACTGAGCGGGACAGGCAGCATCTCTGGAGAGAAGGAATGGTCCAAAAATTACCAGTTTGAAGTTTGATGTTTCAGGTCTTCAGACCGCTATCTTATGCAGTGTGGACGAATAATAGTAAGATTAAATGAGAACTTACCAGTTCGAAGTTTGATCCTTATTTTATGAGGAGTGACATTGAGGGATTACGTGAAGAAGCCCCGCCAGGCGCATGCACATCATACTTCAAAGCATTGGCGTGAAATCACAGAAAACAAATAGCCGAAGTAATATAGTAAGGCTCGTAGAAGACTAGAAATACCAGATGATCTCTTAGATTATGAGGGTGGGAGCGGAGGGCACGTAATCCCTCAACGTCACTCCTCATAAAATAAGGATCAAACTTCAAACTGGTAAGTTCTCGTTTAATCTTACTATTTTACTTCGGAGTCACGTGAGTGACTACGTGAAGATTTCAAAGCTTTGTATTTTCATGCCGTAGATGCACTCCATACGACAATCTGCTTCGGTTGACACAGCAGGGAATAAATAATATATTGAACATTGCTTCGAATTATTCAATAACTATTTTTAACAATAATAAACACAGGAATAACCCCTCTGTCTCAGGGAAAATTACAAACAATGATAGAAAACAAAGGAAATGAATTAAATGTGACCCAAAACAGCATGCCCAAACCATGGCACGGTCTATACAGGTTTGTCAGAAAATTGAGAAAATGTTGCTTCGCGAGACCATCCTGTGGCCTCGAAGATTTGGTCTAGCGGCACGTCTTGAGCCTTCGCCACGGAGATCAATGCCGCCCTGGTGAAGTGAAACTCAGGAATGTCAACTCCAACATAATTGAGAACCTGTTTCAACCATGTAGAAATAGTTTGTGCTGACACTTTTATATGTCTTTTTGTGACTAATGAGCAGTCCTGTCTCAGAACCTCTGAGACTTCTTGTTACCGTAATATATTGGCTTAAGTTATATGGCGTAACTACATATAACATTTGGTCAACAAGATAGGCTTTAAACGTCACCTTGATTCCAGCCAGACCGGGCCTGCTTTGTTTGATTAAATCATAAACATAGAGGTTCATGTCATTGACAGACAAATGCATACAAGGTATTCGTAAGAATTGTAATGTTTGTACACGTTGTGCTGAAACCTGCGCTATTAGCATAACCACAGCAAGAGCTAATCTCTGCGTAAATAATGAAGTAATTGGAGCCCATTGCCATATGAGAGCAGGAGTGATGTCCCAGATTTCTGTATAGCGTGGTTTCGGAGGGTTTTTATTAAAAATTCCTCATAAATCGGGATACTAATGGATGAGACCCGATAGGATGTTGTTCTGATGACTGCCCGCAATAAGAGGACAACGCACTCCGAGCGCTGGTAATGTCACTATAACGCAGGTGCTCATCAAAATGCAACTTAGCAAGGAACTCCAACACATCACATATGCTTGCATTATGATAAGACATATAGGATTGTACACAGAAACAGTTCCCATTTCTTTATGTGAACCATATATTGTTTTTTGAGTGCTATTTCGCCAGCCTGCAGTGAGAACCACCATGGCCCTGTTCGACAATCCAAGTCCTTGGAAATGTCTGGTCAGAACCTGCAGACCAACAATTAATACGGTCATGTAAAGGGTGACTTTCACATGTAACCGGATGCACCAAGAAATTACTGCAGCTGGGAATCATCATGAATGACTGAACCATCATTGAAAACATTAAGGGGAACCATGGTTGTGTTTCACCAAAACACCTGTGCCGGAGTCTCGCTCTATTGTGGTGAGACAGTTCAGGGTGAAAAAATGGAGGAATTGCATAAAAGTTTAGTGCCCCCAATGTAACAAGACTGCATCCACGGCAACTGCACCCGGATCTGGCTCTCATGAAACATATTTAGGCAACTGGTGGTGTAATCTGTATGGAACAGATCAATGGCTGGCAACCCAAATCGAGTGACAATTGTGTGACAAAGTTTAGAATTCAACATCCACTCTATATTGGCATGAAACGTACGCGACCTATGGTCGACCATCACATTAGCTATAGGTGGTGAATAAATGGCTGAAACGCAGATATTGACATACACCAATGCCACATGACGGTACCCAGTTAACACATGATACTGATCGTGCTCCTCCCATATGATTAATATATGCCACTGCTGTGGTGTTATGAATCTGGAGTTGAATGTGTAAATCCTTCATTGGGGAGCATTATGCCTTTACCCATAAAATGCCCCAATAATGCGAAATAATTTATCCCGTGTGTGATGCAAATCAACCCTTCATGTTCATGCCAGCTACCCCCACAACTAGACTCAGTGTCCGTAGCCCCCCATCCGAGAGCGCTGACATCAGTCTGGAAGATTAGGGAAGAGTCTAGTACCCAAAATATTATTGGTAGCTAGATTAACATTAACAATGCACCACTGCAATTCTGCGAGAGCTGTGGTTGGTAACTGGATAGCCCGATGAAAATGGCCTGCATTCGATTTTAGTGCTAGTTCTCATGCTCTCTGCAAATGTTGATAATGCAAAGGCCTGAATGTACTGCAAGAACCTGCTCCCCATTTACCAATGACCGTAGCGTCTTCTCGGATGGAGGGATAAAGTTTTGTGGGAGGCAAGTACAGACATCAGCATCATCGATAACCTTGGCTGTTGGTAATGTTACTGTTATAGCAACGGAATTAATAAGAAACCCTAAATACTCAATATTTTGGGTTGGCTGTAACTTGGACTTAGTTGGATGGAGCAACCCCTAATGCCTCAAGCACCGATTCTACAGCTGACTCATTAGTGTTGCTGATAATTAATAAATAGCCTGGGTGCTGAACTTAATCCAGGAGTCAATGCTTTGTATTGCCACAGCTGTGCCATCCAATTAAATTTCAAGTACCTGCGATAATGAGCATGAATTGGCAGTGAATAATACACATCTTGCAAACCAATAGTTGCCACATAACAGCCCTGTGATAGCAGTGTTTAGCAGTAATGAATTTAAGTGATCGAGGACGAGAATTACTCTACAACACCCATCTTTTTGAGATCTGGGGAAATATTAGACACAATTGTGGAGGATGATTAATGGCTTTATCAATCACCATTATCTATCTGTTCAGGCTCTTGAGCAGAAAACACCCACATTTTATTAGGCTTGTGCTGTTGAGGTGGATCTATCCCTGAGATAAACTCAATGGGAGACGTGAGACAGTATTTAGTATAAACATATCATACATTATACAGCATCATTCATTAAAACACATTTGTAATCAACCTCCAATAGGAGATTGGCCACCAGAACTTTATCGTTAAGAAAAGTCCCTGTACCTCTACAGTTGACCTGTAAAGCTGTTGTCTGCTCATATTGGGATTGTAGCCGGTCTGTCTCGGTGGGTACCCTCGTTGCCCCACTGACCTGCCCCTGCTGAGCCCAGCACCTGGATCTGACCTTCAGTATTATCCCAGGGTTGCGAATAGGTGGCCTCGAAATGCTTGACTACATAAAGCCAATTGCTTTGGCCTCATCATGAATTTCACGAATTTTCATGACGTGGTCCGTTCCAAACAATATTTCAGGCGTTTGTACATTAATCGCCCTACTGAGCAGCAAATTTTTGGTTTAGTGTTGGCCTGATGGCGATATTCCCTGATGCAATTTCCTGAAAATACCCAACATAACTGTTGTGAGTTTGAGGAATGATTGTCCCTTGGACCATAGTGCCAAATGCAGTAATTGCTGCAGCCACCAGTTGGAGGACGTGTCAACACCGAACCTCCTGTCCCGTCAAAGAAGGACACATGGGTGCCCAGAACCTGGGTCACCGAAGGCACTTTCAGTAATGCACATTAAACAGGTGTCTCATATTTGTTTGCAGTCACTTGCATCATATCTTGCTGGAGCTGGTGAGGTACTACATAATTGATACCGCTGGCAAGGGATTGTTCCATTGACTCACCAGTCCCCTCCGGAATAGCAACTCAGTGCCATTTCCGAGACACCCAGAGCGTGGCTCTTGTGCGCGCTGGTGTTTGCACATAAGCAGGGACACCAGCATCAGGGTCAGCTGCAATCTGCCCGCTTCTCCCAAATCATATAGTAGGGAAGCATCCTCCAGTTCTAAACAAGGCGCTGGAAGGAACCCCAATATATGAACCCTCCATATGTTGGTCTTGGTATGGCCCTCTTGGACATTACTGGCCCTTGGACCCTTATGTAATGAAGGTTGGAGCATCAGCTGCATGTTCCCAACCTCCCCCACAGTCTTGTATGATCAGGGGAAAAGTCACCATTGTTGTCAGAGAACCCAGGTCTATGACTTTATATTTGCCTTTTCATGGCTAGGAGCAGCCTCAGTCTGCTAGCACCCTTGGAAATAAACAGATGGACCAGGCTCATTCTGAAGCAAATTCCAGTTGGCCTGCCTTTTGTCAATGGAGCTAGTGGGGAAAATTAGCGCGCTATTTTAACTGCTGCCGGTAAAACGGCACCCGGCATCGGAACCGGCGTTGCCGCGCTTATATCCCGACCCGATCAAATTGGTGAATCCCTGGACCCACACTAAGACGGATCTTCGGAAGTGACAGCTCCAACTCCCCACTCCTACTGACTGCTCGAGCCAGCTTTACGGAGTGGAAATACTTCTAAGTAAAGTTTTTAAAACACTTACCTTAGAAGTTCCTACTAACCCGCTGGTGGAGCTGTGCCCTCCAGCCCATTCAGTGCGACATGCGCGGACGTAATGATGCGCATGCGCCTGGCGGGGCTTCTTCACGTAGTCACTCACGTGACTCCGAAGTAAAATTTACTTTCAATACTGCCTGCAGCGTGGATTCAATATTGCTCCACTTTCTAACTTAACGTGTAGTTATGACTGATCGGAACAGTTGTTGATACACGCTGTGGAAATCAAACGCGTGTTTTAAAGCGAGTTTTAAAGCTTGCTCTGATTATAGAACATGGCCCTATTTCTAAGTTGTTGCTCGCTGTATAGCTTCTGTCTTCGGTCAGTCTGTCTCCGGTGTAAACCAACATCTGCAGTTCCTTCCCACACAATGAATGATGTAACAGTTATATTTTCATCAACTCAAACCGCAATGGTTTTGTTTTCCGGACTGGCTATTTTCCTAATGCTGTTTAACATTAACAACCTAACCCAGCTGTTGCAATGTTTATGAGAACCTATGTCCCACGCCCCAATCGTTTGATAATTAGCAAAACATACAATGCTGTTCAATTTCTTGTTTAGTTTTTAATTTGGAGTGGAACAATGTAGAAAAGAACGAGTATGTTCTTTCATAGATACAAAAAGTTGGAGTGACTCAACAGGTCAGGTAGCATCTCTAAAGAAAAGGAAAAGGCGACGTTTTGGGTCGAGACCCTTTATCAGACCCAAAATGTAACCTATTCCCTTCTCTAGAAATGCTACCTGACCCGCTGAGTTCCTCCAGCAGTTTATGGTTTGCTCAAAGTGCCAGAATCTGCAGTTCCTGGTGTCTCCTGGTTTGATAACATGCTCAGTAACATCGAGCTAATATCAATTATGATGTTTTAATGGTGTGAGAAACGACTACTGGAGTTTTAAACAGATCTTTATTCAAAAGTTCGATATCCAGTATACAGGTTCTCCAGACACGTCTGCCCACAACGGTGGTCAGCGCTGAACTAACGCGCGCAAGTGGAAAACCACGCAAAACAAGTAGCCCCTCCCGAGTCACGTGCGTGGCTTCTGAACGCCGGGTTCGATATATGTGTGCGCTAGCGGGCGCCACTACATGGCCCCCCCAGAATCCACCGTACGGAAACGCACGGGTAAACGGACAGTTCGACCGGAACGCGTAGTCCGAGGTCGCGGGGCGAGTGTAACATTAGGGACCGGTAAAACAGGACCGAAAGGGCACGAAAAACACTAACGAGGGACGGGCGCAACAAAGGGGACTGTAGAAACATGACCAGGGATAACAGGTGCAGAGGGCGGTAAAACGGCAGGTGGACATCTTCTAAGCCATGGAGTAGCCACTGTCACTGGGCTATCCTCGTCGACGAGTGCTGGCTTAAGACGGCTCACGGAGACAAACTCCTCTCTGCCACCCATGTCCGACGTAAACGTCGAAACACTAGTACTGAGCACCTTGTATGGACCCTCGTACACCCGCTGTAACAGCGAGCGATGAGCGTCTCTACGGAGAAAAACATAAGCACAATCCCGTAACATAGTATAGGTATGTTACAAAACTTATTTTGAGCAGCGCTGCAGTTCTGCCGCTCCAAAGTGTGCGTGACTTTGGCACCTTTCAGAGGGGGGCGTGTTTAAAGTGCCGTTTTTCCACAGACTGGGCAAATCGATCCATGTCAGGGGATTTCGTTCCTGAAGAAAAATTGCTCCGACATTTCATTCATGAAGGTATTTTTTAAATTACGCTAGATTATTTATTAGCTAGAGTAATTTAAAAATCATCTTCTAAAGCTGTGAGCGCCGACAACGGGAAGGATTTTACGTAGGGGAGAAAATAAAGTACACAGTTTATTCTTACATAGAAACATAGAAATTAGGTGCAGGAGTAGGCTATTCGGCCCTTCGAGTCTGCACCGCCATTCAATATGATCATGGCTGATCATCCAACTCAGTATCCCGTACCTGCCTTCTCTCCATACCCTCTGATCCCCCTAGCCACAAGGGCCACATTTAACTCCCTCTTAAATATAGCCAATGAACTGGCCTCCACTACCCTCTGTGGCAGAGAGTTCCAGAGACCCACCACTCTGTGTGAAAAAAGTCCTTCTCATCTCGGTCCTAAAGGATTTCCCCCTTATCCTTAAGCTGTGACCCCTTGTCCTGACCTCCCCAACATCGGGAACAATCTTCCTGCATCTAGCCTGTCCAACCCCTTAAGAATTTTGTAATTACATTAAAACTTGGTTTTTAGGAAGCCTTTAATCACATTTTCATGTTGCAAAATGGGGACAAAAAAAATGTATGAACCAGCAGTATTTTTCATGCCGACTTCACCGCAAACCGCAACGTTCCAATCCACCGCATTCCACTAAAACCCACTCGCAAATTTAAAAATCATGTTATATTGTAAATTATTGTGTGAATGTTATTTGGACACTTGGGCAATTTTAAAAAGTTTATCTTTTCTTAAGAAATGGATAGATGTTTAGATCTAGTAATTGAATTTTGTAATTAGCTACAATTAGGTAACTAACTAATTATATGCTTTAATTTCAGGTCACCCAAGTAATATTGTTTCATATTTGTTTCAGAATGCTTCAATCTATAATAACTGAAAATTTCATTGCGTTCTCTTAATTTTTAAGAAAGTTATGGGCTTTTGACTGTCCTAGATCACAGCTTTTGTGTTAAGTCAATGGAAAGGCAATGGGGAACAAGATGCTAATTTCTGAGTATGAAAATGGCCATAACTTTTTTAATACTGAAGATATGAAAGTGAATTAGGTGTCAAATTAAACTTATTTTTATGCTTTATCTGATGGGATAAATTGCAGACTTGATTTTTTTAATCTCAAAATTTTGTAACATTGCTACATAGTAGGCACATGCACCGAAGACGAACCATGACGGGAAGTGGGAACCAGGACCAAAGCATGCGCCCGCTCGCGAAGGTCCACTAACAACGATGAGGTTGCAATCTCCTGGTCCTTGGAGGTAGGCAAGAAATTCCCAGGAACTCTTAAAACTGAGCCATAAACCAACTCGGCCGAGGAGGGTATGAGGTCCTCCTTAGGCGTCGTTCCGATGCCTACGAGGACCCTAGGTAACTGGTCGACCCAAACAGGGCCGGGGAGTCGAGCCTTTAACGCCGACGAGGTGCCTGTGGAAACGCTCAACCAACCCGTTGGACTCCGGTAATAAGCGGTAGTCTGATGCAGCTTTCGCCATACAGCTGCGCGATACCACACCACAGGAAAACCATGAATTTGGCCCCACAATCGGTAGTAATATCCGAGGGAACTCCGAAGTGAGCGATCCAATGGCCCTCGCGCATGCTTCAGCGGAGGTTAACGGAATTGCCTCTGCCCACCTGGTAAACCTGTCCACGATGGTCAGTAAGTGGGTAGCCCAGCGCGAACGGGGCAAGGGACCTACCAGGTCGACATGGATGTGCAGGAACCTGCCGTCCGGGACGGCGAAATCCTGGACCGGCGGGTGTACGTGTCTCTGCACTTTGCAGGTCTGGCATGGGATGCAGGACCGAGCCCATGCAGCGACTTGCTTCAAAAAAACACTGGGCATCATGCTGGACAACATAATATAGGACTGGGCACTTTCAAGCTGCTTGAAAGTGTCATGTCTTATATTATGTTGTCCAGCATGATGCCCAATGTTTTTTTAAATCTGTGGTAGCTGTAGTATGGAAACCGAGCTATTAAAACCAAGCAATATATAAATTATCTGCATTATATGCAACCTAAAACTTTGTAATCTTGGATGAATTAAACATTTTTTCCCCAGCTGTAAAAAGAGCGGGTGTCAATTAGTTAATAAAATTGCCTTATAATCTACAGAAAGCATTTGGTCTCTGTAATTGTGTGTTTTGTTGCCTTTGTTACTGTCATGCACAAAACTTTGTTCAAACTTGTTTGAATAACAATAAAGGAAATTCAATTCAATTCAATCTACAGATGGAGATTCCCTCTCTCTATTTGCCAAAGGCATTTTAGATTCTCATGTGGCACTGGGATATGGTTTATAGGTGAAACATTTAGCTTGTGCGTTTGCCAACATGTGGATAGCTCATCACTGAAGATGACATCAGTGATTGTCCTATAGCAGTTTAGATACTACCTTGGCATTGGGCTTGGTTTTCTTGCTTGAGCGCTCATCCTGATGTTATAGCATAATCACTATGTGTATTAATGGTAAATTGTAGCGGCGCCCGCTAGCGCACGCATATATCGAACCCGGTGTTCAGAAGCCGCGGTCACATGACTCGGGTGGGGCTGCTTGTTTTGCACGGTTTTCCACTTGCGCGCGTTAGATCAGCGCTGACCACCTTTGTGGGCAGACGTGTCTGGAGAACCTGTATACTGGATATCAAACTTTTGAATAAAGATCTGTTTAAAACTCCAGTAGTCGTTTCTCAGAACACTAAATTGGTGACCCCGACCTGTCTACCCGTCGTTAGACAAGAATCGGCCAGCACGAGGCAGGATCCTTCAAGCTGCCAGCCTTTGGGACTGATCAAACTCAGGTGTGGTTCGCCCATGTTGAGGCACAGTTTCACCTACATCGCATCGACAACGACAACACCATGTATTTTCATGTGGTGGGAGCATTACCACAGGACTGTCTCGAGGCTGTTGCCTTATATCAGAGACCCTCCATTCAGCGGCAAGTACGAAGGGTTGAAGGCCCTGTTATTTCATGCTTACGGCCTTACCCGTAGACAGGGCAGCAAGGCTGCTACATATGGACTGTATTGGCGACCGAAGGCCATCAACGATCACGGCAAAGATGTTGGCCCTGATTGACGGTCACCGCCCTTGCCTGATTTTCGAACAGGCGTTCTTAGAGCAGATGCCTGACGAAGTACAGCTAATGCTCGCCGGAGCTGATTTCAGCAACCCGCAGAGGCTCGTGGAGAGAGCGGATGAATTGTGGGCGCACAGACGGCGGGACGTTTATGCATTCGCCCGCCCCCTGGTCACACAACGGGTGCAGCCGAACCAACATCGAGGGGAAGAAGAAGAGACCCAGCCCAGTGCCGTAGAGGAATTGCCACGGCCAGTGATCTACAGTCAACACAGATGGTGCTGCTACCACCAACGATAAGGACCTGTAGCTCGAAGATGTCGGAGCCCCTGTTCGTTTCCGGGAGACACCCTGGCCGATCGTCCATAGAGGCGAACGCGATCGGCCCCAATGCACGCCTCTTCATCTGTGATCGACATTCCAGCCACCGTTCCCTGGTGGACTCCGGTGCTCATGCCAGTATCCTGCCCCCAAGCACTCAAGACATTCGTGCTGGTAAGGTAGGACCCGTCCTCTCGGCCGTTAACAGGAGTGACATTCACACCTACGGTCGCAAATTTAGATTTCGTCTCCCGCCAGTACAGGTGGAAGTTTATCGTTGCTGACGTTACCCAATCGATCCTGGGGGCGGATTTCTTGTGCGCGTTCTCCCTGTTAGTCGATGTGCGAAGTGGACGCATGGTCCCTGTATCCATGGTCCCTGTACCCAGGGATCCATGCCCTGCCAAGCCGCGCAACCCGTCAACGTCCCTACAGCAATTTGTCGAGGTAGCTGAGATCCAGCAACCTTTTGCAGCCCTGCTCGCTGACTTTCCAGGGTTGCTCATGCCTCGTTTCGATGGGGCCGTGCCCCGTCATAGCGTGGTCCACCACAATCCCACCGAGGGACAACCGGTGCATGTCCGTGTGCGCCATCTCCCGCCTGATAAACGGCACACCGCGCGGGATGTGTTCCAAGTTATGGTGGATCATTCGGCGGTCGGATAGCCTCTGGGCTTCCCCGTTGCACATGGTGCCCAAAGCGTCAGGGGGTTGGAGACCTTGCGGTGATTACAGGCGTCTGAACGCAGTAACGATCGCCGATCGGTATCCAGTCCCGAACATCCAGGATTTCTTGGCCCATCTGGAAGGTGCGACTATCTTTTCAAAGGTCGACCTTATCTGCGGGTATAATCAAATCCCGGTCCACCCTGACGACGTCCCTAAGACGGCCACCATTACCCCTTTCGGCCTTTTCGAATGGCGCAGAATGCCTTTTGGCTTGAAGAACGCTGCTCAGGCATTCCAAAGGCTTATGGACCAGGTCGGCCAGGGTTTGCCGTTTATTTTAATCTACCTGGATGACATCCTGATAGCAAGCAGCTCAATGGCAGAGCATGTCAAGCATCTCCGCCTGCTTTTTGAACGGCTGCGCAAACACGGGTTGGTGATCAACCTTGCGAAGTGCCAGTTCGGATTGCGCCCCATTGCTTTCTTGAGTCATAACATCACCTCTAACGGTGCGCAGCCATTGCCCGAGAAAGTCAATGATATCCGTCGTTTCCCGAGGCCCCTATCGGTTAAGGGTTTGCAGGAGTTAATTGGGATGGTTAATTTCTACCACCGATCCATCCTGTCTGGCTGCCATCATGCGTCCGTTATTCCAATGCCTAGCCAGTAAGCCTAAGGACCTGGTCTGGTCCAAAGAAGCACAGAAGGATTTAGAGGGTGCAAAGACCGCATTGGCCAATGCCACTATGCTGGAACATCCTAGGGCGTCAGCCCAAACAGCCCTCACCATGGACGCTTCTGACGTCGTGGTAGGCGCCGTCCTCGAGCAGCGTATAGGTAGTCGCTGGGAGCCGCTGGCATTTTTCAGCAGGCAACTACGAGTCCCTGAAGTTAAATACAGCGCTTTTGACAGGGAGCTACTCGCACTTTTCCTAGCGATCCGCCATTTTCATTATTTCCTGGAGGTGCGCACTTTCACCGCATTCACCGACCACAAGCCGCTAACATTGGCTTTGACCAAGGTTTCTGACCCTTGGTCTGCCAGACAGCAATGGCACCTCGCCTACATTTCCGAATTCACGTCTGATATTCGGCATGTGGCAGGGAAGCTGAATGTTGTGGCTGACGCGTTGTCCCGTCCAATGCTGCCCGAAGTCTCAGCGCTTAGCCTAGGCGTTGATTATGAGGAGCTGGCTCCATCGTCGACTCCCTCCATCCTCCTCACCGATTCCCAGTCTCAAGGGGCTCGCAGGGGCCTGGAGCTCTGCCAGCTTCCCTCTCCAGGCCTATTTAGATTAGTTTAGTTTTGAGGTACAGTGTGGAAACAGGCCCACCGAGTCAATGCCGACCTGTGATACCCGCACACTGACTCTGTCCTTACACACACTAGGGACAATTTACAATGATACCAAGCCAATGAGCCTACAAACCTGTGTGTCTTTGGAGGTAGATGTTCCCTGTTCTGCTGTTTGAGTACGGCAGCAGCACGCCAGGAGACCTTCTCGTTACACTGGGAGATTATGGTAGAAGCTCAGGCTTTTAGATATAAAATAGTAAGATTAAATGAGAACTTGTCAGTTTGAAGTTTGATCTTGTTTTTATGAGGAGTTACGATGAGCGATTGCGTGAATAAAGCCGTCAGTCATCATGTGCGTCAATCTTCAAAGCAGTGGTGTAGAATCACAGATAAAGAAGTTGACCTAAAGATAGTAAGATTTGGAGAACTAAAACTACCAGATGATGTGATAATATGAGGGTTGGGAGCAGTGGGCACGTAATCTGCTCATCGTAACTCCTCATAAAATCAAGATCAAACTTCAAACTGGTAAGTTCTTGTTTAATCTTACTATTTTACTTCAGAGTCACGTGAGTGACTACATGAAGATTTCAAAGCTCTGTGATTTCATGCCGGTTCGAATCCAGGCATCACACATTGAATGGATTGACCATGGGTGAGTGAGAAATAACATAACATAGTTCAGACATAACATAGTTAGGTAACAATACTGATGCTTTAATGTAAAAACAAAAGTGATAGTTACCCCTCTCAACCTGGGGGGAAACTATAAACAGAATTCAAAATGGTACGTGCAAACACCCCCAGTTCGGCAATGGGTTTATTATAAAACCGGCGGAACATCCTTGCATTGGCCCATCCTGCCGCCACTAGGATGCTGTCGAGGGGCACATCCATAGCCCTTGCTGCCGATGTTGATGCAGCCCTGGTGGAATGAGATTTGTAAATGTCAGTATTCACTCCTGCAACTGCCAGTACCTCTTTTAGCCACCTGGAAATGGTTTGTGTTGACACCCTATGGTGTGGTTTTTTGTGGTTGATTAGGACAGGTAACTCTGAGGCTCCTAGTGACTCTAACATACTGGTGCAAGCGAGCGACTACACATAGTCGTGGATCTTCGGGATATGCCAGGAACTCAAGCCTGGTCCTGGTACCCCCAGCCTGCTCTGTTTAACTAAATCATAAATGACGAAAGTTATGGTGTTGGCAGTGGTGTTCATGTTGTCGAGTCGCACCATTATGTTGACTCGTTGCGCCATTATGAGCGCCATTAGCATGACCACCTTGAGGGTGAGCTTGTGTAAGGATAGTGTGGTGGCTGGGGCCCACTGATGGAATAGCATTAGCACCACACTAACATCCCATGTGTCGGTATACCGTGGCCTGGGAGGTGTAGTGTTGTATATGCCCTTCATAAACCTGGTAATAAGAGGATGCTTTCCTACCGGGAGGGCCCCCGTTCCCAGCACTAAATATGATGACAGTGCACTCCTGGCACTGTTGATGGCACTGTAGCCTAATTTCTGGTCATGATATAAGGTAGACAGAAATTCCAGTATGTCCGTGATGCACACAGTGTCATATGCAATGTTGGAAGCCCGGCAATACGTCTCCCATTTCTTGATGTGAGAGACGTACTGCTTTTGTGTGCTGTCACTCCAGGCCACTGTAATTACATCCACCGTTTGATCAGCCAGTCCGGGTCCCAGGAAAGGCCTCCTCAGAATCTGCAAACCAACAAATTGATTCGGTCATGTAGCGGATGATGGCTCCCCGTAACCGGGTGGACCAGTAGCTCCCTGCTGTTGGTGACAGCCATCAAAGGCTGTGTCATGATTCCCAGGGCATGGAAACCAAGATTGTGTAGGCCAATCTGGCACAACCAAAATGCCTGTGGCATTGTCTTGCTTTATTTTGACCAAGCATCGGCTGATGAGGCAAAATGGAGGGAAAACATACAAACCCATTCCTCCCCAATGCAGTGTGAACACATCGACTGCTACTGCCCCTGGGTCTGGCTCCCATGAGACATATTTGGGTAACTGGTGATTCAACCTGAAGTCAATATCCGGCGTGCCATATCGGGCAACAATGTCGGTGAACACGACATGATTCAACATCCATTCTGTGTTATCATTGAATTTCCATGATCTAGCTTCCACCACCATATTATATCTACCAGGCAGGTAGATAGCCGTGACCCAAATGTTCCTTGCAATACACCAATGCCAAAGGAGGTTTGTCAATTTATCACATGAATCAGATTTTATTCCGCCCATGTGATTGACATACGCCACTGCCGTGGTGTTGTCAATCTGTAGTTGAACATGTACATGATGCATACTGCTGCAATAAGCCTTTAAGCCACAGAGTGCTCCCAACAACTCTAAGTAGTTCATGCCATATTGCTGTAGTATTAAGGATTACAGCTGGAGCTGGTGTCTGTTGCCCCCTAGCCCAGGCAACTCGCATCGGTTTGTATTATTACCAATGGTGTGTCAATTTGAATTTTCTTGTCGCAGTGATGTATATTGGTAGCCCACCAGTGTAATTACGCAATGGCATCTAGTGGTAAGTGCATGTGTTTCCCAAATTGGCCTGCATGAGTTTTGAGGGCCCGTTCCTTTGCACGTTGTAAATTTTGGTAGTGCAAAGGTCCGAAACGTACAGCTGGAAAGGCTGCCACAAGCTTGCCAATTATACTTGCTACTTGTCTGATTGTTGGCTGCTGGTTTGCAATTAGCTTATTGCAAGCTTCCATCAAGTCTGATTGCTTGCCACCTGGCAGATTAACCGACATTTGAATTGAGTTAATTGTAAACCCTAGGTAATCCATTACCCTAATTGGGGTCAATTTTGACTTAACTGGATGGATTAAGAATCCCAACCTCTCAAACATGAGTTTGTTAGCTGTAACAGATGCTATTGCTGATTCCTTTGTGTCCCCAATTATTAGAATGTCATCCAAATAAGCCATCATGATGTGGTTCGGTGCTCGTAGCAGTCCCAGAACCAGTTTTAGTAATTTTGTAAAAAGTCAGGGTGCTGAAATCAGCCCATTTGGCAAAGCCTTGAATTGCCACATCTGCCTTATCCAGTTAAATTTCAAATATCTCCTGTGCTCCCTGTGTATAGTAGTATGCATCTTTTAGATCTATGCAAGCCATATAACATCATTTGGAAACCAGCTGGATAGCTGTACCAAAGTTGTCCATTTTAAAATGTTTATACTGCACATGGGTATTGAGTTCCGTCAAGTCTAGGATAATACGACTTCCTCCATCCTTCTTTTGCTTGGGGAATATGTTCGATACAAATTGGTGTGATTCCTGGCGGGACCTCTGAATCACCCCTTTTGTGTGTAAAGCCTGAATTTTACTTCGGAGTCACGTGAGTGACTATGTGAAGAACCACATCCAGCCGCAGGTGCGTCATTACATCAGATGCATTGGTGCAGTCGGGCCGTTGGAGCAGTAGAGCTCCTCCAAGCGGTAAGTTTAAAACACAAGGTAAGTTTCAAACTTTTTCTTGGGCTCACTTTCTGTTTTAGCGGTAGGGTGTAGACCGTTAAAATGATGCAGAAAGTGAAGGTGTCGGTGAGGCGATCCGCAGGAAAAAGGTTCGAGGGCCGTGATAGTGTGGTTAGCAGATGCCCACCTAGGTCACCAAGTCCGTCGCCAGCAATGGAGCTAGCGACACCGGACCCGCTGCCTGTGAGCAGCGTAGCTATGCCGGTAGGGCACAAGGCTACTTCAAAATCAAATAGGCCCGTTGACCCAGAGTCGGGCCTGGAGGTTTTACCCTCACAAGGAGAGACCGTTTGCTCATGGCTCTCCCAGGTCGAGGTCTTATTACAAAAGATGCTCGACAGGAACGCACTCCGTGAGGAGGAGTGGTGCCCACGCCAGGCTAGTGGAGAGCCTGTGCTAGCAGCGCCTTCAATAGGGCTGCAAGAATACCCAACTTTTGAAGAGGAGGCTTTACCGGCTCAGCAGTTCACTGACACTGAATCAGTGGCTGGGGAGAGCCACAAGGGAGTGGAACTAGAAGTCATTCCGAATATAGCGGAGACATTTGCAGTCCCCAGAGAGGCAGGGGAGCCGTTAGGGGAAGAATTAGAAACATAGAAACATAGAAATTAGGTGCAGGAGAAGGCCATTCGGCCCTTCGAGCCTGCACCGCCATTCAATATGATCATGGCTGATCATCCAACTCAGTATCCTGTACCTGCCTTCTCTCCATACCCCCTGATCCCTTCAGCCACAAGGGCCACATCCAACTCCCTCTTAAATATGGCCAACGAACTGGCCTCAACTACCTTCTGTTGCAGAGAATTCCACAGATTCACCACTGGCAGCAGCCATTCAATATATGCTCTCAAATCAGCTGCAAGAATTGGCTATGGACGAGGCGGTTAAAAAGTATGAAGCCCCAATTAATTGTGGTTTGCTAAAAGTACCGATGGTGAACCATTTCATATGGACACAGTTGGGGGTTTCAGCAAGATCCCAAGAACTGAAATTTCAAAAAGTATTGAAATTGCTTTCAGCAGGGCTTATGGCATTTGCTACTACTGTAGATAAGGGGCATATGACAGACGCCCACCAGGATGCGCTGGGACTCCTGTGTAGTGCATATTTTGAGATTAACAACATAAGGAGAAGTGTTATGCGCCCAGTCATAAACCCTAAACTGGCATCATTGTGTAAGCCGCCCAGCGTACAACCGCCTAACCTTTTGTTTGGCGGGGATCTCGCCAAGCGAGTTAAAGAAATCCATGAGGACGCAAGAACTATGGGCCTCATCAAGCCGAGTGGCAAACTAGGAAAAAGGGTTTTTCCTTATCGGCGGGGTACCATCACGGATGCCGGGGAAGGGACCAGCCACTCAGCTTCGCAAACTCAGAGCTGCTGCCTGCCACAGGCATGAGGGGAAGGATGACTTTCCCTACAAAGGGCCGGGGGCAACAAGGGCAGCCAGGAGATATGCAGGTGAGACATTTTGCTCCTAAGCAATATAAATCAAGTGAAATGGATGTTCAAATTGGGGGCAGATTACACTTGTTTCTCAAACAATGGCAGGAGATAACATCAGATTCATTTATACTGAGCAGTATAGAGGGGGTTAAAATTGAATTTTACCCTACTGTGTGTCCATCTAATCAGCATGCTCCAAGTCGGAAACATATTTTCAGAAGAAGAGAATGTGCACATACAAGCAGAACTTAACATTACACAAAAAAGGGGTTATTGAGAAGTCAGTTCGGCAAAACCGTCAGTTTGTGTCAAGTATTTTTCCTAGGTCTAAAAAGACTGGGGGATGTAGAATCATTCTGGATCTGACGAGCTTGAACTCCTTTGTTCGCTTGAGGCATTTCAAAATGGAAACTTTTTCTATGGCTAAACACCTGGTTTCCAAAGGGTGTTATATGGCCAGCATTAATTTAAAGGATGCATATTACTCAGTATCTATTCATTGTGATGATAGGAGGTATTTGAAATTTACCTGGATGAGTCAGGTGTGGCAATTCAAAGCAATGCCTAATGGGTTGACTTCAGCTCCTAGATTATTTACCAAATTGTTGAAACCTGTTCTAGGATTACTCCGAGCTCAGGGGCATGTAGTGGCCTATTTAGACTCGGACTGCAGCTGAATCATCTGCTTCAATTGTTAAACTCACTTTTGAACATTTGGGGTTGGTCATTCATCCAGATAAATCCAAATTATCACCAGTTCAAATAATTGATTATTTGGGCTTTACCGTTAATTCGGATCACATGTTAGTGACTTTGCCCAGGGACAAACGGCAGCAGTTAATTGAGGATTGTGTTAACCTCCTTAGTGAGCAACGACCTTCAATTAGACAAGTAGCCAGTTTAATTGGTAAATTGGTGGCTGCTTTTCCAGCTGTGCCGTTTGGACCTCTGCATTATCAACAATTACAACGAGCAAAAGAGCAGGCACTGAGGACACATGTGGGTCATTTTGATAGGCCGATGCAATTGTCAGCAGAGGCAATTTCAGAAATTCAATGGTGGATCATAAATGTCTCAAAAAGTTACTGTGAAGTTTTGGTTGAACTACCTTCCATAATCTGACAGACGGATGTTAGTGCACTGGGTTGGGGTGCTACAGATATGTCTTCCAGTTGTGGAGGCAGATGGAATACTGATGAGACATCCCTTCTTCAATTAAGAGGGATCAATTATTTAGAGCTTTTGGGAACCTGGTATGGGCTTAAAGCTTATTGCTCTGCCAGGAGTGACTTGCATGTGCAGGTTCAGATTGACATCACTACCATAGTGGCATATATAAACCACATGGGTGGAGTCAAGTCACAGTCTTGTGATAGGCTGGCTAATCAGATCTGGGGCTAGTGCATTGACAAAAACATCTGGCTTTCAGCAATATATTTACCAGGTAGATTCAACACAGTAGCTGACACTAGGCCATGCCAATTCAATGATAACATGGAGTGGATGTTAAATTAGGACATATTTAATCAAGTGGTTGCTCAGTATGGAATGCCAGATATTGACTTGTTTGCATCTAGACTAAACCATCAGTTGCCCAGATATGTTTCATGGGAACCAGTTCCTGGTGCAGCAGCGGTGGATGCATTCTCGCTGCATTGGGGTGGAATGTTTGTTTATGCATTTCCCCCATTCTGTCTCATCAGTCGATGCTTGCAAAATATCAAGCAGGACTCCGCTTCAGGAGTATTGGTAGTGCCAGATTGGCCTACACAACCATGGTTCCCTCTCATATTGTAGATGGCTAGTCAGCCTCATATGATTATTCCCAAACATAAAAATCTACTGGTGAACCCAGTAACTGGCGATCAACATCCTTTACATGATCATATTGATCTGTTAATTTGCAGATTTTAAGGAGGCCATACCTGGGGAGAGGACTGTCTGATTGTACCGTGGATGTTCTCATGTCGGCCTGCAGGGATAGTACTCACAAGCAGTACATCACCTCGATAAGGAAGTGGGAGGTATTCTGTCTACAGCAGAATATCTCATATCAGACTGCAGGCATCCCAGACGTACTGGAGTTTTTGTCCACTCTTTATTTCAATCAAAAAATAAGCTATAGTGCGATTAATACAGCCAGAAGTACTCTGTCTTCTTATTTACCCATGAGTTCAGAGTTGCATTCAGTAGGAACACATCCGTTGGTCTCTCGATTTATGAAGGGAGTTTTTAATTCTAATCCTCCTAAACCCAGGTATTCTGGTATTTGGAATGTGAGCGAAGTCCTTAGGCTTATTTGCCAGTGGACTCCCATTGCAAGCCTATCTCTAGCCAAACTAACCATGAAGGTGGTCATGCTTATGGCGTTGGTATCAGCCCAACGTGTGCAGAAGCTACGGCTAGTCAGATTGCAGGTATCGGCAGATGCCATTACTTTTTATGTTTATGATCTGCTCAAACATAGTAGAATAGGCATGAAATTAAATAGAATTTATCCTAACATCTCTCCTATTTGTGATAAATGTCAGAACTTGGAAGCTAATTTAACGCATAGTTTTGTAACATGTATAAAACTTAATTATTATTGGACAGAAATCTTTAGAGTTATCTCTGAAGTTCTTAAAATTAAACTAGACCCAGATCCAAAATTAATAATATTAGGAGTTCCGGATTCAAATCTAATATTAACAGTAAACCAAAGAAATTTCTTGGATTACTGTTTGATAATGGGGAAAAAATTAATATTGAAATTTTGGAAGGGAACATTATCCCCCACAATTAAAATGTGGACAGTGGAAATGTTGGAGACATTGAATTTGGAAAGAATCAGATTTGTCCTAATGGACAAATACGAACTCTTTGAACAGATATGGTCTCCATATACATAATATTTGAAGGGGTAGCTGTTCTTGGCACCACAACTCAATGGGTACCCGGCAGGATTAGATGAAAATAACTCTCTGTTTTTCTTTTTGATTTGTATACATGTCTATATTGATATCGCTATTTGAAATTGTGTTATTCACTATTAAGATGTATACTATAATCTCTCTTTTTTTTAATATAATACTTTATTTTAATTAAATACATATAACAAGAATACATACATATATATATATTTTCTCCTCTCTTTTCTCTTTCTCTTTCTTTATAACCAAATTATTATTTAATCACCATTCTTATTGATTAAAATCTATTCTTTTCTTTTTCTACTTTAAAAATAGAAGTTTATAAGAACTATTCGTAACATTCATATACTTATTGAAATAAGTTGGTTGTGTATTTGAAAAGTTGTTATACTGTTGTTATGATGGATTCCTTTTAATAAAAATATTATTACAAAAAAAAAAGAATAGGCATGACAGGATGTAAGATTGTTTTTTCAGCATACCCCACAGATGCTCGCCTGTGTGTAGTGTCACATTTGTCTCATTACATTGAGGCCACCAGAGTCCCACGAGGAACAGAGTCTGCATTAAACAAAAAAACACACAATAAAGTGTCGGTGCAAACAATTTCAAGGTGGCTAAAGCAGGTTCTGGGAAGTGCTGGGATTGATACTGATAAATTCAAATCTCATTCCACCAGGGCGGCATCAACTTCCGCGATCAGGGCGATGAACGTGCCTATAGACCATATCCTCGCGGCCGCAGGATGGTCCAATGAGCTGACCTTTCAGAAATTCTATCATAAGCCGATTACAAGGCTGGGGGTGGTGCTGAATTTTTTTTAGTTCTGTTATAGTTTCCCCCTGAGATAGAGGGGTTGCTATTGTTTCTTTTGTAAATAAACCGTTAATTCAATTAACAATGTTATGATTGATGCATTATTGATTATTTTATGATTTGAGTCAATCAATGCAGTGTGAACGCCGGATTTGGGTCTGTGGCATGAAATCACAGAGCTTTGAAGTCTTCACGTAGTCACTCACGTGACTCCGAAGTAAAATAGTAAGATTAAACGAGAACTTACCAGTTTGAAATTTGACCTTTATTTTATGAGGCGTTACGATGAGGGATTACTTGCCCTCTGCTCCCAACCCTCATAAATATAATCTGGTAGATATAGTCTCTGTTATCTTACTATTATACTTTGTTGTTACAGTAATTACAGTAATTGTTACCTGTGATTTCACTCCACTGCTTTGAAGATTGACGCACCTGTGGCTGAATGGGGTTCTTCATGTAATCCCTCATCGTAACTCCTCATAAAATAAAGATCAAACTTCAAACTGGTAAGTTCACGTTTAATCTTACTATTTCAGCTTGTATCTCAAATCTTTCCAGTTGTGGAAACACATATGTGCGGTTTGGTAAATTTTGTGTAGGTGGTGACGAATCAAGAAGGAACTCAATTTTAAACCCTTGTACACTGTGCAATATGAACGGGTCTGCGGTGATCCAATTCCATTCATTCAAAAAATGTTGTAGCCTCCCCCCAATTTGTAAGTTAGAAGTGTGTAAATTGTCCCGTAAGGAACTAGAATCTGCTACCTTGGGCGTTACTGCCTGTGTGGTCCTGGCCTCCGTCCTTCCGCCTTGGGACAGTTGGAGTCTGAGCCGCTAGGCTGGTTGTGCCTGGTGTGGAAGACGGTGTAGGGGTGGCCCCGTAGTGATGAGCCCCTGGGTATAGTTGGTGCTCGGCTCATGAGGCGTATTGTCTTGGCCTCGTCATCCAGCTCTCGGGCCTGCTTCGGCAGGTCTGCCCCAAAGAGGTAGTTGGCCGGCTCGACATTGCTGGCCTTGCACAGCACTGCAAATTTTGGGTTCAGTGCCGGCCGTATTGCACTCTTGCGCAGACAGTTAATCTCGAAACAGGGCATTACAGAGGAGACGCTGTGTCTCCATCAGTGGCCCGCCATCTATGGACCTGGCAAAACCCGTTACCCCTGAGGCCAGCAGTTTAAATTTTTTTGGGAGTTTTACCTCCTGGGCTCTTACCCCAGCTCCAATATGGCCCCAGATGGCATGATTGACAGCCGGCACACTGAGGGAGGCACTGTTGGCAGGTGTACTGTAGCGGCCGGTGGTCTCCTCCATAACCTGATCCTTGAGCTGGTGCGAGGCCAGGTAATTAATGGTCGTGGCCAGCTCTTCATGGGGTAGGTATGGCGAATTTTTGACACCAATAGAGGCACTGCGGCCCCTCGCTCCCTAGAGTGTTCCCCTGATGTGCCTCCCTGCTCTGAGTCAGGATACTGCTGACTCTGTGTGCTCCCTTCTCCAGAGAGGGAGACACATCGCAGCCCTGTGAAAGGTGCTGCTAGCGCAGGCTCCCGTGGAGACCCGGGCTGATACTGCTCCCTCCTCTGGAGCAGATCAGTCTGGAGGCACCTCTCCAACAGGTTCTCCATCTGGGAAAGGCGCCCGCAGATCCTTCCCAATGTGGGAGGTGATTCCTCCGGTCCGGACTCATCTGAGTCTACGGGTCTGGCAGACTTGTGGGTGGCTTTGCGCCCCGGCGGGTCTGGCACGGTGCTCTTCTGTAGCACCAGGTCTGCTGCCGCTGATTCCAACACCGGAAGCCTGGAAGGTGACTTGGACAGCCGTCCTCTACCCGCAGCACCGCGGTCTTCCTTAGCCGACTTCACAGACCGTCTCTGCACCTTCGACATAGTAGGTTCGTTCTGTTTGTAGAAAGCTAACAACTGAACCTGCCAAACAACGACCGTAAGTAACTTTTTAAAAAACACTTACCTCGGTTTTTAAAACTTACCGCTGGAGAGACGCAACGCGCCTGCCAGTCAGTCGTTGGCGCATGCTTCAGACGTAATGACACGCATGACGACTGACGGCCTTCTTCATGTAGTCACTCACGTGACTCCAAAGTAAAATTGCCTATTACATAAGCTCATCTGACCACCTCGGGCTGAGTGGCCAGAACATCACTAGACCACACAGGGTTTTATTAAAGATCTCTAGTCTAAGCTTTAACAAGAGTTCTCAACAAGCTTTGGAAGCTACAACCTCTGAGACTGAAACA
Source organism: Okamejei kenojei (assembly GCA_035221665.1). NCBI lineage: Eukaryota > Metazoa > Chordata > Chondrichthyes > Rajiformes > Rajidae > Okamejei > Okamejei kenojei. The sequence continues at coordinate 74,649,069 of CM069131.1, forward strand.
CGTCTGATTCAGTATTTTATTTGCTATTTACTGCTGCTATTCATATAGTTTATTTGTATTCTTATTGTTGCATTAACTGAAATTGTGTTGCTATTGTATTGCTACCTTCTCGTTGCTCGACAGTTGCTTTAATAAATGTTTGTGCTTTAATTTTATATTGTCTGAGTGTTCTTCTTCCATCATTGATCCAAATCCTTGAAACATGTTGGTCTTCTGTTAGGTAGACACATTGGCTTGTGATTATCTTGTGGGAGAGGAAATTGAAGGGAGCATAGCTGGACAAAAATTTGGAGCAGGTATCAAATCAAATGAATTTGCATGAAAATGCAATGATGTCATAAATCCAGTCAAGTAAACAATGCCCTTGACTGGTGAACAATGCCTCTTCAAGTGGTACAGCAGTATAGGTGTGCGGGGATCGCTGCTCGGCGCGGACTCAGTGGGCCGAAGAGCCTGTTTCCGCGCTGTATCTCCAAACTAAACTAAACTTACAGAAGGGGCTGGATCATAGAACAAGCACAACAGACCAAGAAGTGTCCTTTATCTAGCAGCTCAGTGTTGATTAAGTTAGGAAAAGTGTTATTTTAATCTCATATGTGTCACATTGGCGATAGCAAAGTAAATCCAAGATTGTTACTCTGTTGCAAAAGTGGATGCTGAGCCAGGTCACCATTCTGGCAAGTCCTGCAGGTTGGTGACAGACACAGGGCTCTGTAAGCGATTCTCTGTAGCTGCTCCATGTTCATGCTCAGCCTGGTCTTCACAACTGCAGCTTTTGTGATGCGTATCAGTTGAGGCAACAATAAATCATCATCTGTAACTTTGCCCAAGGCAAGTAAATTGTAAGCTGTGCTAAATCTCACCATCGTAGCCTGACTGTAGCTTCTGTATCCAGCTGCAGTCAGGCTTTCTGTGGCCCACAGCCTCCAAGATAATATTTTTCCCATGAATACAACCTTTAGTCTTTAGACTTGGTGGGCCAAAGGGCCCAGTTCCACACTTCCATTCATTAACATAATAATGAACGGATGTTGATGGATGTTAGGTATCCTTAGAGCCTGTCTCACCAGCATGCGACTGCATGCGGCAATCACGCAATGTCTGGTCCTGACATCGCGCGGGGCTCCGAAAAACTGACACTGTTCCGCGCGGCAACGGCCGACAGGCCCGCAGCCGCATTGAGGCCGTTTGCAACATCTCAACGTCGTATGCAGCATCATGACGCCGTACGCAGCGTCTGGACGCCGTACGCAGCGCGTGGCGTTGTGCGATGACGTCACCGCCCGGCGTGTTGTTGCGTGATGACACTCGGCCCGCCTCCTGCCCAGCTGATCGGTGAGTATGATGTCGGGACCAGGCCCGCACAACTCCAGACGCCTCCGCGGTTCGAAGTGGAACCGGCCCCGCGAGGCCGTATGGCTCAAGCCACCATGTTTGGTCATGCTCGCCGCATGCAGTCGCATGCTGGTGGGACAGACACTTAATGCAGTAAGTCAGAACCTTTTTTATCCCAGGGCGTAAATGTAAAATACTACAGGGCATACCTATAAGGTCAGAAGGGAAACGTTTAAAGGAGATGGGCAGGACAAGTATTTTTTTTGTAGAGAGAGATGTGTGTGCCTAGAAGCCGCTGAATGAATGAAAGAATGAATGTTTTTGCCAGAAGTGGTGGTGGAAACAAATGTGATCGTAGTACTTGAGAGGCATTTAGATAAGTGCTTGAAAATGCAGGGATGGAGGGCCACAGAGCATGTACAGATGGAAGGGATTAGTTTAACTACTCTCCATGTTCCGCACAGACATCGTGGGCCGAAGGGCGTGTTTGTGTGCTCTACCGTTCTACATTCTATGTTCAAATGCTTGCAATGTCTTTTCTGTACCCATTGAGTACCAAATGGATGACATTTATATACCAAAGGACATTCTGTGTGTTGAGCCGGCCACGAAGGTCATAGCCTGCTGGATATTCTAATCACCGTGACGGGCCATTGCAGGTGAGAGTTGAAGTTGATGTGCAAAGACACAGATAATTGGAGGATAGTTGCTGAACATTGAGAACTCTAAAGCTGGCTGTTCAGGACCATAGTGAAAGAAGCAAGGAGAAGTAGATAGGCTAAGAAGGTGCTCCAGAGGGAAGCCATATAGCTTTAATATTTCCTAATCTCCAATCAGTCAGGGTATTGAGAAAATAAGTTGGGATGTTATGTTACGGTTTTACATGACATTGGGGAGGCTGTATTTGGAGTATTGTGTTCAGTTTTGATCACGCTGCTTTAGGACAGATGTTGTTAAGCTGGAAAGAATGCAGAGAGGATTTATGAGGATTTTGCCGAGGATGAGGCCAGAGCTATATTGAGAGGTAGGGCAGGCTAGGACTTTATTTCCTGGAGCGCAGGACAATGAGTATAAGATGTATAATATTATGTTGAGAATGGATAAGGTGAACGCACAGGCTTTTACCTAGAGTAGGTGAATCAAGAACCAGAGGACACAAGTTAAGGTGAGAGGTGAAAGATATAATAGGAACCCAAGGGGCAACAATTTCACACAGAGGCTAGTGGGTATGTGGAATGAGCTGCTATAAGAGGTAGTTGAGCAAAGTACTGTAACAACATTTAAAAGAATGTGCATGTATAGGAAAGGTTTAGAGGGATATGGGCCAAATGTGGGCAGATAGGACAAGTATAGATGGAGCATCTTTGCCGGCATGAACAAGTTGGGCCTAAGGGTCGGTTTCGGTGCTGTGTGACTCTATGACTATGTTGTGCATTTGCAAGATTTTCCCAGGAAGCCTTCATATAATACTTTCAATAAGTCCGTTGAGAGTACTTCTTGAAATAAATTCTAATATTTACCGAGAGACAAAGTTGTAAATTCACAGTTGCTTGATTGTTTTACTGAAAAGAAACAGTTCACCTCAGAGATCAAGGGGATGACAGTTGATTAATTTGGGTCACATAAGGAAAGATGCTGTGGTGGTTGGGAGGTTCATTATCCCAAACCACAACATTCCTACAAGGCCATGGCTGCCACCCAGCGAGAGGATGAGAAGATGCTTGCCTACCACACCGCCATCTCAACCCTGTTGTTGGAGGATGTGCGATTTGGGCCTGTTGGCACCACGCTCATTTGCGAAGTGTCTACCGGACAGCCAAGACCCATCATTCCCGCATCTTGGCGCCGCCAGATATTCGATATGGTTCATGGTTTGACTCGCCCTTCCATCCGGGCAACAACGGCTCTGGTGGCAGCCAAGTTCTTGTGGTTCAGGTTACGCAAAATGGTCATCAACTGGGCCAGGGAGTGCATCCCCTATCAAACTTCAAAGGTTCAGCGTCACATCAAGGCACTGCTGCAGAATTTTGTCCTGCCACACCGGCGTTTCGACCGTATCCATGTCGACATTGTGGGGCCGCTGCCCCCATCCAGAGGTGTCGCCCACCTTCTCACCATCGTGGACCGATTCACGAGATGGTTGGAAGCCATCCTGCTCTCAGATACATCCGCTGCAACGTGTGCACGTAGGCTCACTGCCCACTGGATCGCCTGCTTTGGTGTGCCGGTGGACATCTCCTCCGACAGAGGTGCGCAGTTCACCTCCAAGTTGTGGTCAGTAATGGCCTGGCTGCTTGGCGCTCAACTGCACCATACCACTGCCTACCACCCGCAAGCCAACGTCCTAGAGGAGCATTTTCACCGTCAACTGAAGGCATCCTTAAAGGCATGGCTCGCGGGCCCGGACTGGGTAGACGAGTTACCATGGGTCCTGCTGCGCATACGCACTGCCCCGAAGGAGGACATGGCAATTTCCTCAGCCGAGCTGGTGTATGGCGCCCCGCTTACAGTCCCAGTTCACCCCGGCGGCACGTGGACATTAGGAACCGCCCACGACCATGCTGACGCGCGTCCGGGAGAAGGTGGGCATGCTCTCCCCTGTCCCAATGTCCCGACACAAACTCACCCTCATGTACGTCCCACCCGCCATCAAAAACTACCAGTATGTTATACCTCGCCGCGATTCCCACCGTACACCACTGCAAAGGCCTTACGAGCGACCTTTCCAGGTGCTGCAACACGGCACCTCGACTTTTGTCAACATGGGCGGTAGGCACAAGACCGTTTCCGTGGGCTGTCTTAAGGCGGCACATATGGACATTGATCAGCCAGTGCAGGTGGCACAGCCCCGCCGTAGAGGGCGTCCGCAGTTACGTCTCCACCCGCCCTCAACTCCGCCGGTTGTGACCCCGAGCACAGGAGATGTGTACACAAGTTCCGGCTGCCTCACTCGTAAACCTACTCCATTACTCCGGTTGTGGGGGGTGTCATGTGGCGCCATCTTTTGGTCAAGCCACTTATATCTCGAACCTTCGATGGTCAGGCTTGAACTCTCACACGGACCGGGCGTGATCTGGGCCGATTAATCATGCAGTCAGAGGGGTCCGAGCCGTTAGGCAGTTGGAATTCGAAAGATTTGGCAATTGGAGTTGAACTGGTATTTCGCGCGCATGAGCTCTACACGGGTTCTCTACTCAGTAATGAGAAGTTGAAGATGTTTGTAAAAACTGCTGCTAGTTGGTCCTCTGGTTTGGAGCACATGATCAGGTATTCCATCAGGTCCAGGATCGTTTACCCTCCTGAAAGATCTTCTGACGAGGAACAAAGGAGGACCCTGCGTGGGGTCACCACCATGAGGGAGGGGGAAGAACAATGGGGACCCGGCCTGGAGGGGGAGGTGGGAGAACAAAGGGAGACCTGGCACGGGGGTACGTTGTAACATTGTAACTGACCTTCATGTGCGATTATTTGCATACCTCGGCAGGGCTGCCAACATTGGGTGAGAGTTGAGAATGAGAAATTGCGAGGGAGCGTAGCGACCAAGGGGGGGGGGGGAGAAGAGGGTGTGGGAGGGGGGTGTTCCTCCTCCCATGGTAGGGAGTTTTTGCATTTTTCAGCTTTAAATTGTACAATCTGGTGCATACTGTAGCGAGTCTTTTAACTTACACTTGAATGCAACATTTATGCTTTAAATTGGATTAGGTATGAATAAGGTTAGGCTAAATTACATTCCTAATTACATTCCACAATAAAGCCAGGCTCTGATCAACAGGTGCAACACATGAATGACTATATTCATGTATGGAAATCAGATTATATTCATGCTGTTATGCATATATAGAGAGAAAAACTTAGAGAAACAAAGCAAAAGTCAGACTTCCATCACTGTTCTGCACAAATAAATCAATCAACCTTGTTCAAGAAGGAACTGCAGATGCTGGAGAATCGAAGGTAGACAAAATTGTTGGAGAAACTCAGCGGGTGCGGCAGCGTCTATGGAGCGAAGGAAATAGGCAACGTTTCGGGCCAAAACCCTTCTTCAGACGGTTTCAATCTTACCCTTTGAATATAGAAACAAGACAAAAATAATGCCACATATTCAATCATATATGGTTCAATTAAATTAAGATATATATGTAAAAATATATATGGAAACAGGCCCTTCCGCCCACCAGGTCCACACCGACCAGCAATCTATCATACACCAATTCCATCCATCACGCCAGGGACAATTTACAGAAGCCAATTAACCTACAAACCTGCACTTCTTTCGGATATGGGAGAAACCGGAGTATCCAGAGAAAACCCATGGGGTGGTAAGGCAGCAACTCTACCGCTGCACCACCGTGCCACCCCATTAAATTATTATTTTCTGTAATATTTATTATGGTGTCACGTGAATAAATATGAAGACCTGATTCTAATTTCTGCCCTTAGTTGGATAACACACATGTCCAGTCATTGTGTTTTATGGCTGGTTTTCAACCTATTCAGGCTGAAGGTCTCGACTCGACACATCACCCATTCTTTCTCTCCAGAGATGCTGCATGTCCTGCTGAGTTTTTCTAGTTTTTAGTATCTATCTTCAGTTTAAACCAGCATCTGCAATTCATTCCTACACTATTTGTTAAGCAAAACAGGGTGAGAGCGCGAGAATTTTGTGAAATGCGTTGCGTGAGTCCCACGCTCAATGCGTGAGTCCCACGCTCAATGCGTGTCCCACACTTAATGCGTGAGAGTTGGCAGCCTTGCTAATAATGCAAAAATTTTATGCAAATTCCAATTGTTTGGACAAAAATCACTTATTACTGCTTTATAACAGTTAAGTTACTGTAAGACCATTTCAGAAATTATGGCAGTCAACAAAAAATCAACTAACAAATTAAAGCAAACTAATAAAAAATAACATGTCCCCCTTTAATTCAATAAATTAAATTAAAAAATAACAATAACAAAGGGATATTAATCTCAAGAATCAAAATGGGGAAAGTGAGGGCAATTTTGCTTAAATGGTCATTCTAAGCCCATTCAGATCAGCATAGAGTCAGAGTTATACAACATGTACACGGCTCGCCCAATTTGTCCATAATGATCAAGTTGGCATTCTACGTGCCCAGGGACTGGCTGCCGTTCCCAGATCAGCTCGTGTCCCAGGGACTGGCTGCAGTTCTCAGGTCGGTTCGCCTGCCCCGACCCCGGGAAAACAAATTGAAAAAACCCCGCGTTTTTCGAGTTACAGGACGGATTCGGTCCGTGCGCCCGTAGGTTGAACGAACCCAGCCTATATGTTTGGCCTTATTGTGGTCCCCCCCATGTTTTACAACCAATTCACCTGGTTAGTTCTGTTTCCGGCTGCTTCATGTTGTCGGCGGCTGCACATCCAAACAAGAAAGAAGAGAAGATAAGAAACGCGACCTCACTCACAGCCGCAACTGACGCACTTCCCCAGACTGCACAAATCTCTGTGATGTGACGCAAAAGAGACAAACTGTGCAGGGACTGAAGAATTCTGTCATCTGCGTGAGAATTGGCTGAAATGCATGACTCTCACTCTCAAAGCGTGAGAGTTGGCAGCCCTGTCTAAGGCTAGGATGTGACAACAGACACACAGGGAGGCACATACACAAAGAAACACACACACACACACAAACACACACACACAAAGGGAGACACACACACAAAGGGAGACACACACACACGGAGACATACACACATGGAGATACACACACAGGGAGATACGCACACACACACACACACAAGGAGACACACACAGGGATGCACACATACACACACACATGGAGATACACACACAGGGAGATACGCACACACACACACACAAGGAGACACACACAGGGATGCACACACACACACACACAAGGAAACACACACAGGGAGACAGACACGCAAGCACACACACACACCTTTCCTTTCCCCTCCCTCCATCCTCCCCTTCCTCCCTCCTGCTCCCATCCCTCTTTCTCCCCCTCCCACCCTCTTTCCTCCCCCTCCCTCTTTCTCCCCTTTCTCCTTTCCTTCCTTCATCTCCTTTCTAATTCCCTCCCCTTGTCTCTCTTTGCTTCCATCCCTCTGTTTTTTTCTTTCCCTCTCTCTCTCTCTCTCTTTCCCCCCTCCCTCTCTCTCCCCCCGGCCGCCCCATGGGGAGTCTGGCGGGCACGGTGTAGTGTGGATTGGCGGCGCTGGCGCTGCCGTGTGAGTTGGAGGGAGGGAGGGGATGAGGCTGCAGCGGCGGCCGGCAGCGCAGCGCTTGCTGCCGGTGCACAGAGGTGCTGACACCAGGCAGCCGCACATCCGACTAAGAGAGGAGACGCGACGTCACTCACAGCCGTCAACTGACGCGCTTCCCCAGACCGCACAGATCCCTGTCATGTGGCGCAAAGAGACAAACTGTGCAGCAAAGATCGTATAGCTCCGCTATAGGATCCTTGCTGTGCAGGGACTGAAGACAGCGTGAGAATTCTGTCATCACCGTGAGGGCGTGAGAATTTGCTGAAATGAGTGAGTCTCACGCTCAAAGCATGAGAGTTGGCAGCCCTGCCTTAGGTATGCAACCAAAGAATTTCACTGTGACTTGCCACCTGTGACAATGTATTCAGTTCAATTCAACCATCAGGGGCTATGGGGCCCGGAAAGGCTCGGAAAACCACCCTAAACATCCATTCACTCCATCCCTTTTTCACCTGGAAAGGCAAAGCCAGCAGAATAAACGCCTCCTCTAAATAACTCTCCAAGTCACACACCATCCTGATATAGTAATATATCATCGGTACATTTCAAATCTCCCCATCCCAACCATATTATGGCAGTGCCTTCACCAGCAAGACTGTAACATTTCAAGATGGTGGCTTGCCGCCACCTTGTCAAGGGCAATTCAGGATGGGAATAAATATTGCCCTTACTAGCAACACTTTACTCACATAAATGGACAAATTAAAACAGGCCCACTAACAGTTAAGTCCAGACAAGCTAAAGCATAACACAAGAAGCCTAGCACAGGGGCAGAAAATCTGACAGCTAAAAATAGTAAAGCATTCATTATTTAAAATGAGGTCTGGGGGGCCAAAAAACTCCCCTTCCATTTGAGAAAGAAAAATAAACTCATTGTCAAAAGGTCATCATGGAGACGTCCTCAAAAGTATGTTTCAATTTTAATTAAATGGTAAGCATGTGAAACAAAGTGTGAACAGCAATTGCTTCAGTTCAAAACTTTATAGCTTATTGGAAGACTCTTGACCTTGTTCAGTTTCAGAAAGAAATGCATGAAGAATTGAGAAGGCCGGCTCACTCAAGCTGTGTTTACAGATCATGACCAACAGTGTTACTCTTCATCATGCTTGTTTGGTTTTGGATGCCTTGTGACTGCGTCATAGTAGAATGGTGGTGGAGATTCAATCCACTGTATATTCCGCATTTCAAAAATTTTCCCCAGTCTCCATGTGTTGATGGCTTTTTCAGTTTCAATTGCTGGTAAATAAACAAGTATTCTGGTTACGGTTTGTCAATTTTCAGAATTGCTTATCATGGTTAAACTATAATTTGCTTTTGGCTATAAAGCAATCTGATTCATTCAAATGAATCAACATATCTGAAGCAACCAGACTGGTCTTGAATCAAATCCTGTGTAAGCAAAGACTCAATTACATTTTTAGGAAATGTTTTTCAAAAAAGTCTCTCTCGACACAAATTTGAACAATTATTTGATTTAAAATGTACACCACCAAGGTGAACAATCATTACAATTAAATGATTTCTGACACTTCAAAAGAAAAACTAAGCAAAATTATCAGAAAAAAACTTTCTCCATTATCAGATTATCACCTTTATATGAGCAAATCAAAGAAAGAGGTTAAAAAAAAAAGATCTACTGCAGTCAGTCTATCCCATCCTGATGTGGTTCAACATAGGACAACATAAATTTAATTTCCTCTAACACACCTACACCCATAGCCAACCTGCCATTTTGTCATCATATTCCCACCATCCCTACACAGTGTCTTCAGTGGCAGGCAAAACAAAATTGAAATGTTACAGTCTTTCAATATCAATCAAGTAAAGAGGCTACAGTCATTAGTTTTACTTCTCTCTATCAAACCACCAACTTTAACTAAGGCTGTCGGCCCTCACATCAACTTGTGAACTCCCTCCTGAAATCCACAATTACCACACACAATGGCAATCTATTAAAAGCACTCAGAAAATAATGAATTTCTTTGGACCTAATCAAACTTCACACATAGAACATGGAAAAGTATGGTGCAGGAAAGGTCGTGCACCATGCCAAATTAAACTAATTTTCTCTGCCTGTACGTGATCCATATTCCACACTCCCTGCATCCCCACAAGTCTATTACCCACTTACCTATCGACCCGGGTTTCTCTTCACTTTGTTTAGCTTTCCTACCCACTTTCTATCCCGTCCCCAACGTGGTTTAAACTGCCCTTGCTCCCTCACTTATCAGGTTCAACCTATCATCTACCAGACTACCTCTATCTGTCCCCCTCCCTTCCCCGCCTATTTTTCTCTTCTTATAGGCAGCGACTCTATAACCAGAAAGGTCAACCATTCCTTTGCCTTCACAGATGCTGCTTGACCTACTGAGTTCTTCCAGCAGCTGCAGTATCTTGTGTCTCCTTATTTACTAACGTACCATTACCAGAACTGTTAGATCAATGATGTCAAAGTTATAATTCTGATAAGAGGAAGACTGAGATAGTTTTAACTTGTTTGAATATCCATTTTTCACATGAAATATCAACGAGAATCTGCGTGCCTAGTCACATTAACGTTAATGTGTCCATTTCCCAAAGACTTGGTCCGCATCCCACCTGAAGACAGAGGCACGATTGGAGTATTTAAGACCATAAAGGGGATGGCCAAAATCTGTCCGGAAATTATGCCTACTCTGGATAGACTGACAAGCTTGCAAACTAGGGGCTTATTTACTTTGTAATAATAACTGCAATTTCTTTCTCCCTTTGTATCTTAGTTTTCTATGCCGAGAGACAGTGATTAACTAAGAATTGAAGACATTCATTGCCATTGTTTTTCCATTCAGTCCTCAAATATGCAGGCTGGCAAGCATTATCCCGTCTACACCCACTCCTCCCCGTTCACCACTTCACACCTACTTAAAAGCAAGACTCCAGTCTGAAAAGACTGGACGCTTTCCCACCCACCCCACTCCGATCACCACTTCACACCCAATTACCCACACCTTCCGTGCTGCACAACATCACTTCTCCATCATCAACAATAAAAATAGAGGAGGTGGAGTGGCTTTTCAGAATCTCCAGGACCAGGCAATGTTTCCCCCTCCTCTCTCAAGCTCTGTGCTGAACAACTGACACCAGTCTTACACATTCTCAACCAGTCCCTGCAAAACCTGTACTGTCGCTGCCTGCTTCAAAATCTCTATTGTCCCTGTACCCAAAAAGATGAGGATTACTGGTCTTAATGATGACAGGCCTGCCGCTTTGACGTCTGTAGTTATGAAGACCCTTGAAAGGCTCGTGCTGGCCAAGCTGAAAAATATCACAATCCCATTCTGGACCCTCTGCAGTTTGCATATTGGGCCAATAGATCTGTGGATGATGCAGTCAACCTGGGCCTGCACTTCATCCTCCAGCACCTAGACCACCAGGGGACCAAGGCGAGGATTTTGTTGATTTTAGCTCTGCATTCAACACCATTGTGCCAGAGCTACTACACTCCAATCTTTCCGAGTTGACTGTGCCTGAACCCCTCTGTCGGGTGGATCACCAGCTTCCTGACAGTCAGGAAGCAGCATGTGAGGCTGGGAAAGCACATCTCAGACCCACAAACCCTCAGCATAGGAGCACTGCAAGGCCGGGTACTCTCTCCTCTCCTCTACTCTCTCTACACCAACGACTGCACCTCCACTGACTCCTCTGTCAATCTTCTCATGTTTACAATGACACAACCCTGATCCAGGATGGGGAGGAATCTGCCTACAGACAGGAATTGTCACAGCTGGCATCCTGGTGCTGTGATGTCTTTGTAATGTTCTATATATAATATATGTAATGTAATATATAATGTAAATGCCAGTGCCCCTTGAGGCCAAAAGCAGAAGCTGGCAAATGTACCTGTGCCTCGTGACTGAGGTCAAGTGACCTTCTGGAAGTTTCAGTCATTGGAGATTAAACATATCTTACTCGATGGCGGACGTGTTGTCTTTGTGCTAGTCACAACAGGGCCTTACGTGGTCTCAAACATTACAGGTGCCATTGCAACAACCTGAAGCTCAATGCTCTTACAACAGTGGAATTGATTGTAGACTTTAGGAGAGATCCCCCTCCCCTCACGCCACTCACCATCAGCAACACCACAGTCACATCTTTCTGGGAGCCATCATCTCCTTAAGTGGCGGGCTACCATCGACTCCACAGTCAAAAAGTCACAACAGAGTATGTACTTCCTGCGGCAGCTGAGGAAGCACAATCTGCCACAGGCAATGATGGTCCAATTCTACACGGCCATCGTAGAGTCTGTCCTCACCTTCTCCATCATGGTCTGGTTTGGCTCAGCCACCAAGCATGACACCCAGAGGCTGCAGCAATCGTTCAATCAGCTGAGAAGGTTATCGGCTGCAACCTTCCCTCCATTAACGAACTGTACACTGCAAGGGCCAGGAAGCAAGCAGGTAAGATCATCTCTGACCCCTCTCACCCTGGCCACAAACTCTTTGAATCACTTCCCTCTGGAAGGCGACTCTGGACTGTCAAAGCTGCCACAGCCAGATATAAAAACATTTTTTTTTTCCATACTCAATAACCAAATATCTGTAGCCTCCTTTTGCTTTGGTATTTTATTTAATTCACATGTTTAATCAATAATCTTTTATTATTAATGTTTAATGTTTTATGTATCATTTTTAACTGTCCCTGTATGTCATGTTGTCACTTGTGGGCAGAGCACCAAGGCAAATTCCTGGTATATGAATACTTGGTCAATAAACTTATTCATTCGTTCATTCATTATCCTCCTTGGCCTTTTCATATTTGATGATTTGGAGATGACTGGAAAGTGTTCATTGTCTGTGAATTTGAAACCTGCTTCTGGAAATCTAAAGGCAGCAATACTCAAACCAGGAAGATTTATCATTTAATTTGAAGCCTTGGATTCATGGAACACCCATTCTATCTGCAGATAAGGGTACTCAGGGGGAGGAAGGGAGGGGGAGAAACCTGTGATTTGACTTTCTGACAGAGCGGACAACATTTTTATTTTGGAAAAAAATCTGTAAGATTTGTTTAATGCCCCCTAGGGTCCAATGCATCTCTCGTTTTGATCACATCCAAATACTTTAGGTCAAGGCATAATAAAGTGGAAAAGGAGTGAGCCAGTTGGCCTTGTGCACATTCAGAAATATGATTCTCATAAGCCAGTGAATTGGAAAAATGTCCTTTTAAATATATCATGCAAAACCACAACAGGGCTAGTAATCAGGATGCACGTCATTTTCTGTTTGGACCACTGTGAATGTGCCAATTCCTTTAAGTGACGATTGGATCAGTCCTACTCTCCCTCTTCCCCCATATATCCATACAAGTTTCGAGCAGTTTATATCAAGTTCCTGCAATGTAAAACAGTTCATATCAAGCTCCTGGTTCCCTCACTAAAGCCCACGTCGGAGAGCAGAGAGATCATGTACACCTGAGATTCTGTTCAATCCTTCGATGTTTATTCCTCTTTAGCGACCACTATTGAATCTATATCAACCACAATATCAGGAGAGAAATCCTCATGACTTGTTCCATGAAAACGTTTCTCCTGGTCCCTCTGTTTTGTTTTTGCCAATCACTCTAAATGTGCACACTCTGGTTATTAACTTTTCAATCATCTTAAACAAATCTGCATTGTTTACCAAAATAAGTGTTCGATCAATATGTATAGCTTACTTCGCAAAGAAATTCCAGTTTTCTCCACACTCTCCACATGCTTAAGTAAGCAATAATTGAAAGATTTGATCTCATTTAGGAATTTTGATTCTCCCATCCTTGCTTTCTGTGCTTCTTTCAATTCCTTTGTCACCATCACCAAATTCTGAGGGTCCTGACTGCAATAAAATTCGAGAGTCCAAATTACAATTTCAGATATTGTTGATCCAGTTTTACAGTGCAGTTTATTTTCAAATTTGACATCCAAAAATCTGGAGGTTAAGGTTAAGGGAGAGGTTTTGGTTAAGGGAGGGGTTTCGGGTAAAGGGGCAAGCTAACAGGATGATTTCAAATTGTATTTATAGATGCACAAGACAGGTTTTCTACTGGGCCATTCAAATGCTATGCACCATCCATGGGTCCAAACAGAGGAGGAAGTCAGGAAAGTCTTGATCTGAAGACTTTGAAGAAAGCACTGGCTTTTTCTATGGGTGATCTTTGCAATGTGTCCCGATGAAGAGATTTGAGTACTATACCTGAGAGCAGAGTCTGGGAGAATTTGCGTAAAGTTGGATTTTGATATTGGGTCTTCTATAACCCAGGGACCCAGTATATGATCCCACGTCTTGGCAACAACCTGCCCAAAAGAAATATGTGCAAACAATATTTCTCTTGTTTAAAAAATATGTGAGAGTTCATCTCTGAGGGCAGTGAATCTTTAGAAATCTCTCCTTTTACGTGCGTTGGAAGCAGTTTTTGAATATTTCAGACAGAGGTTGAGCCATTCTTAACTGGCAAAGAGTTAGATGCTTACCAGAGGAAGGTGGGAATTAGTAATGATTTATCTGATAGAAAGCCAGAGGTAGCTCAAGTGATACTTGCTCCTAAATCCCATGCTGGTATCAATGATATCAGATTCCATTGATCCAAAATAGCTTTGATTTCAGTTTTAAAGAAGGAACTGCAGATGCTGGAGAATCGAGGGTACACAAAAAGCTGGAGAAACTCAGCGGGTGCAGCAGCATCTAAGGAGCGAAGGAGATAGGCGACGTTTCGGGTCGAGACCCTTCTTCAGTCTGAAGAAGGGTCTCGACCCGAAACGTCGCCTATCTCCTTCGCTCCTTAGATGCTGCTGCACCCGCTGAGTTTCTCCAGCTTTTTGTGTACCCTAGCTTTGATTTCATATTGACACAAACTATAATATGATGACTTATTCAACGTGGTAGTGTGACTGGACTTATTCAACGCTGGACTTTGACTGGGCGATTCTAACACATGAATATGCTTTGATCTAAACCATTCCATTGTAGCTGGCTGTATGTTTAGGGTCGTTGTCCTGCTGGAAGGTGAACCTCCGCCCCAGTCTCAAGTCTTTTGCAGACTCTAACAGGTTTTCTTCCAAGATTGCCCTGTATTTGGCTCCATCCATCTTCCCATCAACTCTGACCAGCTTCTCTGCCCCTGCTGAAGAAAAGCATCCCCACAGCATGATGCTGCCACCACCATGTTTCACAGTGGGGATGGTGTGTTTAGGGTGATGTGCAGTGTTAGTTTTCTACCACACATAGCGTTTTGCATTTAGGCCAACAACTTCAATTTTGGTCTCATCAGACCAGAGCACCTTCCTCCACATGTTTGCTGTGTCCCCCACATGGCTCGTGGCAAACTGCAAACGGGACTTCTTATGGCTTTGTTTCAACAATGGCTTTCTTCTTGCCACTCTTCCATAAAGGCCCGATTTGTGGAGTGCACGACTAATAGTTGTCCTGTGGACAGATTCTCCCACCTGAGCTGTGGATCTCTGCAGCTCCTCCAGAGTTACCATGGGCCTCTTGGCTGCTTCTCTGATCAATGCTCTCCTTGCCCGGCCTGTCGGTTTAGGTGGACGGCCATGTCTTGGTAGGTTTGCAGTTGTGCCATACTCTTTCCATTTTCAGATGATGGATTGAATAGTGCTCCGTGAGATGTTCAAAGCTTGAGATATTTTTTTATAACCTAACCCTGCTTTAAACTTCTCCACAACTTTATCCCTGACCTGTCTGGTGTGTTCCTTGGGCTTCATGATGCTGTTTGTTCACTAATGTTCTCTAACAAATCTCTGAGGCCTTCACAGAACAGCTGTATTTATACTGAGATTAGATTACACACAAGTTTACTAATTAGGTGACTTCTTAAGGTAATTGGTTGCACTGGAATTTATTTCGGGGTATCAAAGGGGGCTGAATACCTTTGCACACCACACTTTTCAGTTTTTTATTTGTAAAAAAATTTGAAAACCATGTATCATTTTCCTTCCACTTCACAATTATGCATCACTTTGTGTTGGTCTATCACAAAAAATCCCAATAAAATACATTTACGTTTGTGGTTATAACGTGACAAAATGTGGAAAAGTTCAAAGGTGCAAGCCACTGTATATACATATATACATATATATTTATCAAATATGTGAAGCCATTAGCACTTACAATTTGAACTGGTCAGATACAGCAAGGGATCCTTTTGCTCCATACGATGGCAAATAAGGTGCACTGTTCATTGTGAGGCTGCAGCAGGGAATTCCTTTCTCACCATAAAGCTATGATGCAACACGCTTCTGCCCTTCCTCAGACACCTGCTTTGTAAAAAGTGATCAATTATTGACACACAGATTTCATAATTAATTACATAAATCAAAGAATTAAAAAAGTATCCATTGCCAAGTACAAAATGACTTGTACTTCTCCATACAAGGCTGGTCTCTTTTCCTAATGAGCCGAATATGAGCCACACAAACTATTTATAGAAACAAATAAAGTATAGAGTCATAAACGGAGATCTCCAGCGATCCTGAACGCTGAATTACTCCAGCACTTTGTCTCCTTTTTTCTCCTCCTCTCCAAGACCACCTCCAATGAATCAAACTCCACCCCCAGGACGGAGCCAGCCTTCCTGATGAGTTTTTTTCTGTTGCCATCCGCTATAGTCCATTTGCGGATGCCAACCTCGCTATAACAGACCATAGTGGAGAGAGTGGTGTCTGTTAAAGCCAATTGGCCACTTTAACCAATTTATGTCAAGAGGGCTTGTATACAAAAACAGTGGTGTGATGTTTAGGCTCTATAAGATGCAGGTAATGGGCCTATCCCACTTAGGTGACTTTTTAGGCGACTGCATGAGACTATGCGGTCGCCACATGGTCGCCACATGTTAGCGGGTGGTTGCCGGGGAGTTGCCTTCATGGTCGTGAGGAGTTCCCGCAATCTAGAAACTAGTCGCGGCCTCATTATGGTCGCCGCGAATTTTTCAACATGTTGAAAATATAGCGGCGACTAGAATGAAGCCGCCATGGAGTAACGAGAATTCTCGTGCTATAGATGGGTCGCCAGGAGGTCCTAATGGGTTGCCAAGAGGTCGAAGGTTTTGGGAGGTTCTCGAAGGTTGTAGTCGGTGCTGGCCGGTGAATTTCATTGGCTCATTGGGAAAAAGAATGGAAAGCAGTAGTTTTCAGAACCAAGGAACCGACTGGTAATGTTAAATGTCTTCACAGCCGTGTATCTCTGGCTTCTTAAAAGTTGTCTTCATTCCTGTGATAGACCAACACAAAGTGGCGCATAATTGTGAAGTGGAAGGAAAATGATACATGGTTTTCAACTTTTTTTACATATAAAAAACTGAAAAGTGTGGCGTGCAAAAGTATTCAGCCCCCTTTACTCTGATACCCCTAAATAAAATCCAGTGCAACCAATTGCCTTCAGAAGTCACCTAATTAGTAAATAGAGTCCACTTGTGTGTAATCTAATCTCAGTATAAATACAGCTGTTTTCAGTTTTTTATTTGTAATAAAATTTGGAAACCATGTATCATTTTCCTTCCACTTCACAATTATGCACCACTTTGTGTTGGTCTATCACATAAAATCCCAATAAAATACATTTGTGTTTGTGGTTGTAATGTGACAAAATGTGGAAAAGTTCAAGGGGTATGAAAACTTTTGCAAGCTACTGTATATACACATATATGTATGGGTCATCTATATATACACACACGCACATATGTACACACACAAAAAAAACAATAATAGTGCAATGATGACAATAATAGTCTATGTAGTTCAGAGCCTAATTGATGTTGTATCTACATCCTCTACCTTTTTCATGATGACAGGGGTGAAATAAGTGTGTGGCCAGGGTGGTGTGGGTCTCTGATTATGCTGGCTGCCTTTTTGAGGCAGCGATTCAGGTAAATCCCTTCAATGGTGGGGAGGTCAGAGCTGGTGATGCACCGGGCAGTGTTCACAACGTTTTGCAGTCTTCTTCGCTCTTGGGCATTCAAGTTGCTGAACCAGGCCGTGATGCAACCAGTCAATATGCTCTCTACTGTACACCTGCAGAAGTTTAAGAGAATCCTCTCTGACATACCAAATCTCCGTAATCTTCTCAGGAAATAGAGGCATTGATGTTCTTTCTTTATAATTACATCAGTGTGCTGGGTCCAGGAAAGATCTTTGGAAATATGCACGCCCAGGAATGTGAAGTTTTTGTCTCTCTCCACTCTCTGTTGATATAAACATGATTGTGGGTCCTCAATGAGGAGGGGCCTCATTGAAACATACAGAATAGTGAAAGGCTTGGATAGAGTGGATGTGGAGAGGATGTTTCCACTAGTGGGAGCATCTGGGACTAGAGGTCATAGCCTCAGAATTAAAGGATCTTCTTTTAGGAAGATGAGGATAAATTCATTTAGTTAGAGAGTGGTGAATCTGTGGAATTATTTGCCACAGAAGGCTGTCGATGCCAAGTTAGTGGATATTGTGAAGGCAGATAGATAGATTCTTGATTAGTACAGGCGTCAGATGTTATGGGGAGAAGGCAGAAGGATGGGGTTAGGAGAGATAGATCAGCCATGATTAAATGGCGGAGTAGACTTCATGGGCCAAATGGCCTGATTCTACTATTCTTTATGACCACATGATAATCGAGTAAGGAACTACCATTGTATGTATTTGAAACAAACAACTACAGATGATGGTTAATAGACAAAAGGAGACAAAGTGCTGGACAAAGGCACCAACCACAACATGAAACAGCAGCATGTGAGAGGGAGGGAGCCCCACGGTGACCGGGTATGTCCTCCTGTCTGTGGTGATGGCCCGAAGAAAGTGCTGTTGCTGGGGCTAATGTGAGCTGCATCAACACCCATGTCACTGGACCGTGCAGTGGATGAAGACAGGCTTGCTGGTGCATTTAGTGTGTTAAGATTGAGGTCGGAAGCCGGGGCTCTAAATGGCCGGGGAGATGGTGGGAGCTGGGGATGGGTCAGCAGGTCACTCACGTTCAGTTTACATTTTATATTTGTTTTATTTAGGTTTCTGGCACTCCATGGTGTTGTAGAGACCAGGGAAGGGTGTCATTAGCGGGCCAGAGGTGTATTGTCGTTTCATTATCACATGACCTCTCTTAGTCTGGAAAATAACATATAATCCAGAAAGGCTCTGGAACCGAGGGTGCCAGAAAATCAGTGTTCAACCTGTAGTCAAATGGGACCTGGAGTGCTGAAGGTGAACAAAAAGGAAGACCAGTTGCATAGAAAACTCAGCTCCTACATTATCAATTCTGTCCAATTCTAAGCAAGAACTACTTGACTATGCTGAAGGGGTGAATAATAGAGGGGGGTAACCCACAAATAGACAGGTGTAATACTCTATAAATTCTCTGGTCAGATAATCTAGAGATCATTAGGACATTTAAATCTATACATACATAAAAGAGAAATGGGATGGATGCACATAAAAACGTTAAGTAAGAAAGCAAGATTCAAATTATTGCCCTTCAATCTTAAAATTCGACTTTCTCCTGACTGAATTACAGAAAAGGATCAAAGACTAACACCCCTTGCAATCCTCCCCCATCCTCACAGCTGTTGACACAAGGAACAGCAGATGCTGGTTTACGAGAAAAAAACAAGGTGCTGGAGTAACTCAGCAGACATCATCTCTGGAGAACATGGAACGGTGACGTTTTGGGTTGGGACCCTTCTTCAGACTGATTGTTGTGCGGGGAGAGAGAAAGCTGGAAGAGAGGAGGGGCAGGGCACAGTCTGGCAAATGGTAGGGGGATACAGGTGAGGGGTGGGGAGCTATATGCAGATGGTTGCACAAAAGTCCAGAGGTGAACAGGTAAAAGGTGTGCAATAAGGATGGAAGAGGAGAAAATAGTGAAGCTAGAGAAAGGAATATAGGTGGAAGGGAAGGGGCAATGGGATAAGTGGGTGCAAGTCGAGTTGCAGCACAGGGAAGAGAGGGGAAGGGGGGAAAGGGGGGATTGTTTTGTAGGTTACTTACTTAAAATCGGAGAATTCAATGTTCTGATGTTCTGTTGTTAGATTGTTACAATGTTACATCGTTACAATGTTACATCGTTACAATGTTATGTTGTTACAATGTTATGTCATTACAATGTTACATTGTTACAATGTTACATCGTTACAATACTAACCCAAGAACAAGCATTGACTCAACGACCGTTTCATCGAACACTTGTGCTGGGCCTGTCAACGCCTGTTGGATCTCCCAGTTGCTAACCATTTTAACTCCCCTACCCATTCCCATACTCATCTTTCTGTCCTGGACCTTCTCCATTGCCAGAGTGAGACCAAACGCAAACTGGAAGAACAGTACCTCCTATTCCGCTACAACCAAACAGTATGAACACTGAATTCTCCAATTTTAGGTAACTAAACTAGAAACCACCCCTCCCCTTTCTTACCACCCCCCCCCCCCCCCCCTTTTTCTGTACCCCACCTGGACTCGCACCCATTTCTCCCCTCCCCTTCCCCTTCCCCCTGTAGCTTCACAATTCACAACTTTATCTCACACCTTTTGTGTTTTAATCTATGGCCTTTGCAACCTTCACGTGGTCCGCCCTGTTTCGATGAAATCAATCAACCCGGCGTGCACAATCAAATAAGATCAAATAGAACCAGTTGTCCTGCAACTTTAGGTTGTGCACGCCATACGCAAGAAGAAGAAGACCAAGCAGAGTAGCATAGAGGTGCAGCTGGTGGAACTTGCTGCCTCACAATGCCCGGCACCCGGTTCATCCTGACCTGGGCTGCTGTCTATGTGGAGTTCGGTTGTCATCTGGATTTCCTCCCACATCGCAAATACATTGTGGCGTTTGTAGGTTAATCTGCCTCTGTAATCTGTACCCAATGTGTAGGGAATGGGTGAGAACGCGGAATAACATAACTAGTGTGAACGGGTGGTCGGCAGCCGACATGGACTCTGTTTCCATGCGGTATATCTAAATTAAACCATCTGCTTTCCAAACCCCCTCCCCTTTATCGACCTACCATTCGCCAGGCTTTGTCTTGCTCCTCCTCTCCCCCCCTCAATCAGCCACAACTACCTATCCAGAGATGCTGCCTTTCCCGCTGAGCTACTCCAGCACTTTGTGTCCTTTTTCTTCTCTCTAGCTGGAAGACCAGCGCAACTCTTTGGGAGATTAGCGTGGAGAGACTGGGCTAAGCCGGGCCGGGCCGGGCCGGCCCCGATCTCTACCTGCTCCGGGGGTCAGTGTCGGGGTCGGGCGGCATCCCCGCCCGTCCTCTGCTCCTCCCGGGGAGCCGGTCAGACGCGGATTTCCGTCCAACTCTCCCGAGGCGCGAACTGCCCTTTGGGTCTCCTGCCCGACCGCTTCAGCGTGTTCCGGCGACGCTGGAAGATGCAGCAGCTTTTGTTCCTGTATCTGAGCAACCTGAGGAGCAGCCGCAACATGTTGCGCTCCACCCCACCAGCCCCCCTCCCCCACCCCGCCACGGAGCTGCTCCCGGGGCCGCTCCCGCCGGCGTGACAATCGCCGTCTGTGACACCAGCCTCCCCGGCCCGGCCCGGCCCGGCCCGCCTGGTCCTCGCCCGCTGCTGCTGGACGCAGCGCTCCCCCCTCGGACCACTGCTATTATGTGGTCTCCGCTGGGCAGGGAGGCAGGCTCTCTCGTTGTGTGGTCAAACGATGAATGATCCCGAGCAAAACATATAGTGCTGGAGTAACTCAGCGGAACAGGCAGCGTCTGCGGAGGGAAGATTTGTATCTCAATAATAAACTTTAAAAGTATACACAAGATTAGTCTGAAGAAGGGTCCTGACTAGAAACATCACCTATCCAAAGGTGCTGCTTGACCCGCTGAGTTTCAAGGTTTCAAGGTCAGTTTATTGTTACATGTACCAATTAAGGTATAGTAAGATTCGAATTAGCATGCAGCCATATTTTTTTTAAAGTAACAAGACACACAACTACATAAAAGTTAACATAAACATCCACTACAGCGGATTCCCCACGTTCCTCACTGTGATGGAAGGCAATAAAGTCCAATCTTCTTCCTCTTTATTCTCCCGCGGTCAGACACGTTGAACCATCCGCAGTCGGGGCGATCGAAGTTCCCAAAGCCAGCAGTCGAAGCGCCCATGTCGGGGCGATCAAAGCTACCGCGTCGGGGCGATCGAGGCTCCTGCGGCTTGGAGTTCCTGGTCGGTCTCTGACCAGAGACCGCAAGCTCCACGATGTTAAAGTCCACAGGCTTCCATGGTAGAGCACAGAGGTCGATCCCTGGCAAAGGGATCGCGGGCTCCGTGATGTTAAGTCCGCAGGCACCCTCGGTGGCAGAGCCTATGAGAAGGGGGTGCAGGGAGTACATCGTACCCAGGCCCGAGGTCCAAAAGGGGGCCCTGGAGCCAAAGGAGGGGGACTAGGATTTTCCTGAAATCTCAGAAAATGTTTGCATATATTTTGTGAAGACTAGCATTCACATTTTGTGTGAGCCTATATCTATATAATTAAAAGTGTCATCTTGACCACTACCTGTTTTCACTGTGCTTTGATTTTAGAAAAAACGCTACCACATATGGCTGTGATTTTTTGGCTATATGTGGTCTGCGCAGGCCCCGAGGATTTTTCCCATCGATGAAAAATAAAAGGCTTATTAGTGTTTAAAAAATCATGAGATTCTCTCTCCTGTCAATCACTGTCATGGTGGCCACGCCCCTTCTGGTGGGAGGGGGAGGGACTATAAAACCAGGAAGTGTGTTGGTGGCTCAGTGTCTACAAGATGGCGCGGGAGCGGTCACGACTCTCTCCGCTGGGAAACTACAGAACACTCTGAGTATGCAATGTACTTGAATAAATAATTTGTTAGCCCTTAATGACAATGAAGTGAGTTGTTTGGCCTGTCCTGTGCTTGAAACTGCAATGGGAATGGAAATATAGTGAAAATGCAATGAGCTGTTTGGCTTGAGCCTGCCCTGTGCTTGAAAGTGCAATGGCAATGGAAATGAAGTGAAAATGCAATCAGCTGTTTGACTTGGGCATGCCCTGTGCTTGAAAATGCAATGTCAACGGAAATGAAGTAAAAAATGTAATCAGCTGTTTGACTTGAGCCTGCCCTGTGCTTGAAAGTCCAATGGCAATGGAAATTAAGTGAAACTGCAATCAGCTGTTTGGCATGGCCTGCCCTGTGCTTGAAACTGCTATGACAATGGAAGTGAAATGAAAATGCAATGATCTATTCGGCCTGCCCTGTGCTTGAAACTGCAATGCAATTGGAAATGAAATGAAATGAGTTGTTTGGCCTGCCTGAATGCACTAATTTCGGCCCACAAGGCCCCTATTAGCCAAGAAACCAGTCCCTTTTGCCCAAAATGCCTTATTAGCCCAGGAGGAGCATTTTGGCACAAATGGCCCATGCCAGGAAAAGTCCAGAAAAAGTGCCTTTCACTAAGATTTCACTCAGAATTTCTTTTAAAGAGCCCCTTCGGCCCATCAGGCCTGTAGTAGCTCTGGAGTCCCTTCGGCCCATCAGTAAGTATTCCCCCTGAAAGTATTAAACATCACCCCAGTATTTTTCTCCCTTCACTGGCCAGCAATATTGGAATTGGTGGAGAGGTGGAATATTGCATTGGGGGACCAGCCATCCCGTGTGAACATGGGACCCAATGGATCCAGTTAGTCTAGTAGTATATTTCCTAATTTGTAGAAATTATGATCCATAATAAAGCAGGGAACTTTAACTAGCTGGTGCGTCGTCGGGGGTAACCTGATTAAAAGAGAGGGATGGGTTTCTTCCCTGTAGAAGGGGGGCACTAGGACCCAGAAGAGTAAGAACACGTGCTGTCTGCATTGTGGAGTGCTGCGCCTGGAACTCTGATGAGGTGACGGCTCTTGCCCGCTGGTGGCCGGTGGAGAGGCGAGGGTTGGCGGAGTCGCTGGTGGAGGCCCGCTGGTGGAGGTCCGTGGGGAGCTGGAGTAGAGATACGGGCAGCAGCATCGGTGGCTTTCTGAAGACAGTGAAGGTCGGCAACAGTGACAGCGGTGGCCCCGCCCGGGGAGGTGGTGAGAGTCGGCAGCCGCGGGCGGCAGTTTCGGTGGTCCCGGCCTGGGTTAGGCTGGGAAGGCGGTGAGGGTCAGAGAAGGATGGATGTTGTTGCTGCTCCTCGTGGTGGCCATCTCGGCCTCGTGGTGGTCAGGCAGGTGGCGCCACGGTCCAGCGGAGGAGCTCCAGGCCTGTGGGCGGTCGAGTCGAGTGTCGGTGGAGGGACCGGTCTGGAGAGTGTGCGTGCGTGCGTGCTTGCGTGCGAAATAGGCCTACTTCAGAAACTGTCTGCTTCAATGCTGTTAAGCAGTTGGCAGAAAAATTAGGTTTCTTGTGGAAATATCTCACCATGTCTGAAAGTGATCTGGAGAGAAAAGCTTTATCTTTATCAGAGCAATATCCTGCTGACCTTAATGGTGATCATTTTGGAAAAGAAATGCAACATTTACCCCCAGTACATAAAGCAAATTTTGTAAATGCACAGTTAAACCCATTAGATCTGTTGAACTTGTTAACAGACTTGGTGACCAGTTTCCAGATTAACAATTCCAGCAACAGTAGCTTCTGCAGAGAGGTCAAGTAGCAAACTCATGCTGATTAAGAATTATTTAACGTCTACAATGTCTCAGGAACATCTTGTGGATTTGGCCAGGCTAAGTATTGAATCAAACATTGCCAGAATAATACAATTTCGAGTTCCGGTTGCGCCATGGAGGGCTAGAGAGTAACGCCAGCCAGCTCCGTGGATAAAACAAGGAAAAAAACAGGGAGAAAAGACCTACCTGCTGCCTGCTGTTTCTGCACCGGCTGTCGTGATTGACGTCATCAGGCGTGTGACTCGTAATGGCAACACAGTGCAGCCCACCCGTGGATAAATCAAAACTTCGGTATACAAGGCAAAAAATGGCAGAACAAGAACAAGGCCCGACTGAAGCCTGATAAATGTACCGAGTTGGAAGGACGCCAGAGAAGACAGAACCTAAGGATCGTGGGTATTCGAGAAGGGAGAGAAAAGAATCAAGAAACCCGAGAGTTTACTGCAAACTTATTGCAAAAGGTTTTATCTCTGGAACAAAAGCCTTTACTAGCCCGAGCACACAGAGTAATGAGACGTTATACAAAGCAAGACGCCCCTCCAAGACAAATGATAGTAAAAGTCCAGTATGATCATTTCCTGGAGGAGATGATGAACAAAATTGTAAAAAGTAGAAATCTTACATACGAAGAAGATTCGATCAGCATTTATCGAGACTACCCAGCAGAGGTCTCCAAGAAACGAAATGCGTTCATGGAGACCAAAGAATTTTGAAGCGAAGAATTTGAAGTACAGTCTGAGGTACCCAGCCACCCTGAGAGTCACTTACAACCAGGAAGAACATTATTTCAAAAACCCAGCGGATGCAATGAACTTTGCCCATGGGGATTGAGGAACGAGAGGAAGACTGAATGAAATCTTCAAAGATGAACTATACCAACAAATAAATTGTAGTTTCAGGATTGGAGTGGACTATGGACTTGTGGCACCTAAAGAAGATGGAGAAGGATGCTGATTGGAGACTTGGATTGGAGACTCGCCATTTACTGTGCTGTACTGTTACTCTCCATATAAGGATGCTGATTGGAGGCTCGTCATTTACGGAAATTGGAGGGAGAAAAATTAATCCATAGGATTAAATCAGACAAAGGTGAATTACTAGTACAAACTAAAGATATAAATGAGAGATTTTTGCAATATTATAAAAATTTATATTCAGCCAAAACGACAGAAAATCAGACAGGAATAGAAACATTAAAAAAAAAAATTGTAATCTAAAAGTACTGGATTTAGAAAATAAATGTTCTAAATGCTGAAATAACTACTAAAGAAATCGAAAAATCTATTAGGTCATTAAAAAATGGTAAAACTCCAGGACCGGATGGTATTGGTTTGGAATTTTATAAAACATTCTATGATCTGATAGCACCACGTTTGAAGACACTTTATGAATATATATATGCACAACAGAAATTACCAGAAACATTAAATGAATCTATTATAACGCTTATATTTAAATTAGATAAAGATCTGGATGATCCAGGGTCGTATAGAGCCATAGCTCTTTTAAATACTTATCAAAAATTATTAACCAAAATACTAGCACAAAGACTAAATACAGTGATTAATAAAGTAATTCATTCAGATCAAACATGATTTATACCAAAACAATACTCCTCATATAACCTGAGACGATTATTCAATATTATATACACGAAAAGAAATATTAATAAAGATCTAGCAATTATCTCAGACGCAGAGAAAGCTTTTGATCAGGTTGAATGGTCTTATTTATTTTCGGTTATGGAAACTTTTCAGTTGGGAGAGATGTTTATAACATGGGTTAAACTACTATATACCAATCCAACAGCTAGAATATTAACAAATCAAATGTTATCAACTAAGTTTAACTTATCCAGAGGCTGTAGATAAGCTTGTCCTCTATCCCCCACTACTGTTCGCACTGGCAATTGAACCATTAGCACAATCCGTGAGATTACATCCTGAATATATACGGGTATGAAACCAACGAAACTGAGAAAATAAAATCTCTTTATTGCAGATGATGTATTACTTTTATATTACAAAGCCTGAAACTAGTATCCCTAAACTTATTAGATTTAATAACTCAATTTGGCCTGTTTTCAAGATATAGAATTAATTGGAATAAAAGTGAACTTATGCAATAATGGGAAATAACCCACATATACTACAACAATTTCCTTTTAAGATAGCAAATGAAAAAATCAAATATCTTGGAATTTATGTAACAAAAAGATTATGATTCTTTATTTTAATCTAATTTCCCACCCCTACTGAATAAACTACTTAAGAATATCCTATATTGGAAAACATTACCTATTTCAATGCTAGGTAGATTTAATGCGATAAAAAAGATTTTTCTTCCGCAATTATTATACCTGTTTCAACTGATCCCGATATATCTTTCTAAATTTTTTTTAAGAAAGTGGACTCTATAGTTACCAATTTTATTTGGGATTATAAGAGCCATAGAATAAATAAAAAACATCTATGTAAATCAAAAATAAATGGAGGTTTTGCACTGCCTAATTTTATGTTTTGCTACTGGGCAGTTAATATTAAAAATATGAATTTTTGGTTGGAAGAATTAGATAAACAGCCAAACTGGTTAAAAATGGAAAAGAAAGATTGTTCACCTTTCAAAATTAGCTCCATTTTATTTGTCAATACTAAAATACGTAAGAACATTTATAGAGGAAATCCAATAATAGAAAGTGGGATACGTATCTGGAAACAATTAAAGAAAACATTAAAATTGGAAAGTATACCACTGGCTCTTCCCATTGTAAAAACATTATTTTAAACCCCCAATGGTGGATAAAGGTTTTTACAATGGAAGAACTATGGAATTAATAAGATGGGTGATCTTTACAGGGAAAGTCTCTTTCTTTCATTTCAGGAATTACAACAAAATTACTGCTTACACTCAAAGGAGTACTTTAGACATTTACAAATTAGAGACTATGTTAAATCAAACACACAGGATTTTAGAAATAGAAAGACAGAAATTTTAGATGAATGTCTAAATAAATATCCGAACACAGAAAAATTAATATCATATATTTATAATATTTTATTGGAAAATGATGTACCAATGTCGGAAATATATAGGCAAGTATGGGAAAACGAATTTGGTCAAACAATTAGTCTAGAAGTATGGAATGAAAGTTTACAACATATAAACCACTGCTCATTAAATGCCAGACACTCTTTGATACAATTTAAAGTTTTACATAGATTACACTTTTCAAATCCAAATTAAACAGAATTTTTTCAAATGTTTCTACTATATGTGATAAATGTCAGCATTTAGAAGCTAATCTAACGCACACATTCACAAAATGTATAAAAATGACTAACTTTTGGATAGAATTTTTTAAGATAATCTCGAATGCAGTTAATGCAAATCTGACTCCAGACTCAAAATTAATCATATTAGGAATATTAGAAACGGATCAACTACTAACAAACAGCAAAGAATTTTTATCGATTATAGTTTAATAATTGGTAAAAAAATTAATATTAAGATTTTGGAAAGGTCCTACATCCCCCACAATCAAAATGTGGATTACAGAAATGTCGGAGACACTTCATCTGGAAAGGTTAAGACTTGTCCTTTTGGACAAGCTAGATCAGTTCAGAGGAATATGGTCTCCATTTATTGAATATTTAAAGGGTCAAGGTGGTCCGGTTCGAGGGCGTGACTGAAACCTGAATGAAGGAATGGATGAAGAACTATATATAATAGACCACTGATATATCGCCAATGAAAAATAGCCTGCTTAATACTCCACTCATATTATTGATTTTCTACTTTTATTTTGTTTCTCTTTATTATTTCTCTTTACTATCTTCTTTCTGTTATAAAATAATACAAAGTATAGAAGTATAAATAAGAATGATTGTAAACTTTAAAAAATATTAAGAATATATGTGACGAATAATATCTCTTTCTTTTTATTTTATGTTGTTCCTTCTTAATATGTATTTACTTCTAATAAAAATATTTTACAAAAAAAAGAATAATACAATTTCAAGCTGTGATTCAAAAATGTTCACAAAAAAATGCCAGGAAAGCTCTTCATTTAAAGTAATTACTAAGCCTATCTACCTTTAACTTTTTTATTAATAACTAGATCAAGTGCAGGCTGCCCCAACGCACTCGTACCCTAACCATAGCTCCCACAGTTAAGCCATTCCCGAACGTTAGATTCTAGCACTCCGCTGCCTAACTCAGCAGTGGGCTTAAAAAAAAAAATCAAATTTGCCCTGCGTGTTGCAATAGCAATTCGCCCTCCCCCTTCAGTGAGGTGAAAAGTTCAGAGTGTTTCTGTGTTACAGCACTGTATCAAAGTGTGTTGGAAGCTGTGAGGAAGGATTTTAACAGTAAAAATCTTGTTAAAGTTGGCAATTTTAAAACTTTAATCGCGAATTTGTGAAATATATGAAATTGATGAAATCTTCAGTGAAGCTGATCATTGCCTGCCATGCCATTGTGATGTCATCAGGAGAGGGGGGAGAGGGGGCGGGGTTGAGAGGGGGGGAAAGAAGGGGGGGAAAGAGAGGGGGGAAAGAGAGGGGGGGGAAAGAGAGGGGGGGGGGGGAAAAGAGGGGGGGGGGGGGGGAAAGAGAGGTGGGGGGGGAAAGAGAGGCTGGGGAAAGAGATGTGGGCGGGGGGGGGAAACAGAGGGGGGGGGAAAGAGGAGGGGGGGGGGGAAAAAGAGAGGGGGGGGGTGGGGGGAAGAGGAGGGGGGAAGAGGGGGGGGGGGGTGGGGGGAGAGAGGGGGATGGGGAGGGGAGAGAAGGGAGGGAGGGGAGAGAAAGAGACAGAGAGAGGGGGGGAGAGAGAGAGAGAGAGATAGAGAAAGAAAGAATGAGATATAGAGAGATTCCAGCCTCTTCCCCAGGCTATGGGGAAACTTTGCTACCAAATGACTTTCAATCATAAACTTCTGGACAAATGCAAGCAGCTATGACATATAATACACAATAATCTGTATCACAAATACACAATAAACAAGTTATGCATTCTTGTTCTCTTACATTGGTATGACCGCACATTAAAAAAAAACAAATTTTCAGCAAAATGTCACCATGTAAAAATACTGATTTCCTCAGAAAAATACTGATTTTCAGGTACTAGAATGCTGAAATGCTCTGACAAAACTTGGCAGCTCTGAATGTATCGCGATATCGGCAAACTACTCAATAAAACCTCAACATCCAGGAGCTAAGGGGGGGCCCTGGACCACACCCGTAATAAGTCGAGAAATAAAGAATAAAATGTTCAGTGAAGGTGAGCTCGGCCTCAAGGGGACAAATATCAATCAGAATTTGTAAAAATGTAATCGTTACCGCGTAGTGTTTTTGCGAAGATGTATAGACAACCACATATACACACGTACATGATCAGACTTTTAATAAGTATATGATGATATGATATGATGATATGATTATGTCTTCTGATGATCTGATCTGCATTGAAATATAAAAGCATGTTTCAATGTGAATTATTTCTCTTTATCTGTATTGTAGCTTAAACAAAGATGTTCAAAATAAATGTGCTTTGTTCTCTCGGATCCTTTTATTTTATTGATATTTATTTATATTCAGTGATGGAAATGGGGGGTATGCAGGGGGACGGCGTTCCCCTAGTTTTCAATTTCCAGCTCGGGTTTAATGAGTACTGCAGAAAGATTCGAGTCGTCTATTACTTTATTCAACTCAGACAAAAACGATTTGTTAACTGCCATTTTTTTTTGTTTTTTTTATATTTTTATTTATTAGAGGTACAGTAAATTACATCAGTGTATGTCCCATATATATTATTACAATCATGGTACCCCTTAGTTTTTAAGGCTGTTAAAAAAAAGGAATAGAAACAGAGAAAGTAGAGAAAGTGAGAGTGAATTGTGAAAGTGAAGAAGCGTGACGAAGGGAAAAAAGAGAGAGCCCTTAAGAAGATTAAGAGACAGACCCTACGAAAAAAAAAAGAAAAAAGAAGAAAAAAGGGAAAAACAGTTACTTTATTATAAACATCACGCAAAAGGAATTTACCAACTCAGCAATTTTTCATCCCCCTTTACCAAGACCCGACGCCGGTACCTTTTTGAGGTACTCTTGCATCCTATCCTTGTAGTAGATCTATAAATGCAGACCACGTCTTATAGAAGCGATCTGATTTTCCTGCCAGGCGGAGTCTCATATCTTCCAGATGTAGTGTTTCAAACATAGTTGAAATCCACATATTTACTGTTGGTATAGGAGCATTTTTCCAGAATTTTAAGATTAGCTTTTTTCCAGTTATTAACCCGTATTCAAATAGATTCTTTTGAAATATATTTAATTCAGGGCTACCTTCCGTTGTTCCAAAAATAATCCATTCTGCTTTTGGTGTCAGTTTTATTTTAAATAATTTTGTGAAGATTTCAAAAATTTGTCATTTGTCTTTTGTACAAAAATTTCAGTCCAAAATGTTTGAATTTTTGTACAAAAGACAAATGAATGTGCTATAGTAGCTTCTTGAGACTTGCATTTATCATAGATAGGTGAGACGTTGGGAAAAAGTTTACTTATTTTAGTTTTTGAATAGTATAATCTATGTAAGATTTTAAATTGTATTAAAGTGTGGCTTACGTTAATTGAACATTTGTGCACATTTAATAAGTGTTCTTCCCTCCTCTCTTTGGAAATGTTGATAGTTAATTCTTGTTCCCAGTCTCTTCTAATACCTTCAGTTGTTGGTATTTCTGCATTTAGAATAATATTATATATATAATACTAAGTTTGCTGATTCAGCCTTTGTATTCATTGCTTCATCCTGTAGATCTAATGGCATATTGTAATATTCTTGTGCATATTTTTTCTGATAGTCACATATTTGAAAATATTTAAAATACTGATTGTTTCCCAAAATGGTACTTTCGTTGTAATTGTTTAAATGATAGTAATTTTCCCGTTTCATACAAATCTCCCAACGTTTTAATTCCTGCTCTTTCCCATTGTATAAATGCTTTATCTATAATTGAGGGTTTAAACGGAGGGTTTTTAACTAAAGGAGATAAGAGAGATAAATTTCTTAATTTTAAGTTGTATTTTATTTGTTTGCAAATTCTAATTGTACTATATATAATTGGATTTTTGTTATAATTTGTATTAATCAACTTCATTGGTGAATGAAGGATCGCTCCAATATTACAAGGGGAGCAGTCGTCTTTCTCCATAATAATCCAATCCAGTTGCTGGGCAGAATTATCCAGCAGTTGAATCATATTTCTAATATTTACAGACTAATAATAATACATAAAGTTAGGGAGTGCTAATCCCCCTACTGCTTTGGATTTATTCAAATGTATTCTTTGTATTCTATGGGACCTATAATCCCATATAAAATTTGTAATGTCTGAATCCAGTTTTTTTTTAAACTTTTTTGGTAGGTATATTGGAATTGATTAGAACAGATATAAAATTTGTCGTAGAAAAATCATTTTTATAGCATTTATTCGGCCTATTAAAGACATCGAAAGCGTTTTTCAGAATGTAATTAAATTATATAATTTCTTAAGTAAAGGATTATAATTTGCATTAAACATGTCTTGATATCTTCTAGTGATTTCAATACCAATGTATTTAAAATTTTCTACAGCTATTTTAAAAGGAAACTGTAAGAGATGTGTTGAATCTTTCGGTTTTATTGACATGATTTTGCTTTTGTTCCAATTTATTCCGTATCCTGAAAATGATCCAAAATCCTCAATTAAATTTAATATATTTGGTATAGTGACATGAGGTTTAGTGATGTACAATAGTACATCATCAGCGTATAATAATATTTTATAATTTGAGTATTTTGTATTATAGCCATGGATATTCGGATGAGTTCTAATTCTTTCCGCTAGGGGTTCAATTATAAGAGCAATATAACAGCGGTGATAGTGAACATCCTTGTATATTACCCCTTGACAATTTAAATTTTGTAGATAAACTGTTATTAGTTAATATTCTGGCCGTTGGCTTATTATATAGTAATTTAATCCATAGAATGAAATTCTCTTCCAGTTGAAATTTTTGCAATATTTTAACCATATAATCCCATACCACCCGATCGAATGCTTTCTCTGCATTCAACAAAATTATTGTTAGTTTTTGATCTTCAATTTGGTGTGAATGGATTATGTTGAGCAGACATCTCAAATTATTAAATGATTGTCTCTTAGGGAAAAACCCCGTTTGATCCAGATGTATTAATTTACTAGCATACTTACTTAATCTTCTAGCTAATATTTTCGCTAATATTTTTTGATCTGTCTTTAACAACGCAATAGCTCTATATAATCCGGGTTCTTCCACATCTTTATCTTTCTTAAGTATTAATGTAATCGTTGATTCTGCTAGTGTTTCAGGTAGTATTTGTTCTTTAAAGGCATATGTATACATTTTCTGTAGGCGTGGTATAAATATGTCATAAAAACCTTTATAGAATTCATTACTAAATCCATCAGGACCTGTTTTTTTTCCATTTTTTAATGAGATTATTGTTTCTTCTATTTCCTTATTTGAGATTTGTGCTCCCAATTCCTCTTGTTCCTGCAACTCTAGTTTAGGAAGATTACAGTTATCCAAGTAACTGCCACTGTTGGCACTTGTTAACAGCCAGTAGTTAACGGGTAGTAGTTATACAATGTGTCATCAATACATCGATCCACATTCCTCAGTAAATGTATTACTCAGACCATGTATAAATGACACCGCGTTCCTTTGAATACAATTCAAGGGACAATTTCTTCAACTCACTATCAGGGCTGTTGGTCCACGAGCACGGGCTCAGGTAAAGTCACGTTGTTTTATTATTTTACGTTATTTTATTTGACACTGTGCCTCCGTGCCGCTCTGCCTCTCTGCCTCTGTGATGCTGTGCCACTCTCCCTCTGCGCCCCCTCTGCAGCCCCCTCTGTGCCCCCCCTCCCACTGCGCACCCTCTGCCCCTCCTCTGCAGCCCCCTCTGCGCCTCTGTGCCCCCCTCTCCCCCTGTTCCCCCCTCTCCCTCTGTGCCGCTCTGCCCCTCTCTCCCTCTCTGCTTTTATGCAAAGGGGTAATAGAATGCTCCGGACCACATGCTCACTGACTGAATGATACAGATGTCCTGACTGAAAGTCACACCCTTCCGATCAATTATTTTAGGGTAAGCCTTTCTAGAGAACATGCTACTTTTTACTTTGCCCATTTTCAAAATATAGAATTTTGAATTTGGCATTTGATTGGTACAACGAGACTACAAAGCTCGTAATATCTATGTTTTTTCATGCATTGTCACTTTCTACATTTCCACTTTTGGGTAAGGTTCATGGAATTTTCTTCCACACTACTAGTAATATTCGTAACAACATATTTAAATACATGAAATTTTCGATCATTCCCAACCCCTTATAAAATGCCTGAAGAAGGGACCTGACCCTAAACGTCGCCTAGCTATTCCCTCCATAGATAGACACAAAATGCTTGAGTAACTCAGCGGGTCAGGCAGCATCTCTGGAGAGAAGGAATAGGTGATGTTTTGGGTCGAGACCCTTCTTTGGACCCTCCATAGATCCGGCCTGACCTGCTGAGTTCTCCAGCACTTTATGTTTTGCTCTTAAAATAAATCCGCTGATGAAACAACACGATAGACCACTCTGGAAGTGCAAGTTTTGCTGTACACTTCATAATGTAGAATATATAATACACCCTGAGTGATTTAATGCCTATTATGATTGATGAATCTACTACTATTAATGGGAAAACTGTTCTAGTAGTCTGCTTGAGAGCAGCAGTTGGTGAATCTTCCCAACCTATATCATTCTATTTTGACTTAGAACATATGAAACTTGATGCAAATGCAAAATCTATATATGATGGGATTCTAAGTGCTTATAAAGAGGTGTTTTTTCAATACAGAAAATGTGATATCACTTGTAACTGATCAGTGCATCAGTGATGTTAGGACGAAATGCAAGGGTTGCAAAACTATTTCAAAATGATTTCCCTAATGCAACTGTTTGGCACTGTGCCAGTCACAGGCTTGAACTCAGTGTAGGTGATGCTATAAGTGAAGTTGCAGGTTTGAATCATTTTCAGATATTTTGTGATAAATTGTATTCCTTATATCATAGGTCTCCTAAGAATCAGGATGAGTTAACTGCATGTACTGAGGCTCTTCACTGTCAACTGTTGAAAATTGGACGTGTTTTCAGTGTGAGATGGGTTGCTTCATCTTACCGAACTATAAAGGCAATGTGGCAGTCTTTTAAAGCTATTTGGGAGCATTTTGGAAAAACAAGCTGTGGTGCTTCAAGATCTAGTGCAGAGAGAGCGAAGTATGAGGGGCTGAGAAAAGTATTTGAATCATCAGCTTTTGCAAATAATTTGGGCTTGTTTTGTTTTTTTCCACTTTCGTTTTTATTGCTTTTATGTATACACAAATAAAACACAAATATAACAACGAAACATACAACATTACAACGAAACGTACAACAGTGTAGTGGGGGGTTCAGTTTACAATTAATGATGCGGTATACAGAACTATTTTCATATTAAAACATTTTCATATTAAAACATTTTCCAATAACTTACATTATTGTCCATAAAATGACACAGTGTTGGTGTCTTTATTTCTATACCTAATTCTATTCAAGGCTATTCTAGACTGGATATTGAGTAATGAGGAAGGGTTAGTTTGCAGCCTTGTTGTACGTGGCCCCTTGGGCAAGAGTGACCATAATATGGTTGTTCTTCATTAGGATGGAGAGTGACATTGTTAATTCAGAAACACGGGTCCTGAACTTAAAGAGAGGTAACTTTGAGGGTATGAGACGTGAATTGGCCAAGAAGGACTGGCAATTGATTCTTGAAGGATTGACGATGGATATGCAATGGAAGGCATTTTGAAGACTGCATGGATGAACTACAACAATTGTTCATCCCAGTATGGCAAAAGAATAAATCAGGGAAGGTGGCGCATCCGTGGATAACGAGGGAAATCAGGGATAGTATCAAAGAAAAAGATGAAGCGTACAAATTAGCCAGAAAAAGCAGCCTACCAGGGGACTGGGAGAAATTCAGAGACCAACAGAGGAGGACAAAGGGCTGAATTAGGAAAGGGAAAATGGAGTATGAAAGAAAACTGGCAGGAAACATAAAAACTGACTGCAAAAGTTTTTATCGATATGTGAAGCGCAAAAGATAGTTAAAACAAATGTAGGTCCCTTGCAGTCAGAAACGGGTGAATTGATCATGGGGAACAAGGACATAGCAGACCAATTGAATAACTACTTTGGGTTCTGTCTTCACTAAGGTAGACATAAATAATTTGCTGGAAATAGCAGGGGATCGCGAGTCAAATGAGATGGAGGAAATGAGTGAAATCCAGATTAGCCGGAAAGTGGTGTTGGGTAAATTGAATGGATTAAAGGCCCGATAAATCCCCAGGCCAGAGAGGCTGCATCCTCCCAGTACTTAAGGGAAGTAGCCCCAGAAATAGCAGATTGCCTTAGTGATAATTTTTCAAAACTCTTTAGATTCTGGAGTAGTTCCTGAGGATTGGAGGGTAGTTAATGTAACCCCACTTTTTAAAAAGGGAGGGGGAGAGAAAACGGGGAATTATAGACCAGTTAGTCTAACATCGGTAGTGGGGAAACTGCTAGAGTCAATTATTAAAGATGGGATAGCAGCGCATTTGGAAAGTGGTGAAATCATTGGACAAAGTCAGCATGGATTTATGAAGGGTAAATCATGTCTGACGAATCTTATTGAATTTTTTGAGGGAGAAGCAGTGGATGTGTTGTATCTGGACTTTCAGAAGGCTTTCGACAAGGTCCCACACAAGAGATTGGTATACAAACTTAAAGCACACGGTATTGGTGGTTCAGTATTGATGTGGATAGAGAACTGGCTGGCAGACAGGAAGCAAAGAGTAGGAGTGAACGGGTCCTTTTCAGGATGGCAGACAGTGACTAGTGGGGTGCCGCAAGGATCAGTGCTGGGACCCCAGCTATTTACAATATACATTAATGATTTCGACGAGGGAATTAAATGCAACATCTCGAAGTTTGCGGATGACACAAAGCTGGGGGGCAGTGTTAGCTGTGAGTAGGATGCTAGGAGGCTGCAGGATGACTTGGATAGACTGGGTGAGTGGGCAAATGCATGGCAGATGCAGTATAATGTGGATAAATGTGAGATTATCCACTTTGGTGTCAAAAACAGGAAGGTAGGCTATTATTTGAATGGTGACCGATTAGGAAAAAGGGAGATGCAGCGAGACCTGGGTGTCATGGTACACTAGTCATTGAAAGTAGGCATGCAGGTGCAGCAGGCTGTGAAGAAAGCGAATGGTATGTTGGCATTCATAGCAAAAGGATTTGAGTACAAGAGCAGGGAGGTTCTACTGCAGTTGTACAGGGTCTTGGTGAGGCCACACCTGGAGTATTGCGTACGATTTTGGTCTCCTAATCTGAGGAAAGACATTCTTGCCATAGAGGGAGTACAGAGAAGGTTCACCAGACTGATTCCTGGGATGGCACGACTTCCATATGAAGACTGACTGGATAGACTTGGCTTGTACTCGCTGGAATTTAGAAGATTGAGGGGTGATCTCATAGAGACTTACTAAATTCTTAAGGGGTTGGACAGGCTAGATGCAGGAAGATTGTTCCCGATGTTGGGGAAGTCCAGGACAAGGGGTCACAGTTTAAGGATAAGGGGGAAGTCTTTTAGGACCGAGATGAGAAAATCGTTTTTCACACAGAGAGTGGTGAATCTGTGGAATTCTCTGCCACAGAAGGTAGTTGAGGCCAGTTCGTTGGCCATATTTAAGAGGGAGTTGGATGTGGCCCTTGTGGCTGAAGGGATCAGGGGGTATGGAGAGAAGGCAGGTACAGGATACCGAGTTGGATGATCAGCCATGATCATATTGAATGGTGGTGCAGGCTCGAAGGGCCGAATGGCCTGCTCCTGCATCTAATTTCTATGTTTCTATGTTTCTAATCCATTTTTCCCATTTTCTGTTAAACTCGTCTTCTTTCACTCTTGGAGAATATGTCATTTTCTCCATGACAAATATTTCCTGTACTATGTCTAACCATTGTCTAAGTCTGGGTGTGTCCACTGCAAGCCAGTTTCTTGTAATGGCCTTTCTGCCAGCTGTGAGTATCATTTTAACCAAGTAATGGTCTTCCTTCAGCACCACTGTAGTTATATTACCCAGGTATAAAATAGAACACTTCTTGCAGACTATATATCCTAATGCCTCCGTTAATTCTGAATTCACTGTCCCAAAATGGTTCTATTTTTGGGCAACACCAGTAGATATGTGCATGGTTTGCGTCTGTTTGACCACATTGCCTCCACATTGCTGCCTTAGAATTTGCTTGCTTTTTATGTTAGGCGTAATAAAGAAACTAATCAAATTTTTCCAATTAAATTCTCTCCAATTTTGTGAATTAATTCATGTCTGTAGTGCTACACACATATGATGCCATTCTTCTTCTGAGATTGTAATGTTCAATTCCTTTTCCCACTTAAATTTTACATAAAATGTAGTTTTAGCTTGAAATTCCATTAAACTATGATAAAGTTTAGAAATAATCCTTAATGTTTTTTGATGATACGCACTAACTATCACTGGATTCTTTTCTTCTAGTGCCTCCCTTTTTACCTTTTTATGGTAATAATCTCTCAGTTGAAGGTATCTAAACAAGTCTTGGTTCTGAAGTGCAAATCTATCCTTCAAATCTTGAAAACTTCTTAGGTCTCCATTTTCAATAACAGTACAAAATGCAGTCATTCCTTTCTTCATCCACTCTTTAAATGTTGAGTCATACATCCCTGGTTTAAATTCATTATCCAAAGCTATCCATCTTAAAACTTTTTGTCGTTTATTCAGCTTAAGTTGTCTAGTAAGAATGAACCAGGTTTCTAAAGTAAATATCGTTATTGGATCGATTATACTCCTGATATGTCCAGGAAGCGCTTTTTCTCCCAAAAGTGTTTGGATGTGGAAGTCAGGGATATCTGTCTCAATCTCTTTCCACCTAGCTATATAGCGGTCCTCACACCAATTAATTAGTGGTCGAAGTTGGGCTGCATAGAAATATATCCTAAAATTTGGAAGTGCCATTCCACCTTTGTCCTTTGGCAACTGGAGTGTAGTGTATCAAATTCTGGCCTTCTTTCCTCCCCAAATAAACCTAGATATTAATTTATCCCATTCCGTGAATTGTTTTAATCTATTGGCAGAGATTGAAACAAGTACAATAGCCTTCACAAAATATTCATTTTCACCACATTTATCTTACTACTAAAATCTATTGGGTAGGTGGATCATCTTTCTATATCCTTTCTTATGTTTTGGTTGATGTGATTATAATTGGCCCCATTCAACATTCATATATTTTTTGTTATATGTACCCCTAGGTATTTGATTGATTTTGAATCCCATTTAATATTATTATTTTGTTTGATTTCTTCTCGAGGAAGACAATTAAATAGAAGGATTTGAGTTTTTGAAATATTTCGGCTTGTTGATGGACAGTTTGCTAGAGTGAACTGTCACTTGCACTGCAAAACCGGAATTGTACACTTAGTAAAGCACATGAGGAAATTAAAAAAAACTATCAAAGAGCTTGAATGTCAAATAGAGAAGCCAGGAAAATGTTATTTCCAAGTGGAGAAAAAACAAACCAGAGGATATTTAATGGAATAAATTTGAGAGCTGGTAAAGTTCCTACTACACATAGACAACAGTTTTTGAGGTGTTTGGTCAATAATAGTAAGATTAAATGAGAACTTACCAGTTTGAGGTTTGATCTTTATTTTATGAGGAGTTACGATGAGGGATTACGTGAAAAATCCGTCAGCTCGCATGCACGTCAATCTTCAAATCAGCGGTGTGAAGTCACAGACGGGAACAGTTGACCTGAGAATAGTAAGATTCAAGAAACTAGAACTACCAGCTGGCTTTTATGAGGAGGGGTTGGGAGCGGAGGGCACGTAATCCCTCATCGTAACTCCTCATAAAATAAAGATCAAACTTCAAATAGTAAGTTCTCGTTTAATCTTAGTATTTTACTTCGGAGTCACGAGAGTGGCTACGTGAAGATTTTAAAGCTCTGTGAGTTCAAGCCGTAGAACGAGTCCATGCGTCACACACTGCATAGTTGACCAAGGAAGAGTGGACAAAAAACATTGTTCAGTCATGACATAAATGAACCATGTTGATAATTTAATGTACATAAAGAAAAACAACAATAGTCACCTCTCTACCTGAGAGGGACTATAAACTCGAACTTAAAACAGAGTTCGCAAACACACTTGGTCTGGCTAAGGGTTTGTTATAGAACGTTTGAAATGTCCGTTCTGAGGACCATCCTGCGGCCGATAGAATCTGGTCTAGCGGGACGTCCATGACCCTCGCTGTGGATGTTGCTGCAGCCCTGGTGAAATGAGATTTAAACAATTCAGTATCAATCCCAGCATCTGCCAGAACCTGTTTGAGCCATCTGGAAATGGTCTGAGCTGAAACCCTCTTATGTGATTTCTTGAGGCTAATAAATAATGCTAACACAGAACCCCTAAGCCCCATGGTGATATTGATGTATAGCTGGACGTAAGAGACTACACATAATTTGGGATCCAAGGGGTTGGCCATGAACTGTAACTTAAGACCCGAAGTACATGGTCTACTCTGTTTAATAGTAAGATTAAACGAGAAACTTACCAGTTCGAAGTTTGATCGTTATTTTATGAGGAGTTACGATGAGGGATTACGTGAAAACCCCGCCTCACGCTGGCAAAACGGTATACTTCAAAGCAGCGGCATGAAAAACACAGAACACCAAATAGCCGAAGTAACATAGTAAGGCTCATAAAAGACTTAGAACTACCAGATTGATCATTTATTTTATGAGGGTGGGAGTGGAGGGCACGTAATCCCTCATCGTAACTCCTCATAAAATAACGATCAAACTTCGAACTGGTAAGTTCTCGTTTAATCTTACTATTTTTACTTCGGAGTCACGTGAGTGACTACGTGAAGATTTTAAAGCTTTCTGTGTTTTTTATGTCATAGTATTTAATTAGTACGACAGTTCCGGCTAAGTAAATACACACATGAGAAACCAGACTAATATTAGTTCTTTCCATAATTAACTTTTTAATGGTTTAAAAGAACATATAATAACCCTCCTTATATCCGAGGGAATTGATTACAAGTGATAAAAGATATAAATGACTACATAACTTGGTTATAGTAATCAATAGTATACAAAGCAGGTAATTATATTGATCCCAACACCGCGTGGCCAAAACTTGTCATAGTGTGAACAGGTTTATTGTAGAACTTTGAAAAAGTTTCTTCTTTACTCCACCCTGCGATTTTTTTAAAATATGCTCGAGTGGTACGTCCCGCACCTTCGCCGCGGACGTAGCTGCAGCTCTGGTGGAGTGAGATTTGAACACATCAGTGTCTACTCCTGCTAAAAGCAACACCTGTTTCAACCATTTTGAGATAGTTTGAACTGAAGCTTTTGTGTGTGGCTTTTTATGCGTAATCATCAACGTTTTTTCATTTCCTCGAAGAGTTTCAGTAACTTTAACATATTGATTCAAATGTTTAACCACACACAAAGTAGGATCAAATAGGATAAGCTTGAAAGGTTACCTTAGCTCCAGATCTCCCTGGTCTGCTTTGTTTGATCAGATCGTAAACATAGAAACACAATGTTATCTGAAGTCACATGCATACAGTCTAAACGCAACATTTGTAAAGTTTGCACTCTTTGAGCTGAAACCAATGATATTACATTATTAATTTGAATGTTTAATCTTTCCAATGACAATCCTTCAATTGGAGTCCACTGTCTAAGTAAGGTAAGTACAATGCTCACATCCCAAATCTCTGTGTATCTAGGTTTGGGTGGATTAATATTAAAGATTCCTTTCATGAATCTAGATATTAGTGGATGCGATCCAATTGATTTCTGGTCAGACATAAGTCCTAAATAAGATAAGGCACTGCGTGCAGTGTTAGTAGCACTGTAACTTAAATGTTGCTCAAAATGCAATTTTAGCAAGGAGCTCCAATACATTTTCCATGCAATATCACAGAATCACAATATCACACATGCAATATTCACCGCATCATAAGAAATATTTGACTGTGTGCAAAATTCTTCCCATTTCTTAACACGTGTCATATATTGTTTTTGTGTGTTATCTCGCCATGATGCGACTATAACCTCCATAGTTTTGTCCGACAATCCCAGCTCCTGAGTGGTCTGGTCAAAACCTGCAGATTAATAAAATTCATATATGCATATAATGCATAAATTTCTTTGGTTACTGGATTAATCAAAAATATCACTACAGTTAGGAATTGACATATATGGTTCTTTAATCATATTCAGCATTAATGGGAACCAAGTTTGTGTTGGCCAATTTGGAACTACCAACAATCCTGTGGCAGAATCTTGTTCTATTTCCTTCAGACATTGCTGAACCAAAGCAAAAGGTGGAAAAGCATAAAAGAACATATTCCCCCCAGTTCAATGAAAAGCATCTACTGCTACTGCATCTGAATCGTGTTCCCAAGACACATATTTAGGCAATTGATGATTAAGCCTTGATGCAAACAAATCAATTTCTGGTAAACCAAATTGGGTTACAATATTCTTAAATATTGCTGGATTAAGCATCCATTCTGTGTTATCTTTAAATATCCTTGATCTTTTATCTGCCACCACATTTGTCTTTACCTGGAATGTAGTTTGCTGAAATCCAAATTTGGCGATCAATACACCATTGCCATATTTCATTGACCAGACAATCACATGATACTGATCTGACTCCCCCATGTGATTAATATATGCAACAGCCGTTTTATTGTCTAACTGTATTAATACATGTAGACCCTTTTTTTTGAACAGCAATATGCTTTTAGAC
Source organism: Okamejei kenojei (assembly GCA_035221665.1). Classification (NCBI taxonomy): domain Eukaryota; kingdom Metazoa; phylum Chordata; class Chondrichthyes; order Rajiformes; family Rajidae; genus Okamejei; species Okamejei kenojei. The sequence goes on from CM069131.1 coordinate 74,691,217, forward strand.
CATAGAAAGCACCCAATAACTCTAAATAGTTAATACCATAAGTTTGAAGAAACGTTTCTTCTTGGACTTTCCACCTACCTCCACAACTACCCCACCCCCCCCCCCCCCCCCCCCACCCCCCCCCCCCCCCCCCCCCCCCCACCCATCTGAGAGCATTAGCATCTATTTATAAACAATTTCAGGCTGTTTAATCAGAATGTTTTTAGCAGCTTGTGGGATATTTTTAACCCACCATGGTAATTCCAACAAAACTTCTTTTGTTAATTGCATAGGCCTATCAAAGTGGCCTGCCCTCTCTTTGAGAGCTCTTATTTTGTCCCTTTGAAGATTTTGATTAATGTAATGGACCAAATTCTACTGCAGGAAATGCTGCTACTAGTTTACCAATAGTTTTCGTTACTTTTCGGATGGAAGGATAAGTTTGTGAATGAGATTATTACAAGTCACCAAAAATCATCAACTTTATCTTTGTTGGTAAAGTATTAACATAGTTTCTGAGTTAATTACAACTCCAAATAGTTAATTGATTGTGCTGGCTGCAGCTGGAATTTAATTGGATGAATCAAGAACCCTAGCTTTAACAAGCTTTTGTACTGAAACTAATTCTCAGCTGACTCTTGATTGCCATAATGATTAGAATGTCATCGAGATAAGCCATAAACAATGTGTTTTTGTACTCTTAATTGGGCTAAAACTGGTTTCAACAGTTTAGTAAAGAGCCTGGAAGCTGAAACTCAATCCATTTGGCAAAGCTTTAAACTGCCATAATTGTCCCAGCCAATTAAATTTTAAGTACCTCCAGAAACTGATGTATTGGTACAGAATAATAGGCATTTCTCAAATCAATCGTAGCCATATAACAACCTGCTGATATTAAATATCTTGCAGTATTTAAATGTTTTCCATTTAAAAATTTGTATTCTACCACTTATTTAGATCTGTAAGGTCCAGAATAATTCGGCAAACACCATCTTTTTTATGTCTTTTGAAATATCTTAGACACAATTGATGCTCGTGTTCATAAGTTTTTTCCCAATAACATCTTTTCAGATAATTTGTCAATTTCCACATTTATCTCTGCTTTTCCAATTGCAGTAAACACGAAAGCATAGGCAGGTTTATCTGTACTGGAGGATTAACCCCTTCTTTAAATGTAATAGTGGCTCCTGAAACTGCTTGTAAAAATAAACCGATCAGAAATAATAGTAAGCCAGTCTTTATAAAACTTTTGTAAGCTCCCTCCAACTGGAGATTAATCTGCAGTTTCTTTAAAGATAGAACAAGTCTTTAATACCTCTCCATATGAGCGTGGTGGTCTCCTTTTCCCCGAATACGGGTAAGTATTGGCCTGTGCAGTACAATAATATTTCCTTGACATATTTCTGTCTTTATTTCCAAAATCAAATCCCCTTCTGGGCGAAAAAAATACCTTTTTTGTCCTAAGACGAAGGTTTCATGCAGTTAAATTTTTTAGCTTCTTCATCCAATTTTTAATAATTTAGGCAGATTTACTCCAAACAGATAACCAGGAGCTTGAACCAGCAAGCTTGCAAACCTTGGGTGAAATATGGGCCGAATAGCCATTTTCCTCATACAATAATTTCATAGAAAGAATTTGCACAATAGGCCCTCTTTTTTTTTTTTTTAAACTTATCCATCTCCCCAAAAACCATAATGGTAGCAGAATAATTTGTGAGGATTTTTGAACCTCACTTCTTGAGCTCTCATATTTGGGGTCATGGATGCCCATATCAACGGATAAACCGTAGGCACTTTCAATGAGGCACAATTTCCTGTGCGTTTATAATTCTGATGTTTCAATCATCACAGAATCATGAAGTTGGTGAGATATCATATATTAATATTGGCAGCTAGGTTTTCTTCCATAGCCTCACCACTTCCTTTATATATAGCAAATTCTTTTGCTATCTCAGGCACATTTGGTCTTTCTTTTATTTTGTGGTGTGTTTTCAAATGCAAATCACCATCAGCAGGGTCTGCCTTCTGCAGCCCTAAATCAATTGGGATTTCATCCCATGAGACTTTCCTTCGGCCCAAATCCTGGGTCCGGAGTTCCAACTCCCAATTAGGCCCACAGCCATATCAGAATAATTAAACCCCTCAGGGCTTTTTTGGGAACCTTCTGGGTACTGTGACCCTAGTCTCATAATTTTTTGGAGAACTTTCTCCATATGCTCCATTATTAGTTCCATATAGTTTAATTATCTGGAGGACTTTCAGTATCAGAGTCATCAGAACCACGGGCCTCTCAGATTTATTTTACATTTTTAGGAGCATTTCTCTCCGTGGTTATAACTTCTGGAGAATCTAGAACTCACTAACGGGTTATATCAGCGGCCACCGGTATCGGAACCGGATCCGCACTAGCTTTTTTCCCGTATTTTTATTATCACCCCGGGAAGCTCTTTTTACCCGCGAATTTTCTTTGCCGATTTCTCCATTTCTTTCATTTAATCTGTGCTAAACAGCACTTTAACGTGACTCTGACTTTTTATTTTACTTTATTTTTACTGCTGGACCCACCCAGCGTAAGCTAAAAAACATCCCGACTTTGCTGCACTTACCTGCGGGGCCGTTCCGACCGCTGCGAGGAGCTGCTCCTTACTGCAGCTCCTCCTTCCGCCGTCAGCGTCGACGTAATGCCGTTTGCCAGCGTGAGGCGGGGTTCTTCACGTAGTCACTCACGTGACTCCGAAGTAAATGGTCTACTCTGTTTAATAGGGTCATACACAAAAAAGGTGATACCACTGGCAGAAGTGAGCTGACACTAGAGCCATGAGCATGGCCACCTTGTATGTGAGCCGGAGTAGAGACAGGGATGCTGCTGGAGACCATGAGCGAAGCATAGTTAGGACCACCCCTACATCCCAAATTTCAGTGTATCTGGGCCTAGGAGTGTTCGAATTGAAGACTCCCCTCATGAACCTTGATACCAAAGGATGAGACCCCACAGGCTGGTGGCCTGAACTCGGCAACAAGTATGACGACAGCGCACTTCTGGCACAATTTAGGGCACTGTAGCTTAATTTGTCATCAAAATGCAGTTTTGATAGGAACACCAAAACATCCGAAGTGTGCGCTGTGTCACACGAGATATCGGACTGTGCACAGAATGCTTCCCATTTCCTTATGTAGGAGGCATATTGTTTTTGGGTACTGCTTCTCCAGGCTGCAGTTAGCACATCCACTGTACGATCAGCTAGTCCCAGTCCGAGGAAAGGTCTTCTCAAAACCTGCAAATCAATAAGTTCAGCCGATCATGCAAAGGATGTACTGCCCCAGAAATGGGATGAGTTAACAGAGACCTGTTTTTGGAAACCGTCATGAATGGTTCTACAACCATGCCCAGGATGAGAGGGTACCATGGTGGAATAGGCCAGTCAGGGACTACCAGGATGCCGGAGGCAGAGTCCTGCTGAATATTTCGCAGACATTGACTGACAAGGCAGAACGGGGGAAATGCATAGGAAAACATTCCTCCCCAATGTAGCGAGAAGGCATCTACCGCTACTGCCCCTGGGTCTGGTTCCCATGCAACATACTTCAGTAACTGATGATTTAATCTTGAAGCAAACAAATCCATATCCGGTGTTCCATACCTAGAGACAATATCCTTAAACACTCTATGATTCAACATCCATTCTATGTTGTCATTGAATTTACGTGACCTGGTGTCTGCCACCATGTTGAATCTACCTGGAAGGTAGGTAGCTGAAACCCAAATATTCCTAATGATGCACCCGTGCCAAATGACGTTAGCCAATTTATCACAGGATACTGACTTGATACCACCCATCAATTTATGTATGCCACCGCTGTGGTGTTATCTATCTGTAATTGAACATGCAGATGGTGCATATGCCCGCAATAAGCCTTCAGACCATAGAGGGCTACGAGCAATTCCAAATAGTTAATACCATGCACCTGTAGAAAAGATAGCTCATGCATATTCCATCTGCCACCGCAGCTAGAAATGGTGTCAGTGGCGCCCCATCCCAGAGCACTGGCATCAGACTGTAAAAGAACAGAAGGGCTTTTGATTGAAATATTGCCAGAACAATGCAAAATATTAGCTTTCTTCCACTGCAGCTCGGCAACAGCTTCAGCCGGTAATTGCATAGCCCTGTCAATTGTGTTTAAATGCCTGCACCTTTGCTCTTTGTAATTGCTGATAGTGTAAAGGTCCATATTTAGCAGCTGGATAGGTGGCCACCAATTGTCCACTTAAGCTTGCCACTTGCCGAATTGAAGGCAGCTGCTGTGTAATAAGATAATTGCAGGCTTCTATTAACTTCAATCTCTTGCCTTTAGGCAGAGTCACAGACAAGTGATTGGAGTCAATAGTAAATCCTAAATAATCCATAACTCTGGATGGTGTCAACCTGGATTTTACTGGGTGAATTAGGAACCCCAACTGCTCGAACACAAGCTTGGTAGCTGAGACCAACGAGATAGTCAACTCCAGAGTTTTACCTATGATAAGAATATCATCCAAATAAGCCATTACTATGTATTTTTGAGCTTGTAATAGAGATAAAACAGGTTTCAATATTTTAGTGAACAATCTGGGAGCTGAGGTCTACCCATTAGGTGACGCTTTAAACTGCCAGAGTTGCCCCATCCAGTTAAATTTCAGATATTTTCTGTGATCCTTGTGAACAGGCACCGAATAGTTGGCATCTTTGAGGTCGATGCTAGCCATATAACATCCCTTGGAAATCAATTGTTTGGCAGTAACAAAGGTTTCCATTTTTAAATGTTTGTACTGCACAAAGGTATTAAGTTGGGTTAAGTCCAGGATGATGCGGTACCCCCCATCCTTCTTTTTCCTGGTAAATATGTTGGAAACGAATTGGTGAGGTTCATGATACATTTTTTCAATGAGTGAATATGAGTATGAGTCAAGGGCAAACTCTTCTAAACTCGCAGATTAGGTCGCCACAGTGGGACAGCCCCTTAAGGTAAGAAGATTCTTGTGTCGTGAATTAACATGGGCAAAGATATGTTGGACCAAATGCTGTGCAATAAATTTGATTATTTTGTTGCTACTTTGTGTGCAAACGCCTGTCACAAGTAATCACATGTAAAATATTATTTAACAGCCTGGAAATTCTACAATTTCTAAAGCAGAACCTATGAGCAGCGGCTGAGGGGCAAAATATAGTTATCTTCATTTTTAGTCTGCAGAACAGTGAACATTGAAAGAGATACAAGGAGCACCCAAAAATGCTGTCTAAACTGCATAGGTCAGGTAGCATATGTGGCAAGGACGAATGAAAAAAACATTAACAGTTCATCAAGTATTTCATCTGCAGATTATTTGGAGCACATGCAGCCTTTGCATTCCCAAATTAACTGAAATGTCTGGGGAGTTGGAAGGCAAATGCATTGCTGTGTGATTAGAGTCAGCATGGAAACAAGTCCTTTATCCCAACGTCCATGACTACCCATGCTAGTTCCAATTGCTTGCTAAATGCTGTATAGATCACATCTACCATCCTGCCCTTGTCAATCCTCTTTGTTACCTCTTCAAAAAACTCAGTTAAATTAATGATACTTGATTTCCTATGCACAAAACCATGTTTACTATCTCTAATCAGTCCTAGCCTTTCCAAATGCAGATAGTATCCTGTTTTTCAGAATCTCCTCCAGTAACTTTCTCACCACTGATGTTCAGTTCGCAGGTCATAGTTCCTGGCATTCCTTATTAAATAAAGGCATAACATTAGTGATCCTCCATTCATCCGGTACCTGACTGTGACTAAGGAAGCTACAACAAACTGCCAAAGTCCCAGTAACTTCTTCCCTTACTTTACAACCAATCCAGGGGTCAGATGTTGGTCAGATCTTTGTACACAGCATTTCTTCTTTCTAAATGCAGAAATATTTCAGGACACCACTGTCTCTTCCCTGAACTTACATGACCTTCTCCAAGGTAGATACAGATGAAGTTATTCACTTAAGCCTTTTCATCTCCCATGGCTTCGCTCATGGACAACCATATTAATTCATGATAGGAACACTTCACTTTCACGATACTCTTGTGTTCTTACCTTAGTTATAAAATGTTTAACGATTCTCCTTTAACTTATCTAAGGATGCCCAATATCCCTTTTTCCTATTCTGATTTCCCTCTTGGGTGCATTCCTACATCCATTATAGTCCTCAAGGGATTTACTTGAAACCAGCAGCCTATACCTAATATGTGTGTCTTTCTTTTTCTTGACCAGTCTCAATATCCTTCATCAATCAGGGTTCCCGATCCTACCAGCTCTCCTTTCACTCAAACACGAATATGTAGGCCCTGAATTGCCCTTTCCAAAATCTCACTTCCAAAATCTTCTCAATTGCCAGACATCCTGTTACCTGCCAATAATCTTTCCCAATCAAGCTTTGCAAGTTCCTGCCTAATGCAATCAAAGTGAGCCTTGCACCAACTTACAAAGCAATATCACCTCAGAGAGGCACATTAATGGCAAAGATGTTTTGTTAAAGATACAGTGGCTTGCAAAAGTTTTCATACCCCTTGAACTTTTCCACAATTTGTCACGTTACAACCACAAACGTTAAATGTATTTTATTGGGATTTTATGTGATAGACCAACACACAATATATGTATAAAGCTTGTATCAGGGCTCTCGCTTAACTTTTTTTCCCTGTTGCCAGCGGGCAAACTTGACAGCTTTTTAGGTTGCCAAATGACAAGTTAGGTGGTCATTAGGATGGATGGTGGGGGATCATGGCACAATTTAGGTGGTCATTAGGATGGATGGTGGGGGATCATGGCACAACTGCAAACCTACCAAGGCATGGCCGTGCACCTAAACTGACAGGCCGGGCAAGAGAGCATTGATCAGTGAAGCAGACAAGAGGCCCATGGTAACTCTGGAGGTGCTGCAGAGATTCACAGCTCAGGTGGGAGAATCTGTCCACAGGACAACTATTAGTCGTGCACTCCACAAATCGGGCCTTTATGGAAGAGTGGCAAGAAGAAAGCCATTGGTGAAACAAAGCTATAAGAATTCCTGTTTGCAGTTTGCCACAAGCATGTGGGGGACACAGCAAACATGTGGGGGAAGGTGCTCTGGTCTGATGAGACCAAAATTGAAGGTTTTGGCCTAAATGCAAAACGCTATGTGTGGCGGAAAACTAACACTGCACATCACGCTGAACACACCATCCCCACTGTGAAACATGGTGGTGGCAGCATCATGCTGTGGAGATGCTTTTCTTCAGCAGGATAGGGAAGCTGGTCAGAGTTGATGGGAAAGATGGATGGAGCCAAATGCAGGGCAATCTTGGAAGAAAACCTGTTAGAGTCTGCAAAAGACTTGAGACTGGGGCAGAGGTTCACCTTCCAGCAGGACAACAACCCTAAACATACAGCCAGAGCTACAATGGAATGGTTTAGATCAAAGCATATTCATGTGTGAGAATGGCCCAGTCAAAGTCCAGACCTAAATCCATTGAGAATCTTTGGCAAGACTTGAAAATTGCTGTTCACAGACGCCCTCCATCCAATCTGACTGAGCTGAGCTATTTTGCAAAGAAGAATGGGCAAAAAATTTCAGTCTCTAGATATGCCGAAAGCTGGTAGAGACATACCCCAAAAGACTTGCAGCTGTAATTGCAGCGAAAGGTGTTCTACATATAACTCTATAAAGTTATATGAAAAATGTGCTCTCAATTGTAAAGAAGTTAATCTTAATGTTGTATTGTTACTCAGACAAACTTGATGCAGGTAGTGAATAACTGACAATGATAACAGCCAATGAGAGGTTACAATGATAACAGCCAATGAGAGGTGCTGTTATTGATGTGTCAAGCACATGTGCGTTAATAAAGTTTTTATTCCAGTTTGAGCAAGACTGATGCCCCACTGTGTTTTTACTCCTCCGGAATTATCTTCGGTGTAGCACTGTGTAGGCTGCAAGAATCGCTGCACAATTCACCTCTGCCAACAGGTTATGTGCCCAGAGTTACCTAGAGTACCCAGAGACAGTTATCCAGGATTTACACTGAGAGAAACGTTGCGACGTACCGCGTGTCCGGTGACAGTTAACATGCTATGCTAGCACCATGAGTAGACGGAGCGCCGAGTCGAGAAGCCGCTGGTCTCGGCTAGTTTTTGACGGAGATGAAAAGAACTATGACTGTGGGAGACAAAGTTTTTGGGCCATCTTCGGTGTGCAAGGGCTAAAGGATACCATCTTGAAAGAGCCTACCGACGATGAGAAGGAGATGAGGCCAAAAATGCAGAGGCATAGCTGAGCTAATCCAGTTTTCTGGATGACAAACGTTTGTCGCTGGTAATGCGAGAAGGCAACGGACGATGGGCGGAAAGCGCTCTAACTATTTTGAGAGATATTATGCGGTAAGGAAAGCCTCGTAAAATAAGCCTGTATACAGAACTGACTTCACTTCAAAAGTTGAGCAGCGAGAGTGTAACTGAATATGTTATACCGGGCAGAGACAGCCATCACAGCATTGAGAAACGCTGGTGAGGTGTTGAGTGACGGACTGTTTAGCGTGCAGCAGCATCCACGACAATGTCATGAAGGCACATGTACAACCGAGTGTGAGACCCGCCACAACAAGTGCAGGTGACCGGGGGTGCGGAGAGCGTGGACATAGTGTGCTTCAGGTGTGGCCTAAAGGGACATAAAGCCAGAGCATGTCGACGCAAGCAGTGGTGTAGTCACTGTAAAAGCACCACCCATCGGACGCAACCTGCAGACGGAAGCAGCGGCGGGACAACGCACGCCAAGTTTCCGAGGAGACTAACAACAAGGAATATGCATTCCTGGTGAGTAAGGGGACGCGGAGATCCAGTCAGAGCGGTGTTGTCGAATTGAAAGGGCTGATGGTTGATACGGGGGCAAATTCGCAATCATCACTGATATAGCCAAGGTTCAAGAAGTTCGATGATATATTCCGTCCGAGACACACTGCGAGGATTGACGGCACAAGGTGTGTGATGGAGTCGCGGAGCGCAGAGGTGACGCGGAGGTTTGCTTGGTCAACAGCCAAGGGCGTCGCCCCAGCAACACAACACTGAGGCAGGCGTTGTACATCCCCTCATACCCGCAGAACATCTTCTCTGTAAAAGCTGCTACTTCCAGTGAGCAACCGTAATCTTCAGGGACGGGGAAGACGTCCTACAACACAAGGACGGTACCAAATTCCACATTCATGAGTACAACAGGCTGTACTACTTGCACACGGTAAACGTTGAATGTGATGACCAATCTACAGAGAGATTGGGCCATTGGAAAAGTGGGCTGAAAGATGGCAGATGGAGTTTAATGCTGATAAGTGTGAAGTGCTACATCTTGGCAGGACAAATCAAAATAGGACGTACATTGTAAATGGTAGGGAATTGAGGATGCTGTGGACAGAGGGATCTAGGAATAACTGTGCATAGTTCCCTGAAGGTGGAATCGCATGTAGATAGGGTGGTAAAGAAAGCCTTTGGTGTGCTGGCCTTTATAAATCAGAGCATTGAATATAGGAGTAGGGAAGTAATGTTAAAATTGTACAAGGCATTGGTAAGACCAATTCTAGGAGTATGGTGTACAATTTTGGTCGCCTAGTTATAGAAGGATGTCAACAAAATAGAGAGAGTACAGAGGAGATTTACTAGAATGTTGCCAGGGTTCCAGCAACTATTTAACAGAGAAAGGTTGAACAAGTTAGGTCTTTATTCTTTGGAGTGCAGAAGGTTAAAGGGGGGACTTGATTGAGGTCTTTAAAATGATGAAAGGGATAGACAGAGTTGACCGGAGGATAAGCTTTTCCCATGAGGGTAGGGAAGATTCAAACAAGAGGGCATGACATGAGAATTAAGGGACAGAAGTTTAGGGGTAACGTGAGGGGGAACTTCTTTACTCAGAGGGTGGTGGCTGTGTGGAATGAGCTTCCAGCAGAGGTGGTGGAGGCAGGATCGATTTTAACATTTAAAAGTAAAGTGGATAGGTATAATGGACGTGAAGGGAAGGAGGGGTATGGTCTGAGTGCAGGTAGATGGGACTAGGGGAAAACAAATGGTCGGCACGGACTGGAAGGGCCGAGATGGCCTGTCTCCATGCTGTAATTGTTATATGGTTATATGGTTATATGGTAAGAGCAGTTTATGATATGCATACATGGCATGAGATTCTAGGGCACTGTAATTATGAAGATATTCAAAAATTACAGAGTGTTGTTGAAGGTATGGCAATTAAGGGCAAAACAGACAAACCTGCTCTACACTGTGAAGTGTGTACTCAGAGCAAGTTTATCCAAACTAGGAACAGGGACCCTGATGTAAGAGCCAAAGCAGCTTTGGAGTTGGTGCACATAGATTTAGCGGGACCGATAGACCCAGAGTCCAGAGAGGGGTACAGGTTTGCGCTATCATTCACTGATGATTATTCCAGTGCAGTGTTTGTGTACTTTCTAAAGAATAAGAGTGACACAGTGCAAGCCACCGAGAAGTTTCTTGCTGACACAGCCCCAACGGGAAGATTAAATGTATGAGGTCTGACAATGGTACTGAATTCAAGGAATTCAAAGAATTACCAGGCACTCTCAGCAGAAATGGCATTAGACATGAGACCTCAGCACCATACTCACACCATGAATGGTACTGCTGAGCGAAATTGGTGCACCCTTTTGACATCGGCCAGGTGTATGCTAATAGAGAGTGAGTTACCTAAACAGTTTTGGACCTATGCAGTGCAGACAGCAGCTTGTAGTGAGGAACAGATGCTTTAACAAGTGCACAAAGCGACACTTACTTGATGCTGACAAGAAAACGGCCCAAACCTGTCCTAGATGCAAAAGTTTGGGTCGGAGTGTTATGCCTATAAACAGGACAAGAGAAAACTGGACTCAAAGTGTGAGAAGGGAATCTTTGTCGGGTACGACAAGAATAGCCCAGCTTACATGTTTACTATCCTGACAATGGGAAAGTAAAGAAGCACAGACTGTGATGTTTGTTGACCAAATAAAACAATTGTTAGAGCGGCAGACACAGACTGACATGACCCCCAGTGACGATGACTTTGAGGTGCAGATGAGAAAAAATACTGATGGAAGTCCAGGACATACTCAGGGCCAAGATCCAGTAACCAGGCCTGAGGTGAATAGCCCAAGCACAGACAGGTGAAACCAAGCATGAGCCTGCATGTTACCCCCTTCTAGAGTGAGGAAGAAGCCAGGTTACTTAAATGAATATGTATCTGGCAAGGCGAGTGATGATCATGTAATGATTAACATAGATTATTGCTACAGATTGATGTGTAACATCCCCCTAAACATTCAGGAAGCTGTAACCTCAACTATCAAAGGAATGGGTTAACGCAATGGATGGAGGAAATGCAGTCGCTGAGAGAAAATGACACATTTACCCTAACCAACTTGCCTGAGGTTAAGAAAAGCAGTGGGGGGTAGATGGGTATATGCAATCAAGATGGATCTGATAAATACAAGGCACGGTATGTAGTCAAAGGATACAGTCAAAAATTGGGTGTAGACTATGAGGAGACATTTTCTCCTACTCCTAACCTGACCAGTATCAGAGTGATGATGCAAAAAGCAGCAGAGGAAACCTGATTTTACATCAGATGGATGTCAAAACTGCCTACCCTACATGTCAAAGTCAAAGTCCAAAAGAGTTTATTGTCATGTGTCCCTGACAGGGACAATGAAATTATTTGTTTGCATAGCCACAACAGAACAGAGTAGGCATTGACTACAATTATATATACTTAAATACACACATTAATTAATAAATTAATAAAGTGAAAATAACAGATGGAGGGGTATTAATGTTCAGAGTTTTGTTCGAGCCAGGTTTAATAGCCTGATGGCTGTGGGGAAGTAACTATTCCTGAACCGGGTCGTTGCAGTTCTCAGGCTTCTGTACCTTCTACCTGAAGGTAGCAGGCAGATGAGTGTGTGGCCAGGGTGGTGTGGGTCCTTGATGATGCTGCCAGCCTTTTTGAGGCAGCGACTGTGATAGATCCCCTCGATGGAAGGAAGGTCAGAACCAATGATGGACTGGGCAGTGTTTACTACTTTTTGTAGTCTTTTCCTCTCCAGGGCACTCAAGTTGCCGAACCAAGCCACAATGCAACCGGTCAGCAAGCTCTCTACTGTGCACCTGTAGAAGTTAGAGAGAGTCCTCCTTGACAGACCGACTCTCCGTAATCTTCTCAGGAAGTAGAGGCGCTGATGAGCTTTCTTAATAATTGCATCTGTGTTCTCGGACCAGGAAAGATCTTCACAGATGTGCACGCCCAGGAATTTGAAGCTCTTGACCCTTTCAACCATATATAAACTGGACTGTGGGTCCCCATCCTACTCCTTCCAAAGTCCACAATCAGTTCCTTGGTTTTGCTGGTGTTGAGGGCCAGGTTATTGTGCTGGCACCATATGGACAGTCGCTCGATCTCTCTTCTGTACTCAGACTCATCCCCATCAGTGATACGTCCCACAACAGTGGTGTCGTCAGCGAACTTGATGATGGAGTTCGCACTGTGACCGGCTACGCAGTCATGAGTATAGAGTGAGTACAGCAGGGGGCTGAGCACGCAGCCTTGAGGTGCTCCCATGCTGATTGTTATCGAGTCTGACACAGTTTCCACCAATACGAACAGACTGTGGTCTGTGAATGAGGAAGTCGAGGATCCAATTGCAGAGGGATGCACAGAGACCCAGTTCTGCGAGTTTGCTAAAACCAGCTTGGAGGGGATGATTGTGTTAAAATGCCGAGCTGTAGTCAATGAATAACAGCCTGACATGTGAGTTTTTGTTGTCCATGTGGTCCAGAGCGGAGTGGAGGGCCAGCGAGATCGCATCCACCGTTGATCTGTTGTGGCGGTAAGCGAACTGCAGTGGGTCCAGGTTTTTGTCGAGGTTAGGAGTTGATTTGTGCCATGAGCAACCTCTCGAAGCACTTCATCACCACAGGCGTTAGTGCCACAGGTCGATAGTCATTGAGGCATGTCACCTTGCTCTTCTTGGGCACCGGTATTATTGATGCCCTTTTGAGGCAGATGGGAACCTCAGACCTCAGAAATGACAGGTTGAAAATGTCCGTAAAAACTCCAGCCAGTTGGTCCACACAGGTTTTTAAAACACGACCAGGTATGCCATCAGGTCCAGACGCTTTTCGAGGGTTCACCCCTCTGAAGGATTTCCTGACGTCGGCCTCTGTGACTGAGACTGAAATACCATCACAGCGAATGGGGGCTCGGGAAGGCACATCGGTGCCTTTCTCCCTATCAAAGCGTGCGTAAAATGCATTGAGCTCATCAGGGAGTGATGATCCCTCATACTCGCGGCCTCAGTTTGGTCGAGGAAAATTGTTCAGCATGTTGAAAAATTTCCGCGATTAAATATTGGTCGACATGGTTCTTTTGAACTCATAGTGCAGCGGAGTGGGGTTGCTATGTAATTACTGCAGTCAAGGCAGCCGTAGGCAATCTCCTTCGCTGACCGGGCATTTTAATTGGCTCATTGGAATTTTCAGGACCAAGGAAAACCGACCGGTAATGTAAAATGCCGCTAAACTTATTATAAGTTGGCTGGCTTCTTAAAAGTGTCTCCATTCCTTCTCCCCCCCCTTCTCCCCCCTTCTCCCCCCTTTCTCTCTACCCTTCTCCCCCTTCTCTACCCTTCTCTACCCTTCTCTACCCCCCCCCCCCCCCCCCCCGTGCTCGCTAAAGGACTTACCATACACTGTGCAGCCGTCTTTTTCCTTTCTGTTCATCACGGGTGTGAATTTCAGACAGTGCTTCCCCGCTTTCCCTAGCCCCCGCCTTTGCGATGTGTTTGTGTATGTGTGTGTGTGGCGGTAGGTCGATCCAGCTCGCGGTTTCATTGCTGACGACGGTCGATTCAGCTTGAGGTTTTTCGGGCGAGTGCCCTCGAGCTTGAAGGTCGAAGACACTCACTGAAAGGTCGCATTAGTGGGGACAGGCCCTTATCTCAGCCTCTTCCATCTTATTTACTTTCCCTAGAAACCTTCAGCTTTCCATGTGGTCAAATTTATTTTCTTAATTTTCTGAATGTATTTATTCATACATTTTCACTAGTTGTAAACAACTCTCTGCCTACAATCTCAGGTTTCTGGAGAAGATTTAAATTTTTGTGTTTTGAGTTACAGCTCAGACATAGGAATCCCAGTCGGTTCAATCAATCCTCACAACGATACTTCTCTTAAAGTTGCAATATGTGTTCTATTTTTCCAACGTAGGTGTCAGATTTTGTTTTAATACTAAATATTGAATAGTGGAAATGTCTCTAATATTTAACATTGGGGCTACACTTGAATTGGCATGCAGCCTTGTATTGGGTCCAAAACCAAAGTGATCAAAGACCTACAGCTATCAAAACAGTTCAACACAAGAATTCCCTAGTCAACTTCAAAATAGTCCATCAGAGCAGAAATGTTTCAGATCGACGCAGCAGTCAGTATGGCTTTGTACAACAGTCACTATGACTTTGTACGACTATCAATATGGCTTTGTACAACAATCAACATGTTTTTGTTCTTCAGTCACTATGGCTTTGTACAATGGTCAATTATGGCTCTGTTCATGACAGAATCATCCCGTACTAACTTGATCATACTTTGTGAAGAGATAACAAAGGTGATCAGTGAGGGTAGGGCGGTGGATTGTTTTGTCCACATGGATTTTAGTCGTTTCAATGGAGAAAGTCCCCATAGTAGGCTAATCCAGAAGATTAATAGTCACTTTTGTCATATGGATTAAGTCCTGGTTTACTGATAAAAGACAGAGGGTTGTGGTAGGACAACATGCAGGTTGTAGATCTGACCAGTGGAGTTCTGCAGGGATCTGTGATGGGACTTCTGATGTTTATGAAATATATAAATGAATTGGATGTAAATATAAATGGGTTATAAAGAAATAAGTTTGCAGATAACACCAAGATTTCTGGGGTCACGGATGTGAGGAAGGCTGCCAAAGTTACAGTGGGATATAGATCAGCATTGAACAAGTGTTTGAATATAAGAGTCAGGAAGTCATGATGCAACTTTGTAGGGCTTTGGTAGTGATGCATTGGAGTATTGATACGCAGTTCTGGTCGCCCATTACAGAAAGGATGTGGCGGGTTTGGACAATGAAGAAGATGAGGTTTACTGGAATGCTGCTGGGTTAGAGGTTATTAGCTACGGGAGAGAATTGAACAGACTTGGATTGTTATTATTTAAATGGTGGCCGATTAGGAAAAGGGGAGATGCAGCGAGACTGGGTGTCATGGTACACCAGTCATTGAAAGTAGGCATGCAGGTGCAGCAGGCAGTGAAAAAAGCGAATGGTATGTTAGCTTTCATAGCAAAAGGATTTGAGTACAGGAGCAGGGAGGATCTACTTCAGTTGTACAGGTCTTGGTGAGACCACACCTGGAGTATTGCGTACAGTTTTGGTCTCAAATCTGAGGAAGGACATTATTGCCATAGAGGGAGTGCAGAGAAGGTTCACCAGACTGATTCCTGGGATGTCAGGACTGTCTTATGAAGAAAGACTGGATAGACTCGGTTTATACTCTCTGGAATTTAGGAGATTGAGAGGGGATCTTTTAGAAACTTACAAAATTCTTAAGGGGTTGGACAGGCTAGATGCAGGAAGATTGTTCCCGATGTTGGGAAGTCCAGGACAAGGGTCACAGCTTAAGGATAAGGGGAAATCCTTTAAGACCGAGATGAGAAAAGACTTTTTTCACACAGAGAGTGGTGAGTCTCTGGAACTCTCTGCCACAGAGGGTAGTTGAGGCCAGTTCATTGGCTATATTTAAGAGTGAGTTGGATGTGGCCCTTGTGGCTAAGGGGATCAGAGGTATGGAGAGAAGGCAGGTACGTTACTGAGTTGGATGATCAGCCATGATCATATTGAATGGCGGTGCAGGCTCGAAGGGCTGAATGGCCTACTCCTGCACCTAATTTCTATGTTTCTATGTTTTCCCTGGAATGCCTAAGGTTGAGGGGAGATCTGATAGAAATATATGCAATTATGAAAGACAGTCTACTTGGGTAGACAGTCAGAAAATCGTTCCCCAGGGAGAAGTATCAAATAATAGTGAGCATAGGTCTCAGACGAGAGGGGCGAGTGTTTTTACACATTGGGTGTTAAGTCCCGGTACAGGCTGCAGGGTGTGATGGTGGAGGCAGGTAAGATAGTGATATTTAAGAGACTTTTAGAAAGGCAGATGGATAGGGAATGGAGGAATATTTATTATGTGCAAGCACATAAGAGTAGAGTTGGCATCATGTTCGGTACAGACATTGTGAGCCAAAGGGCCTGTTTTTGTGCAGTTCTATGTTCTATGTTCAATGTTCTATGTTATTTTGGAATCATCCAGAAGTTAGGGTCTCCAACAGCAATGGAATGACCTGGTGGTGCAGCAGTTAATGCTGCTGCCTCACATGTTCAGGGACCAGGTTGGTGACCTGACATTGGGAGCTGTCTCTGTCGACACTGCACAGTCTCACCAGGACCACATGAGGTTTCCTTTGGATGTTCTGGTTTCCTTCCACATGCCAGAGTGGAATGCCTCTAGGTAGGTGATAAAGGAACCAAAGAGGTTGATTTACATACAAGAGAGAACACAAGAAGAAAAGGGTGATAGAGAAAATATGGAGGGAATAGAGTTGGACTGATTAAACTGCTCTGTTCTCGTGGTTGTAATAAGATAATAACACACTACACCCTTAATGTGTAGAAAAGAACCACAGATGCTGGTTTAAATCGAAGGTAGACACCTACACTTGGTCTCGCCGATGTATTTCAGTGAAACGATCGCTGAGCCTGCGCTTGGTCTCTCCGTTGTATTTCAGAGAACATCGGCGAGGCCCAGCGCAGGCTCGGCGATCGTTTCGCTGAACACCTCCGCTCAGTCCGCCTTAACCACACTGATCTGCCAGTTGGTCAGCACTTTAACTCCCCCTCCCATTCCCAATCTGACCTTTCTGTTCTGGGCCTCTTCCATTGTCAGAGTGAGGCCCAGCGCTCTCCGCTGTTGGTGGGAGCTTTGCAAGATCAGAAAATCTATTATCAAAAACTTATGTTTTGCTGTTTTATTCTCAGCATAAAATCCTTTAAATGTTATGCCTCATTGTCAATTTACGCTGAAAGCCTTTTTGGTGTGAAAAAACTAATTCTATGTGTAGAGTTTAATTAATCTTTTGAGAATAATTAAATATGAATCACTATTTTTTGGTGATAGGTCAAGAGCTGGTCATAGACTGCCGTAAGCAGGCTGGAAGGCAAGGTGTATGCCCATCGAGGTTGGCTGCAGAGGTTTTGCAGGGCAATCGCTCTACAAAGTCCTGAGTGCACTGGGCATCAACGGAGTGGCGAGGAGAAGAGCCATCAAGTGCACCACAGAGGCAGCGGAGAAGGCCTCGAGATGGCTCTGGATCAGGAGAGAAGGACCATGGGGAGGAGCAAATCCCGCCTGAACACGTCGTGGTCTGATCAACCACGGCTGGGACGCCTGGGCGAGGGTGTCTGATGTTGAATGACCCAAAACACCCAATGACCCCAGGTTACATCACTGATGATGTGTTCAGGAGCATCAATAGATGTAATAGTATCAATCTGTTTATAACAAATTTGCATGTACATTCCAATCTTTGTTTTATCCTATAAAGATGCCTAAAAAATCAATTAAAAATTCAATACTGGTTATTTGTTTTGCTGTCTACAAGAATTCCCTATCTGCCTACCCGTGTCTAAGCCTTCACTGCTGTTGAATGGCAAAGTTTGCGTGGACTATTAAGGAAAATGGGAAAAGCCACACAAAAAAACAATGGTCGACCATCGTGGGCAGTTTTTTTTGAGGTTGATGTCAAGAGCCATTACTTTGCAAACTGAAAATATCAATTGTTTTTTACCCCACCTGCAGAATAATGTTTTCATCCGTTTATATATTAAATTACATTTATACATTGGATTTCATGTGGATGAATAGTCTAATGACACACAAGGAGGCAAGGAAACAGAAAGATCTGCACAAATGATCACTTCAAGCACTCTGATTCCCGATTATTTTTCTTATCCTACCTCCCAAATTCTTTTCCTCTGAATGTTATCAGATATTGAATGGAGTCCACCTTAGTTGCTTTTAAAGAACTTGCACTGCAAAAATGATATTGTAATTTATCAATGAAGAAAGATTAGGACAATATGCATGTCACACATCCATCTAAAGGGCCTGTCCCGCTTTCACGACTTAATTCAAAAGCTTTTTCATCATGCTAGAAAATGAGGAGTTATGATGAGGGATTACATGAAGAACCCGTCAGCCCCGCATGCGCGTCAACCTTCAAAGCAGCGGTGTGGAGTCACAGACAGAAAAACCTGAGAATAGTAAGATCGAAGAAACTAGAACTACCAGCTGGTTTTATGAGGAGGGGTTGGGAGCGGAGGGCATCGTAACTCCTCATAAAATAAAGATCAAACTTCAAACTGGTAAGTTCTCATTTAATCTTACTATTTTACTTCGGAGTCACGTGAGTGACTACGTGAAGATTTTAAAGCTCTGTGACTCCATGCCGTGGAACGAATCCATGCGTCACACACTGTACAGTTAACCAAGAAGAGTGGACAAAGCTGTTCAGTCATGACATAATGAACAAATTGACAATTTAATGTGTAATTAAATAATAACAATAACAGTTCCCTCTCTACCCGAGAGGGCTATTAACGCAAACTTAAAACTGAGGTAGCAAACACGCTCGTTCCGGCTAAAGGTTTGTTATAAAACGTCTGAAATGTGCGTGCTGAGGACCATCCTGCAGCCGATAAAATCTGGTCTGGCAGGACAACCATCACCCTCACTGCGGACGTAGCTGTAGCCCTGGTGGAATGAGATTTAAGCATTTTAGTATCAACCCCAGCATCTGTTAGAACTTGTTTTAGCAATCTGGAAATGGTCTGAGTTGAGACCTTCTTATGTGGTTTCTTGTGGCTGATCAGTAATGCTAACTCAGACCCCCAAGCCCCTTGGTGACGCTAATGTATTGCCGGAGGTGAGCAACTACACACAAATCGGGATCCAAAGGATATGCCATGAAGTGTAATTTCAACCCCGAGGTACCTGGTCTACTCTGTTTTATAGGGTCGTACACAAAAAAGGTGAAACCACTGGCAGAGGTGAGCATCCTGTCCAGTCGAAGCTTTTGCAAGGACTGGACTCTTTGAGCTGACACTAAAGCCATGAGCATAGCCACCTTGTGCGTGAGTCGGAGTAGAGACAGGGAAGTTGGTGGAGACCATGACCGAAGTAAAGTTAAAACCACCCCTACATCCCAAATTTCAGAATATCTGGACCTAGGAGGGTTCAAATTGAAGACTCCCCTCAAGAATCTTGACATTAAAGGGTGAGACCCCACTGATTGATGTTGTGAAATTGGCAACAGGTAAGATGACAGCGCACTTCTGGCACAATTTAGAGCACTGTAGCTTAAATAGTCATCGAAATGCAACTTCGAGAGGAACTCCAGAACATTAGTAATGTGCACTACCTCATACGAAATGTCGGACTGTGCACAGAACACTTCCCATTTCCTAATGTATGAGGCATATTGTTTTTGGGTACTGCTTCTCCAGGCCGCAGTTAGCACATCCACTGTACGATCAGCTAGTCCCAGTCCAAGGAAAGGTCTTCTTAAAACCTGCAAATCAATAAATTGAGCCAATCATACAGAGGATGTACTGCCCCAGAAATGGGATGAGTTAACAGAGACCTCTTTTTGGGAACCATCATGAATGGTTCTACAACCATGCCCAGGATGAGAGGGTACCATGGTTGAGTAGGCCAGTCAGGGACTACAAGAATGCCGGAGGCAGAGTCCTGCTGAATTTTTTGCAGACAGCGACTGACAAGGCAAAATGGGGGGAAGCATAGAAAAACATTGCAACCCAATGTAGCAAGAACGCGTCTATCGCTACTGCCCCTGGGTCTGGTTCCCATGCAACATACTTCAGTAATTGATGATTTAATCTTGAAGCGAACAAATCCATATCCGGTGTTCCATACCTAGAAACAATATCCTTAAACACACTATGATTCAATACCCATTCTGTGTTGTCATTGAATTTACGTGACCTGGTGTCCGCCACCGTGTTGAATCTACCTGGGAGGTAGATAGCTGAAACCAAATATTTTGAATGATGCACCAGTTCCAAATGAGGCATGCCAATTTATCACAGGATACTGACTTGATACCACCCATGTGATTTATGTATGCCACTGCTGTGGTGTAATCTATCTGTAATTGAACATGCACGTGGTGCATGTGCGCACAATAAGCTTTCAGACCATAAAGGGCTGTGAGCAATTCCAAATAGTTAACATGATGCAACTAAAGAAAATATATCTCATGCATGTTCCATCTGCCACCGCAGCTAGAAACGGTGTCAGTGGCGCCCCACCCCAGAGCACTGGCATCAGTCTGTAAAACAACAGAAGGGTTTCAATTGAAATATTGCCAGAACAATGGACAATATTGGCTTTCCACCACTGTAGCTTATCAATGGCTTCGGCCGGTAATTGCATAGTTCTGTCAAAGTGGCCGAAATTATGTTTGAGTACCTGCACCTTTGCTCTTTGTAATTGCTGATAACGCAAAGGCCCATATTTGGCTGCTGGAAATGCAGCCAACCAATTTTCCAATCAAGCTTGCTACTTGTCGAATTGAAGGCAGCTGCTGTGTGATAAGATGATTGCAGGCTTCTATTAACTTCAATATCTTTCCCTCGGGCAAAGTGACTGACAGGTGATTGGAGTTAATAGTAAATCCCAAATAATCCATAACCCTGGATGGAGTCAACCTGGATTTTACTTCGTGAATTAGGAACCCCAACTGCTCAAACACAAGTTTGGTGCCTGAGACCACCGAAATAGCCAATTCCATAGTTTTTCCTATAATGAGGATATTGTCCAAATAAGCCATTACTATGTGTTTCTGCGCTCATAATAGTGCAAGAACAGGTTTCAATATTTTTGTGAATAACCTGGGAGCTGAGGTTAACCCATTCGGCAATTCTTTAACTGCCATAGCTGCCCCATCCATTTAAATTTCAAGTATTTTCTGTGATCCTTGTGAACAGGTACAGAATAATAAGCATTTTTAAGATTAATGCATGCCATGTAACATCCCCTTGGAATTAACTGTTTGGCAGTCACAAAACTTTCCATTTTGAAATGTTTGTGCTGCACAAAGGTGTTAAGTTGGGTTGTCCAAAATTATGCGGTACCCCACATCCTTATTCTCCCTGGGGAAAATATTGGATACAAATTGATGAGGTTCATGGCTTTTCTTCAATCACTCTTTTAGCACTTAATGTTTCAATTTCAGCCTGAACTTCCAAACCATCCCATTTTGAACGAGCAAAGGTACGGTTTGGAGCATGCTGCGTGGGTGGCAGAAAGCCCGCAAATTCAAATTTGAACCCGTATATGCTGCGCAGTATGAACAAGTCAGAAGTTATCCACCGCCACTCATGAAAAAAGAAACGTAATCTACCACCAACATGCAATGAACCCACACCCGGTATGTTACATTGAGACCCAGACCCACCGACCTCCATGTTAGTCGGTGGATTCTGGATATTTATTTCCTTCCCCAATGTTTGGGAACGCGAGGTGCTGTTGTGCACCAGCTGCGCATCTTGCCTGTCGGCCGGTTTGCGCCATGTCCTAAAACAGACTTCCGGCCGGTTCTTTGGGTCCTCAAGCTGGAGGTGGTTTCCGCAGCTGGTCTTGTGCTGGTCGAGGCATGGGCTGCTGGCGTCGAAACGACGACTATCTGTTTGGTGGTGGAGCCCGAAGTAGCCCCACAGCCTTCGACTCGTCGTCCAAATCTTTCACCTGCCTGGACAGGTCTTCTCCAAACAGTAAATTGGGTGGCTGCACATTACTGGCCTTACACAACTCCGCAAATTTGGGGTTGAGAACAAGACGAATAGCATTCTTGCGAAAGCAATTGATTTTGAATTGTGCATTGCACAACAATGCCATTGCGTCCCGTTGAGCCTCAGATAATGCGCAGCTGTTCACCGACCTGGCGAATGCTGTCAACCCTGATGCCAGCAGGTTTAAAATTCTTTGCAGCTTGACCTCTTGGGTCTTAATGCTGCCCCCAATGTAGCTCCAGATGGAACTGTTCACCACCGGTACCTTGAGGGCAGCACAGTTGCTGGGAGCGTGGTACCTCATGGCTGTCTCCATCATGACTTGTTCCTGAAGCTGGTGGGAAGCGAGGTAATTAATGCTGGCTGCCAGCTCTTCTTCCAGTGGCTCCCCAACCTGTGACGGCACTGCAAATCTCGAGACCATGGTTGGCACCTCCACTTCCCGCGGGTCTCGCACCGAGCGGTCCTCCGCCCAGGACTGGTGGTCTATACTCCCATCCTCGGATGGGGATACATAATGCAGCCCTGCACCAGGCACTGCTGCGGGCCCTCGAAGCCCGCTGTGATATGACTCCCGACCAACGAGCACATCATGTTGGAGCATCTTCTCCATAAGATTTCCGCTTTCCGCTCGAGGAGGCGAACCCTCCTGGCCGGACTCATCCGAGTCCACTGGCCTGTTGGACTTGCACTTGGCCTTCCCGACCCGCAGGGTAGCCAAAGTGCTGTCCATGGGCACTGAGCCCGGGGTCGCTGGCTGTGGTGTCAGCGACCGCGATGGTGTTATGGACTGCCGCCCGCTGACCGCACTTCCACGGTCTTCGGTAGCTGTTCTCCCTGCAGCCATCGAGACTTCACTCTCGCCTTATCCATGGTGTTCTTGCTGTAACAAGACAGAAGAAAAACGACCGCAGACTAAGTTCCGGAACTTACCTGGAGGTCTTTTAAAACTTACCGCTGGTGGAGCGACGCGGCACCAGCCAGTCAGAGCGCCATGCCTTTGATGTAATGACGCGCATGCGGGGCTGACGGGTTCTTCACGTAGTCACTCACATGACTCCGAAGTAAAATGCTAATATTCCATTCCATAAAGTTTTATAGTCAAATACTTGCTGTGTAGTGAAATATACTATTCCAATTTTGTAGCTCTCTTTTGATTTTGGTCCAGATTTAATGTTACTGATCTTTTTGCACTTATAACAGCTGTAAACCATTATTTTTCAATATGCTGTGGAGGAAAGTAATCCATGTGGAACCTGGCATGAAAAACAAAGTGTTGGATGAACTCGCTGAGTCTGGCAACATCTGCAATGGGTGGATGATATTTCAAGTCAGGATCCTTCTTCAGAATTGGGTAGTCTTTTAAACATTTTATTACAAGGTAGCTCTCATAAGAATCCATTGGATGTGGACAAAAATGCTCACCAAAATACTCTACAAATCATTTACAAATGCTTTATTTTCTATGGTAAGTATGAATAAATGAACATGTGGGAAAAAATTACAGATGCTGGTTTAAATCAAAAGTAGACACAATATGCTGAAGTAACTCAGCGGAACAGGCAGCATCTCTGGAGAGAAGGAGTGGGTGATGTTTCGGGTCGAGACCCTTCTTCAGACTGATGTCAGGGGAGTGGGCGGGACAGAGATAGAATGTAGTTGGAGACAGTAAGACTGGTGAGTGAACTGGGAAGGGGGAGGGGATAAGAGAGAGGGAAAGCAAGGCTATTTGAAGTTAGAGAAGTTAATGTTCATATCGCTGGGTGTAAGCTACCCAAGCAAAAAATGATGTGCTGTTCCTCCAATTTGTGCTAGGCCTCACTCTGACAGTGCAGCAGGCCCAGGACAGAAAGGTCAGATTTGGAATGGGAGGGGGAGTTAAAGTGCTGAGCAACCAGGAGACCAGGTAGGTTAAGGCGGACTGAGCGGAGGTGTTCAGTGAAATGATCGCTGAATCAATCGATGAATCGATGCATACATGAATATGCAGGGTGACATGCCTCGATGATCAGTGGAATAACGACAGAGGTGATGAAGTGCTTGAGAGATTGGTTATGGCACATTAACTCCTGACTTTTTAAGGGTCTTGACCCACCACAGTTCGCCTAATACCTTGGTAGATCAACAAGAATGCAACCTCGCTGCCTCTCCACATTGCACTGGACCACTCTCACAATACAAACATATACATCATGTTGTTGCCGAGTCAGAAGGGTGATGGGTGAATGCCTTGCCGACAGCTTGCTTGGGTTACATCAGTTCACTTAAAAGTTCTGAGACCAGCAAGAACCAAAATCCAACTCCTTGGTATATCTGTACATGTAGGCCTACAGATCTACTTCATAGGCTGTATCCTGCTAATAGAAGATGAATGGGAAGTTTGGGGACTGAAAAAATAAATCTGAACTGGTAAAGGCGGCCTGGAGGTAAATTCGAACAGGACTTGGCCTCACAGTCACAATAGATAAGGAAGTACAGTAAAGGACTGAGAATGAAGCCTCAGGGGTGAACAGTGTTGAGATTTATCATAAATGGTGTTTATCGCCTATCCTTGCTGATTGCGGTCTTTAGGTCAGAAAGTCAAGGACCCTGGTGCATAGAAGGGGGTCGAGTCCTGGGTCTAGGAATTTGGAGATGAATTTGTTTAGAAACATAGAAAAATAGGTGCAGGTGTAGGCCATTTGGCCCTTACAAGCCAGCACCGCCTTTCAATATGATCATGGTTGATCATCTAAAATCAGTACCCCATTCCTCCTTTTTCCCAGTTGGTGTTATGGCATTGAAGGCAGAGCTATAATCACTAAATTAGAATCTAATTCAGGTGCCTTGTCATCCAGGTTTTCCAGGGATGAGTGTAAGGTCAGGGAGGTGGCATCTTCCATGCACCTTTAGTGGCAGATGGTGAGTTGCAGTGGGTCATAGTTTCCTGGAAGGCTGGAGCTGATGTGTGCCATGACGAGCCGTTTGAAGAGCTTCACGATGTTAGGTGCACCGTAGCCATTCTAACACACAACCTTGTTTTTCTTTGGCACCAGGATGCTCGTGGTCTTCTTAAAGCAGGCAGGTACCCAACAGGAGTTGGGAGAGGATAAATATGTTCATGAATACTTCTGCCAGCTGGTCTGCGCATATTCTGAGAACACAACTCCGGATTCCGTCCAGACCAGTCACCTTTCACATGTTCTCAGGAAGGACAATCCAATGTCTGCCATGAATATGGGTGCACCAGAGGCTGTGAGGATGAGTAACGTCATTCATTCCACCAACCTTTTGTTCAAAAGCACAGAATTACAGACATCGCGGATAGAAGAATTGTAGGAGTACACAAGAAAGCAATGAGGAGAGTATTAAAAAGGCAGAAAATAGAGCTGGCAAGCAAGCCAAAGGAAAATGCCAACAGATTATATAGGTATATTAGGAGCAAAAAGGTGACTGCAGAAAGAATAGGTCCCTGAAACATATAAGCATGGCTGTCTATATGTAGAGCTACAAGAGAGGAAGGATATTAAATGAATACTTATCATCTATTTTTACTGAGAAGATCATGGAAGCTCAGTAATTGAGGCATAGGAATTGTGATGGCTTAGATCAGGGGCCTCCAGACTTTTCAGCATGAGGGCCACATTATTTATTTGGTACATTTTTGCGGGACACACACACACACACACACACACACACACACACACACACACACACACACACACACACACACACACACATCCACCCACTCACACACCCTCACACACACCCACCCATCACACACACACTCACAGACTCACTGGGGCCACCGCTGCCACTGTCGCCGATCTTCACTGTCTCCCCGGGGCCATCGACGATAACCTGTCAGCAGCTGCACACAAACCATCAATTTGATAGCCTACGGCAAACTGATGTGTAAGTTACCACAGAACCCGCTAAATAGCCCGCCGCACGGAACGTGTTAAGAGCTTGTGGCAGGCCGGATGCGGCCAGTGGGCCATAGTTTCGAGACCTCTGTCTTAGATCATATAGAAATTACAAAAGTGGTACTGGCAATTTAAAAGCACATTAAGATGTATAAATGCCTGGAAGACTGGAAGGTGGCTAATGTTGTACCCTTATTGAAGAAAGACAGCAAATACAAGTGATTGAACTACAGGCTAGTGTGCCTGCATCAGCAGCGGAAAAGTTCTTGGAGGGGATTCTTCGGGACAGGGTGAATCGGTATAGTCAGCATATATTTTTTTGTGTGTGGAAAATTGTGTCTCACAAATCTGAGAGTGTTTTTGAAGAGATCACCAATAGGATTGATGAGGGCAGGACAGTGGACGTTGTCTCTGTGGACTTCAACAAGGCTTTTGACAAGGTCTTGTATGGTAGGCTTGTCTGGAAGTTTAGAGTTGGTGTGGATGGTTGTGTTCTGATGGCAAGTCTGTGATCCATGAGGTGCCTTCGGGTTGATGATGGGTCCACTGCTGTTTGTTATACACATTCATGATTTGGAGGACACTAGTTGACATTGTTAGTAAATTTGCAGGTGATCCCAAAATTGGTGGTATAGAAGAGTGTAGGATAATATCAATTCCCACTTATTCTTGATGATAAACATCATTCCGGAGTGGTCTCCCAAACACTCATGTATGTACATGATGTCTATAAGAGGGTCTTTCGTAACACCAGGAAGTCCTGTAATGCATTTTGATTGCATTTCACACTGAAAGCCTCACTTTTCCTTTTTCTTTGCAACTTATTAAGACAAGTAAATCAAACGGGGCGGCACGGTGGCACAGCAGTAGAGTTGCTGCCTTACAGCACCAGAGACCAGGGTTTGATCCTAATTATGTTTGCTACCTGTACAGAGTTTGTACATTCCCCCCTGTGACCGCATGGATTTTCTCGCGGCTTTGGTATAAAATGTGCGTGTGTGCGTGATTTAAAAGATCCACACCACTCCATCCACATTTTCATTTTGTTCCATGGGCTGAAGGGCCTGTTTCCACGCTGTATCTCTAAACTAAAACTAAAATAGTTATACTAAACACCACAACTATGTACAACGGTAACTTCTCACAACATCAGAAATATTAAAACAATCCTGGGAATCCCTGAGTGTTAAACAATGAATACAAGCAGAAGCTGCTTGGGTCAACTAAGATTATTTAACACAAGGCTCCAAATCCCCACATATATCCCACATCCCTAGTATGGTGGAACTATGTGCATCGTTAAACCATATTAGGGATGTACAGTTCATACAGAATAACAGTTGAAAAGAAAAATCAAATCCCAGATAGCACAGTCACTGCAAATAAAACATTTAAATCCTTGGCTAAACCTCCATTCTTAAATATTTTAGAAGGTTGCATGTGTGATATTTATTATCCATGATCAAAGGCCTAGACAGGTTGGTGTTAGAACACATTACTAAGAAATCTTGTCTAAATCATTGTAGTGTCCCATCAGCTGAAGGTTCTCCTCTCCCCAGCCTGATTCCATATAACAACTATGCAACTTGCATTTAACAACAACAAAAATCAGGAACTAGTTAGATCTGACCATAATTCATGATATTTTACTAAAATTGAATCCTTTTATTCTGTGGTTGGCGAAAAGAACAATCATACATTAAACAACACAAAAATATAGTCAATCATTAGAGGTCAGTCATTATATAATATTTTAATATATGTTACAGCAATTAATACGGCAGGACATAGTGCTGGAATAACTCAGATCAGGCAGCATCCCTGCAGAACAAGGATGGGTGACATTTCGAGTTGTGATCCTTTTAATACATGGCTTCCCTTGTGCTCACCCTCATCTAATAAGACACCAACACTATATGCAGTATATAAGACACATATATACATCAAACAGGCAAACATCTGGAATGCTCAAAGGGTTGCAAATATATTTGCAGTTATTAGAAATGTTCCTAAACCACTCTCCCTCAGACTGCTGAGAGGAAATAGTAGTATAGGTGTCCCTTCTTTGTTCCTTATTTCAACCCACTTTACACTTGATTATTTTCTCCCTTTTTTTTTTAACCAATGTTCCTAAAACCCACACCTTTTGCAGCTGCACAGTGACAAGCTTGAGCATCTAGGTGGCAACACTGCATCCTGGGATCACACATCTGTGGTGCCGAAATATCAAATTCCCTATCCTTATAGTTTTCACATGCTGTCCAACCTCGCCATCTGCTCACCCAAGCATTTCAGTGACATGTGACACATAGCTCGGGCCACACCACAGAATCTTTACCATTTCCAATATTGCCTACAAAACAGAATGATATATTGTACTTGGGACTCTTGTCCTTTTGTACACATACCCACTCCACCTACAAATACCAAGTTGTAGAATAATCATCTTCTATTATGATCCACTTTAATCCAAAATCTGGATCTTCAACTCCTCTGCTGATATTTCTGGCATCTGTAGTTGCCTAGAACTGAAGCCGCTTCCTGGAATTTTCACATGCCATTGAATAAGCATCCCATGGGACCAAGAAATACTGCCAAACTTTGCTTTATGAAATTAATTAAATATCTAACAACTCAACACAGCTTCCAAGAGGCCACAAGCGGCACACGCCTTCCAGGAAGCCGTGGAGAAGTCGAGCAGCAAGGTCCGCCTGGGCCGGTGGAGCCTCGGATGCAGCGGGAACGTTGGCAGCAGTCAGCAGTGGCAGCGCCTCGCAGCCGATGGAGCTTCATGGTGACGGTATATGAGGGAGCTTCGGTATATGTGGGAGTTTCAGTATGTGGGAGCTTTGGTACAGCATATGTGTTATTTGGATCCAGGGAAACATAATAAAAAAAGAGAGAATATGGTTGGCCAACATAATATTAAACAATTGGTATGTAAAAATGGAAACCTAAGCAAAATATCCCCGGGGACCCCTTGTCTGACATAGCGACTTTGTTTATGGAGAGAGGGGGAGGGGATAAGGAACAAATTCGGGGTGAGAAACAATTGGAAATAGTGTAGAATACCTCCCCCATGCCCTGGCCACCAGTCACTAACAGCCGGAGCTACGACACTCAGATCCCGTGAAGAGGAAGAGAAATAAAAGTTAAGAATGACTCTTCAGATGAGTCTTTTCAAC
The DNA here is from genome assembly GCA_035221665.1 of Okamejei kenojei. Taxonomy (NCBI): domain Eukaryota; kingdom Metazoa; phylum Chordata; class Chondrichthyes; order Rajiformes; family Rajidae; genus Okamejei; species Okamejei kenojei. Next base: position 74,720,258 of record CM069131.1, read on the forward strand.
CATATTGGAAGAAGAAGAGTAAGTTACCAGATAAGGAGTGCAATATTAAGGATGTGAAGAAACAATTTGTTCAAAAACGTGGCCGGAAACCAAAATCAAACTTGAAAAGGGAAGATTTCTCCACCATACATCAATGACAGCATAAGGGTTGCTGTGCTGTTTACAGAGGAGTTGACGGACTTAAGAAACACATAAAAAAGCAGCATGAAGAGGTGCGTGAAAGACCTTGTCCCCACCCAGGATGTAACAAGGTGTTTGTGATTGATCGCTACCAGCAGCGCCATGTAAAGATGATCCATACAGAAGAAAGAACATCTTTACAGATCAGGACGAAGTGCAAAGCCTTTGGTCACAACTTCGGAAAGACAAACCACATTTGATCAACCATCTTGAAGCATTTTGAGCTCTATCGTATGACCAAGGGTCTAAACATAGAAACATAGAAACATAGAAATTAAGTGCAGGAGCAGGCCATTCGGCCCTTTGAGCCTGCACCGCCATTCAATATGATCATGGCTGATCATCCAACTCAGTATCCTGTACCTGCCTTCTCTCCATACCCCCTGATCCCTTCAGCCACAAGGGCCACATCCAACTCCCTCTTAAATATGGCCAACGAACTGGCCTCAACTACCTTCTGTGGCAGAGAATTCCACAGATTCACCACTCTCTGTGTGAAAAACGATTTTCTCATCTCGGTCCTAAAAGACTTCCCCCTTATCCTTAAACTGTGACCCCTTGTCTAGAAAGAGAGAAGCTGAACATTTTGAAACAGATGGATCTCTTGAAAGAGATTATGCATAACCCTATCCAGGAAGACAATGACTCAGACCTGGTAGGTAATCAGTGTGATGACAATCAGGTCATTGATGAGGATGGCAATGATGGTGTTTCTGATGAGAAGGACAATTGCCGTTTTGTTCCCAACCTTGACCAGATTGATGCTGATGGTGACAGCAGAGGAGACACCTGCAAGGACAACTTTGACAATAACATCCCAGATATCTATGACATGTGCCCCGAGAACAGCGTTATCAGTGAAACTTACCTGAGGAAGTTCCAAACGGGACGATGCAATCGATCCTAACTGGGTAGTGCGCAACAAGGGCAGGGAATTACTGCGTACCGCCAAATCTGACCCTGGCCTTGCTGTCGGATTTGAGGAGTTTAACGCCATCAACTTCAGTGGCACCTTCTACATCAACACAGATTGCAATCTACGCTGGCTTTGTCTTTGGCTTCCAGTTCAGCAGCCGCTTCTACGTGGTGATGTGGAAGCAGGCCACCTAAAACCTACTGGGAGGAGAAGATGTCCAAACCTATGGATACGCTAGCATCTCGCTCAAGGTGGTGAACCCCACCACAGGCCAAGAGGGGAAGCACCTGTGCAACGCTCTCTGAAGAGACTGGCAACACCCTCGGACAGGTGCGAACTTTATGGCACAACCCCAATATACGATTACGCCGCCTACAGGTGGCACCTGATCCATCAACCGTAAACAAGCTTCATCAGGATGGTTGTCAATGAAGAGAGTGAGAACTGGTTGCCATACCATTGATTTGATCGACTTTGGGGTACTATTGAACTGGTGGCCATACCTTTGGTTTGGTGGACTTTGGGTTACTGTGATACATTATGGCTCTATCATTCTGTTAATCATTGCTCTAATGCCTGGGACCGTTGTGTGTACCTACCAAGGACAGTGAATGTTATCATGTTTGATAAAATGGGGAGAATGAAAGAGCTAATAGTCAAACCTAATAGTCAAATCTAAAATGGGTCGTTCTTCTGCAATATCATGGTCTAGAGTGGCGGCGCTGCCCTGGCAGCAGCGGCTCGCCTGCAGTCCGTGTGTTTTTCTTTTTATTTGTTGTTTTCTTGTCTTGTTTTTAGCGTTGGTTTGAGTTATTATGTAGTGTATGTCTGTGGGGGGGGGGGGGGGGGGGGGGGGGGGGGGGGGGGGGGGGGGGGAGAGAAACGTTCTTAGTCTCTTCCTTTTGGGGGGACGCGACTTTTCTTGTTGTATCCCCCGTCTCCGTCTGCGCTGAGGCCTATCGCAGAGCTGGCGGCCTCCAACTCTAACTGCGACCGACCCGAGGCTCCGGAGGCAGAGCCAGCCAGGACTTACCAGCGCGGGGCTGGCCAACTTCGGGGCTGCGGCGGGTTCAGGCATTCCGGCGGCGCGACTCGGAGCTGTGGCGGCTTTCCGGTGGTGGTGGCGGCGGCGGCAGCGACTTCGGAGGCCCGGCCGCAGGCCCAGTGGACGACATCGTCGGGAGCTCGCAGGTCACAGGTTGGTGACCTGTTTTTCCGGAGCTCCCGCGCAACAGCTGCGTCCGCTGGACTGGAGGGCGGCAGCTTCGGCAGCTTCGACCGCCCCGGGTCGCAGAGTTGAACCGGCCCGTTCGCGGAGCGCGGTTCACCCGCGGGACTTATTTACATCACCCAGTGCGGTCACAACATCGGAGGCCCGGGTCGCCTCAGCGCAGAGGAAGAGGAAGAGGAAGAAGGGACGAGACAAAGACAAGATTTTTGCCTTCCACCACAGTGAGGAGGTGTCTGGTGAACTCACTGTGGTGGATGTTAAATATGTGTTTATTGTGTGTTTTGTTATTTACTATATGTATGACTGCAGGCAACGAAATTTCGTTCAGACCGCAAGGTCTGAATGACAATAAAGTTTTCCAAGTTCCAAGTAGTAGAATAAAAGAATGGCTCGATGCCATGTCTGAATAACTTTGGAAATTATATGGAACACAATGTGGAGGACAGGTTATCTTTTTAATAAAGAAATTAAGATGGAATCCTGCAGTACTAACATGTGCTTCTTTCAAGGCCATAAAGGAGCCTAGATTTAAAAAAGTTGCTAACGCTCCAGAAATAAGTAATAACTTGTTATTGGATGAGCTTGATTAGGACCCAGATTTCCCAATCTTCTGAATGGCTATAACATCTTTCAGTCATGCCATATTCAGACTTGGTAGGAGTGTTTTACTGATAAGAAAAATGTATAATTGTGCTAACTTTCCTTTGTTCTGTGAGTGGAGCCCGAGAAGCACTGAGAAATGTTGTACTCATTGTAGATCTTGCCACTCATGTCCGAAGAGTCAATTAAAGATTGCCATGGTTTACCTTTAACCATTTTTGTTGCTATCTGCTTTTTAAGAAACAAACTGTGACACTTGTTTAAGAAGGAACTGCAGATGCTGGAAAATCGAAGGTAGACAAAAATGCTGGAGAAACTCAGCAGGTGAGGCAGCATTGATGGAATGAAGGAAATAGGCAACGTTTTGGGTCAAAACTCTTCTTCAGAATGTGTTCACATTGACACGTTCATCAGTCAATGAAAGTAAGCATGCAGATACAGCAGGCAGTGAAGAAAGCAAATGGCATGTTGGCCTTCATAACAAGAGGAGTTGAGTATAGGAGCAAAGAGGTCCTTCTGCAGTTGTACAGGGCACTAGTGAGACTACACCTGGAGTATTATGTACAGTTTTGGTCTCCAAATTTGAGGAATGACATTCTTGCTATTGAGGGAGTGCAGCGTAGGTTCACAAGGTTAATTCACGGGATGGCGGGACTGTCATATGCTGAGAAAATGGAGCAGCTGGGCTTGTACACTCTGGAATTTAGAAGGATGAGAGGGAATCTTATTGAAACATATAATATTATTAAGGGTTTGGACATGCTAGAGGCAGGAACCATGTTCCCGATGTTGGGGGATTCCAGAACCAGGGGCCACAGTTTAAGAATAAGGGGTAAGCCATTTAGAACAGAGACGAGGAAATACTTTTTCACACAGAGAGTTGTGAGCAATGTTCCCTCCAAGCTGTGTGTGTGTGCGCGCGCACTCAAGTTTTGAAACCAGCGCACACAGAAAATGTATGTGCGCATACGGGATTTTGAAATTCGGTAAAAACAAATTTCCGCAATAAAATTTCTCCACTATAAATGACGGCACCGGAGACAGCTCTGGCATCGGGCGCCGCATCCGGTCAACCCATCGTCAAAGATGGCGGCGCTGCTGGCAGGAACCCAGCAGTAAATGGACAGGACTGGACCTTGGAGAGGAGGAAGAGGGAGGTGGGGAGGGCGGGGTTGGGGGAAAGGGAAAGTGGGGTGGAGAGGGAATGGAGAAAGGGAAGGAGAGAGGGAGAGGAGAGAGGGAGAGGAGAGAGGGTCGTAGAGAAGGGGAGGAGAGGGGGAGGAGCGAGGGGGAAGGGGAGGACTTGTTACAGTGTTAAAATAAAGAGCTGTTTCATTTCAAAAATGAAAGCATTCAAGAGTCTGTATGTCATAGTAAAAATCTCATAATCATATTGACTTTATTGTACAGTTTACGAAGATCCATTTCAAATTCTGTAACTGGCTTATTGAGTTTTTATTGATAGATATTTTGATTTACCATCTCAAATTTAAAAGATGCAAAGGGTGTGAAACGCAACACAACTGCAAGCTGGTTTAAAGTTGAATGGCTTAACGAAATAGTAAAAACTGCTACACCAATAGCTCATGAGGTCATATCTTTGCACAAGAGTTCAGTGCGCACACACATTTGTAACAGCATAAAAAATTGCACAATACAAGATTTCTGCACAAACGAACCACTAAAAATTATAGGGAACATTGGTTGTGAGTCTGTGGAATTCTCTGCCTCAGAGGGCGATGGAGGCCGATTACCTTGGATACTTTCAAGTGAGCTAGTTAAGGCTCTTAAAGATAGTGGAGTCAGAGGAAACGGGGAGAAGGCAGGAACGGGGTACTGATTGGGGATGATCAGCTTGATCACATTGAATGGTGGTGCTGGCTCGAAGGGCTGAATAGTTTACTCCTGCATCTATTGTCTATTGTCATACCATCCCATCTGTGAAACACGGTAGTGGGGGTGTTATGGCCTGGGCATGTATGGCTGCCGTAGGTACTGGCTCACTTATCTTCATTGACGACACAACTGCTGATGGTAGTAGCATAATGAATTCTGAAGTGTTTAGACACATCCTATCTGCTCAAGTTCAAACAAATGCCTCAATACTCATTGGCCTGTGGTTCATCCTGCAGCAAGACAATGATCCCAAACATACTGCATCAAAGCTAAAAAATGGTAAATTCTTAAGTGACCAAGTCAATCATCCGATCTGAACCCAATTGAGCATGCATTTTATATGCTGAAGAGAAAACTGAAGCGTACTAGCCCCAAAAGAAGCATAAGCTAAAGATAGCTGCAATATAGGCCTGGCAGAGCATCACCAGAGAAGACACCCAGCAACTGGTGATGTCCATGAATCGCAGACTTCAAGCAGTCATTGCTTGCAAAGGATATGCAACAAAATACTAAACATGACTACTTTCATTTACATGACATTGCCGTGTCCCAAACATTGTGGTGACCTGAAATGGGGGGGGGGGGGGGGGGGGGGGGGGGGACTATGTATAAACACTGCTGTAATTTCTACATGGTGAAACCAAAATGTATAAAAATGGCCTTTATTAAAATCTGACAACGTGCAATTTAACCACATGTGATTTTACTTCGGAGCCACGTGAGTGATTCTGTGAAGAACCCTGTCCAGGCTGCATGCGCGTCAGTACGTCAGCCGCACTGGCGCAAGCACCAGACTGGCAGGACAGAGCTTCTGCCAGCGGTAAGTTAAACCTAGAGGTACGTTCGTTTTTACTTACCAGGGGGGTTTTCAGGTAGGAGCCTCTCTTCACAGAGGTTTTCCTGCCAGTTTCGCAGACCGACGAGCGTACCGGTTATGGATGAGGGGAAACCCAGTCCGACCGTGGAAGCGGATAACCGGCAAAAAGATCGGGTTGCGAGATAAGGAGCTGTTAACAAGGCAGTCAGCGGCTCCCAGCCTGCGGGGATGCCGTGGAATGGCAAGGAAATTACACCACAGTCACTGACAGTGGGGTCAGTGGCTCCCAGACGTTGGTCCCCAGGCAAGGAATAAAATGGGACTCATTCAGCCCTATTTGGTCTCAGGTGAGTCAGGCTACAAAGGGTTTCTCTTAATAATAAAATGTATGTATGTTATAGTGTTTTTCTTAAAGTAAAAGCCCTGTCTTACGATGTGAGTTGTCCCACGTGGAACCCCAAGTTTTCACTCGCGGTAATCACGAACAATTAACGTAGCGGCAACGTCGGAACTCGCTCGCGCAACTTAGCGGCTCGTGGCGCTAACGGCAGGTACCCATGAAACTTGTAAACTCGTGGAAAAAATTCAAACATGTTTGAGGTTTTCCACGAGTCAAATTTACTGTTCAAGTTAAAAATTGAAACATTTAAACTCGTTGTAATAATGTAGTGGCCCATGCGTTTACCTTAGTGATTTGTGAGTATACCGTGGGAACTCTAACTCAGCGGGCAGGCAGCATCTCTGGAGAGAAGGAATGGGTGACGGGATGACATTTCCAAATTTCTCCAGCACCATGTGTTCACTTTTTGTCAACCAGCATCTGCCCTTCTTGTGTATGACATCATTTGTATCCGCGGCAGTTGATTGTCGCTCCCTTCAGTTTCCCAGGGGGTCGGGACGGGACTGGAGTTGGGAGGGAAAGATAGGGGGGGGGGGGGGGGGGAGTATGGACAAATCCAACAAACCACACTACGTTATTCTTGAATACTGCCTTGTGTCTTGGCAATTCATGATTCTCCACGCTGGGCAGAGAATGGGATTTGTAAGCAGCTAATTTCATTCTAAAACTTGGAATGTCACATTGGCAGCGCAGCAGTAGAGTTGTTGCCTCTCAGCACCAGAGACCCGAGTTCAATCCTGATGACTGGTGCTGTCCGTAGGGAGTTTGCACGTTCTCCCAGTGACCACGTAGATTTTTTCCGGCTGCTCCAGTTTCCTCCCACATTCCAAAGACGTGCAGGTTTGTATGTTAATTGTCATCTGTAAATTTCCCCGCAGTGTGTAGAACTAGTGTCTGGGTGATTGTGGGCAGCATGGGCTCGGTGGGCCGAAGGGCCTGTTTCCACACTGTATCTAAACTAAAGGTTATGAAGAAGAGTCCCGACCCGAAACGTCAACTATCCATTTTCTCCAGAGATGCTGGCTGACCCATTGAGGTATTCCAACACTGTGACCTTTTGTGATAAGTTAATGCTTCAACCCTTTCCCGAGGAATGGGAATTAGGGGAAGCAGTAGGAAATATGTTGCTTGGCATTTAAAATAAATAAATTAGTCAGTACAGTCATTATTAAGCCAAAGTTACAGTTATGTAAGTGCAACTGCGGTAAACATGAGGAGAGGGGTGGGGTAATCAGGGGAACAAATGTATAATTAGCCGATCTGGAAAACGAGCAGAACAACTGGACGAGGGTTTGTTTGATGCCCAACACAAAATGCTGGAGTAACTTGGCGGGTCAGGCAGCAACTCTGGAGAGAAGGAATAGGTGACTTTTCGGGTCGAGATCCTTCTTCAGAAGACGAGCCCTTATCCGAAACGTCACCTATCCACGTTCTCCAGAGATGTTACCTGGCCTGCGTTGTTACTCCAGCTTGTTGCGTCTGCCTTCCGTCTAAAGCCTTGGGATCGTCGCCGGCGTGAAGACGGTGCAAAGCCCCCGCACCCGGTGCAATGGGCGGGGAGCTGGAGAGGGGAGGGAAGGGGTTACACACATGGCCGGGAAGCAGAGGGGTGGGGGTGGCGACAGACAGGTCCAACAATGAGATGGAGAAAGACAGAAACACCGACGTGCAAAGGAGACCTACAATAGCGCATGATCTCTCTCGCGTTATGGCGGGTGATTGTTGCCTGCCCTCTGTTTCTGACCCTAAAGCCTTGGGATCGTTGCCCTTTGTGTTGGCATGGAGGAGGAGGGGGGTATTGTGCTGTTTGATTACCCCCTGCTATCCCAGGGACAGGGAGACACAGCGGCTTTTGAGACTGGTGGGCAATCACTACCAAACTGTCTGCCCACACAGTCAGTACACCTCTCCTACACGTCTCCCGCACTAAGATCATCCCGCAGAGAATTATCCCAGCCTATCCCAAGAGCCTTGTCACTCCATACCGATTAATGACGCCAGCGCACCCCCCCCCCCCCCCCCCCCCCCCCCCCCCCCCCCCCCCCCACCCCCCAATCTCCCTCCACCTCAACCTGGGCAGCAAAGCAGCTCAGGAGGCGAACCCTGAGCTCCGTCTCCCAACAATCTGATGTGCAACTGATGTGAAAGAACAGCGGCTGCGGCACCCGGCATGGACTTCTCACACCCTCACACGCTTACCTTCATTCGCGGTTGGCTCAAGAGTAACGGGAGAGGAACTTGGTAACTCGGGAGAGGAACTTGGAACATCGCAGAAATTACATACCCGTGGGAACTCGGTTAAACACTTGAACATAAACTTGGAATCTCGTACATAACCACGAGTCTGTTTTTTTTCTTTCACTTGTGGTCACTCGTGGGTGGACTCTCACCATGAGACAGGGCTTTTAAAAGCTAAAGGCAAAGTTAAAGTCATAAAAAGTTATTGTCATATGTCTCTGACAATGTAATCCTCGTTGTTTAGCACAAGTTGCTGTGAATTGTTTTAACCCTTCACAGGTAAAGCTGTACACTAAAAATGTTGATTTAGTGAGCTTACACTGTAATAGCGCGGGACTGGCAGTGCCAGCAGCGCCTGGGATAGGGCTGTTTCATGTGTAATAGTGTGGGCCTATGGGACAGGGCGCGCCGGCAGCGCCTGACAGGGCTGCTTCATGTATGAAAGTGCCGGCCTACGGGAGAGCCGTGCCAGCAGCGCCTGATACAGGGCTGTTTCATTTGGTGACAGCCGTGCTAGCAGCACCTGGTACAGGGGCACCGGCCTGGGACAGGGTTGCTGTTCACACTTAATCTGCTACACGGGAGATGAGGGCTGGATAGCAAGGCCATGGGTGGGGGATGCAGACTATTCACAGCAACTGTTGGTCAGGAGGAGTGTCAGCGGTAGCTAGTGAGAACTGTTTGATAGTTTCGAGGAACCGACTCGGTAGGGTGAGACAGAAGTTCCACCTCCGCAGGCACACCAGCAGCTCCAGTTACAGAGCTGCTACAGGTCTTCCTCTTGAAGGCAGAGACCAAGACGGGTCAGTATCCTGCTGACACTGAGTCTCAGGGTATGGCCGTGGGGCATACCCCAAGGGATGAAGGGCACGTGTCAGAGGTACCTTTTTCCTGCCAATAAAGTTGCCATCCCAGCAGAATATTCTATTTGGGTATAGGTATCCTGCTGCAGCGCCTGTTTAGGGCTGCCTACAAATCGCCCTCTCTGAGGAGGGAAGAGCAAAAGGTCAAGATAACGGACTCCAGGCTCTAAAGAAGTCAATCGAACATACTAAAGCACATATGTGCCGGCAGTGAACAGCGCCAACAGGGGGATGTGAGAGCCATCCTCTGAATCTGTTATTCAGGTAGGCTATTCAACAGGGGAGGAAAACCTGGCAGTCGAATCAATTAGGCCAACGGCGGGCAAAAGTCATTGTTTCAGAACGCACCCCAGGCGCTCATCGGCAGTAACTGGTTCACTGGAGCTGGGGCAGCATGATAGCTCAGAAATTCCACGCACCTTACCAACCCTACTCAACAAAATGGATCTAGCACTTCCAAAATATGGGTGGTACACTGTTCACAAGTTGTAATATTTACATTTGTTTATATAACACACAAAGGATAAAAACATCTGGTTGAGGCACAGTCGGAGCATTCCAAGTAAGTTTGGATTATGGCCAGGGTTATTTTTTAAAGTTAAGGTTCGGAAATTGGGCAAAAGTTCTCATGCAAACCACCCATGGAATAAGGCAGGATGTTATTATGAAGAATGGAGAGAATATGAACTTTCCGAATATGAAAACTTATTTTTCCTGACTAACAACAGATTCATAAGGGTCAAAGATCCATGCTATGCAAATCCCATTACAGAGGTTATCAAAGACAATATAACTGTACTAATAACAGTAAAGCTTTGCAGAATGGGATAAACTGTTCGTTGATCATTGGGATTTACCTTTAATTATTATTAGCCTTGACTCCGCCCTGTGGCAAGAGATTGGAGTTAATAGCAACCTGTTATAAAACAGAGTTTTATATTCATCAAGATTAATTGGCAATATAGCAGCTGTGTTTCAGCCGAGCAAATCAAGGAACTGATATTGTGTAAGTAGCAACCTCTCAAAGGACAATTAGACCATTGTTAACAACCTTATGCTATTGTCAGCTGAAGCTACCTCAGTCACAATAATGAAAAAACAGTATTCAGCATTGCTGAACATGACAATAAACTCATTTGAACTTGAACTTAAAACTCGCTACAGTAGTGTGGTCGGTTGAATTCAGCTATTACAAACTGATGCTAAGGACTCTAAGGTGAGAAGTTCCGAATACCATCTCTGGTTGGAGGTTTTGGAGATTTGCATGAGTTACCAATTCTTCAATTGTTGGTATCAACTAAATATATATGCTAGATGCACCCCATGGGTAAGGGGCTATTGAGCGATTATACATATTCTACATGATCAATTTCAAGTTGCTGCTCTACGATGGTGACATATGTTAGTCACATGGCAATCAAGTAAAGGTATCCTGCAATAATTACCTAATCTCCTTTGCCACTGGTGTACCATCCAGTTCAAATCGATGACAACACAGAATAGGTATTGGATCTCAAAAGTATTATGAAAGTATAGTTCAATACTACATCGAATATCGACATGTTGGTGCATGTTTATTCACTGATTGCAAAAATATGTGGCACAATAGTGCGGAGAAATACATTCTCGCTAGAAAAGGAGGAATGTTCTTTATGTTTTCCTCCATTTTTTGCCTCATTAGCCGGGTCTTAAACAGTCAGCAAGACCTCGCTTGGGTTCATACTGTCGGACTGGCTAAGCAGCCATGTTGCCTTCTTCATCAGGCATAATGGCACAACGGTATATGGTTATTCCAAAAAACAAAAACTTGCTGGTACAAACTGTGTTCAGGAGACTGGCCTTTGCACAATAAAACAATTATTGACTTACACATTTTGAATGGATTGACTTATGCCTCAGGTTGGCACATCAAGCCACGAATGTGCTCGCTGCAGAATGCAGGGATAGCACCCAAAAAAGCAGTACATTCCTTTTGAGGAGGATCAGAAGTGATTTTGTTTAAATGTTAATGTTACATTCAATACGGTACAGGTTACTGATATCTTCCAGTTCATTCTTAAATGGTATTTGACAATAATTCAGTTATAGAGACACTACAGCTGCAACAAAAGGGAACTGCTCTGTCGGGTTCAACCCGGATATCAAGTTGTTAAAAAGATCTTGACACAAGTTCTCCCACTACAAGATTATGCAGTTGGTTATTGAAAATGTGTGAACATTACTTCACCAAGGGGTTCCAGCTACATCCTTAGTTATGACACTAATATCAGCCCAACGACGGCAAACATTGCAAACGCTGTGGCTAGATAGGATGGAATTGGCTGCAGGTGCCATTACATGTTACATTCTGGTCTTCACAAGCAGAGTAGACTAGAGGTGGCATGATTTAAGATCATTTTTGGATACCTCACGGTCTCACGTCTATGTTATCAAGGCTACCAGAATCCTAAGAAGTGTGGAATCAGCATTGTTTATAAATCAACAAACAACTACACAAAGGAAGGTCGGTTCAGACTATTTCAAGGTGGCTGCAGCAGGTTCTGGGTTATGCAGGTATTAACACTGACGGTTGTATATCTCATTCCACCAGGTCTGCATCAACGTCAACGGCCAGGGCAATGGACATGCCCATCGACCGTATCCTCGCAACCGTAGGATGGTCAACTAAATTGTTTAAAAAAAAATTTCCATAGGCCGGTTACTGACCCGGGGTTTTGCGCATTCTGTTTGCATCCACTTTAGCCTCCCCTGAGTTACAGGGGTTGCTATTGATTTCTTTATTAACGTAAACCATTAATACATGTGAATCAATATCATGATTCACGCCCAACCCTCTCTCATAAAGATCATCTGGTAGTTCTCGAGTCACGCATCTTACTATGTCACCGGTGATTGTTATTTGTGATTTCATACCGATGCTTTGAAGATTGGCACACATGCGGCCTGGATGGGGTTCTTCACGTAATCACCAACGTAACTCCTCATTAAATCAAGATCAAACTTCAAACTGGTAAGTTCTCGTTTAATCTTACTATTTTTTTCTATTGCAAATCTCAAACTGTGGAGTACAGAAGCAAATAAATAAATGATGGGTCTTTGTCCCATGCATTATGGAGGGCACGGTACCTGTGTTTCTACTCTTGAACAGAATTAGTTATAGTTTTAGGTGCAATGTCCTGGAGATCGGGTTCCATTCTTTGCTCCCAATTTCAATTCCTGGGTATGTAGCACACAATATAATGGCTGCAACGGTAAACTTAACTATAGGTTATCTGAATTAACATTGGAATAGTCATTGCAGCAAACCATGATACAAGATACATTAAAACCCCTCTCCCACGGTGCGAGTCCACCCACGAGTTATCCCGAGTTAAAAACAAATCAAACTCGTGGTAATCACGTAGAATGAATGTAGCAGGAACGTCGGAGCTCGTGGACGTAACTTAGCAACTCATAACGCTAATGGCAGGTACTTGGGAAACGTGTTAACTAGTGAAAGTTTTTCAACATGTTTTTCAACAAATTTTTCAACAAATTTTTAAACTTTTAAACTCGTTGTAATACCGTAGTAGCCCGTGAGTTTACCGTAGTGACTCGTGAGTTTACCGTGGGTACCGAGGGTACTCTCACAGCTGGACAGAGAAAAAAAAGGTGAGTAACAAAAGGTTCGCCAAGTCTGCCTGTCAGGAATGATCCCCTGATGCTGGAGATACCTGTGGGAATCTTACCTTGGCCTTTGGAATAGCATTAAATTCAAAGCATTTACGGCGCAGGCTATTGATACAATCCTCATAATATTTGTCGAATGGGCCCTCTGATATTAATATAAAGCATCTGATAATAACCTTTAATGTTGGATCAAATAGAATATCCCCTCTAGAAGTTCCTGATACTCCCCTTCTGCCCCAGTACAAAGTGACTATGTCCTAGACATGTCTCGTCCATTGAGTGACTAGTCGCAAATCTTGCTTTTGCCACACAGAAAAAAAAGGTTCTCTTTTTCTTTCGTTTTGACAGGTCACATTCCGCCCCCTTTGTTGTGGGTTTGTTCAAGTAATCCCGCCCCTCCTTAATCTAACACCATTGTTTTTTTTGTTTTTATTGTTAGAAGTACAATAGTGTGGTACTTGAGTACCTAATACACACATACATATTTCCATTCTTGTACAACTTTGTACTTTTGATTTAATAATAAAAGAACATTGAGAGAAAAAAGAAATAAAGAGTGTCGGAATAGGTAGACAAGCGAGTAGAAACAGATAGCCCAAGAAATAAATGACAGAGATGAGAAGCTAAAAAGATTGAAAGAAAAGGAGAAAGTAAAGAAAAGAGAGATTAGGAGAGATCTACCTATTTCATATTTTTGCCCATCCGTCACCCGGTTCTAAACCATTTAATTTCTAAGGTTATGTTATGTTGCACCATATGCATGTAAAAAGTTGATAAAAGGAGACCAAGTCTTTAAGATAGGTCTACTTTGCCTAGTAGGAGGAATCTCATTTCAAGATGTAGCATTTCAGACATGTTTGAAATCCACATCTTGAATGTTGGCGTGGTTGCGTTTTTCCAAAATGTGAGTATCTTTTTTTGCTGTTATTAGACCGTAATTAAGAAAAGCTTCTTGGAATATAGTTAGTTTACTTCCCTCTTCCATTGATCCGAAGATAATCAGTTCTGTATTGGGGTTCAATTTTGTGTTAAATAATTTTGTAAAAATTCCAAAAATTTCATTCCAAAATTTATTCAGTTTTGTACAAGAGACAAAGGAACGTGCTATAGTGGCATTTTGAGTTAGACATTTGTCACAGATGGGGGAAACATTTGAAAATATTTTTTTCAGTCTAGTTTTCGAATAATATAGTCTATGTAAAATTTTAAATTGAATTAGGTTATGTCTTACATTAATTGAACATTTATTTACATATAATAACATTTTTTCCCATCTATCGTTCGGAATTTTTATCAATAATTCTTGTTCCCAGTCCCTTCTAATTGCCTCTGTCATTGGTGTTTCTATATTTAGAATTGTATTATATAAGTAAGATATTAAGTTGCTTGATTCGGCCTTTCTGTTCATTCCTTCCTCCAATAAATCTGGGGTTAAAGTTTGATATCCCTTGTATATACTTTTTCAAATAATCTTGAATTTGAAGATATTTGAAATATTGATTACTTTTCAAATTATATTTTAGTTGTTAATTGTTGGAATTATAAAAGTTGTCCCATTTCATACATATCTCCCATCGTTTTAATTCCTATTCTTTCACAATGGATAAACGTTTTATCAATAATGGATGGGTTGAATGAGGGATTATTAGCTATTGGAGAAAGAAGCGATAATGTTCTTAATTTTAAAGTTAGTTTTATTTGTTTCCAAATTCGTATTATACTGTGAATAATTGGATTCTTCTTATATATTATATTGTTCAGTTTCATCGGTGAAACAAGGATCGCTCCTATATTATAAGGGGAACAATCCTCTTTCTCCATTCTTATCCAATCTACCTGTTGGGCAGAACTGTTAGATTATATTTTTTTAATATTCACTGCCCAATAGTAATACAATAAGTTAGGGAGTGTCAGTCCCCCTGATTCTTTAGATTTACACAAGTGTTTTTGTTTTTTTATTCTATGTGATTTATAATCCCATATGAAGTTTATATCAGAGTCTAGTTTTTTAAATAATTTTTTAGGTAAGTATATTGGTATTGATTGAAATAGGTGCAATATTTGTGGTAAGAAGATCATTTTTATCATGTTTATTCTGCCTATTTGTCATGTACATCAATGATCTGGATGATGGGGTGGAAAATTGGATAAGTAAGTATGCAGATGATACTAAGATAGGTGGTGTTGTGGATAATGAAGTAGATTTTCAAAGTCTACAGAGAGATTTGGGCCATTTGGAAAAGTGGGCTGAAAGATGGCAGATGGAGTTTAATGCTGATAAGTGTGAAGTGCTACATCTTGGCAGGACAAATCAAAATAGGACGTACATGGTAAATGGTAGGGAATTGAGGAATGCTGTGGAACAGAGGGATCTAGGAATAACTGTGCATAGTTCCCTGAAGGTGGAATCGCATGTAGATAGGGGTGGTAAAGAAAGCCTTTGGTGTGCTGGCCTTTATAAATCAGAGCATTGAATATAGGAGTAGGGAAGTAATGTTAAAATTGTACAAGGCATTGGTAAGACCAATTCTGGAGTATGGTGTACAATTTTGGTCGCCTAGTTATAGGAAGGATGTCAACAAAATAGAGAGAGTACAGAGGAGATTTACTAGAATGTTGCCAGGGTTCCAGCAACTATGTTACAGAGAAAGGTTGAACAAGTTAGGTCTTTATTCTTTGGAGCGCAGAAGGTTAAGGGGGGGACTTGATTGAGGTCTTTAAAATGATGAAAGGGATAGACAGAGTTGACGTGGATACGTTTTTCCCATTGAGGGTAGGGAAGATTCAAACAAGAGGGCATGACATGAGAATTAAGGGACAGAGGTTTTCGGGGTAACGTGAGGGGGAACTTCTTTACTCAGAGGGTGGTGGCTGTGTGGAATCAGCTTCCAGCAGAAGTGGTGGAGGCAGGATCGATTTTAACATTTAAGAGTAAAGTGGATAGGTATATGGACGTGAAGGGAATGGAGGGGTATGGTCT
The DNA here is from genome assembly GCA_035221665.1 of Okamejei kenojei. NCBI lineage: Eukaryota > Metazoa > Chordata > Chondrichthyes > Rajiformes > Rajidae > Okamejei > Okamejei kenojei. Next base: position 74,736,048 of record CM069131.1, read on the forward strand.
GAGTGCAGGTAGATGGGACTAGGGGAAAACAAATGGTCAGCACGGACTGGAAGGGCCGAGAGGGCCTGTTTCCGTGCTGTAATTGTTATATGGTTATATATGGTTATATGGTTATATTAAGGACATCGGCAGTGTTTTCCAAAATTTAATCAACCCATTTAATTTAGTTAATAAAGGCATATAGTTTGCGTTGAGCAATGATTTATATTTCCTAGTGATTTGGATGCCCAAATACTTAAAATTTTCTGTTGCAATTCTATAGGGGAATTTCAACAAATGTGTCGGCTCTTGAGGTTTTATCGTCATAATTTTGCTTTTGTTCCAATTTATTCTATATCCTGAAAAAGAACCAAATTCCGCTATTAAATTTAGTATATTTGGTATGCTAATTTGCGAATTTGTAATATATAGTAATATGTCGTCTGCATATAATGAAATGTTATTATTTGAGTGTTTGGTATTATATCCATGAATATTCGTATAACTTCTTATACTTTCTGCTAAAGGCTATCACTAGTGCGCACCCCTGCCTATTGCCCCTTGCTAATTGGAATTTCGGGGATAATATATTATTAGTCAGTATTCTAGCCGTCGGCCTTTCATATAATAATTTTACCCATGAGATAAAGTTATCTCCCATGTTACATTTTTGCAATACTTTGAATAAATATTGCCATACTACTTGATCAAAAGTTTTTTCTGCATCCAATGAAATAATTGCTTGTTCTTCTTCAGTATTATGTGAGTACATTATATTAGACAGCCGTCTCAAATTGTTAAATGAGTATCTCTTTGGTATAAACCCTGTTTGGTCCGGGTTTATTAGTTTGCTAACATATTTACTCAATCTTCTCGCTAGGGTCTTTGCTAATATTTTTTGATCTGTATTTAGGAGTGCAATAGCTCTATATGAGCCTGGGTCTTCTAGATCTTTATCCTTTTTTGGTATAAGTGTAATCGTTGACTCAGTTAGTGTTTCTGGTAGTTTATTTTCTTTAAAAGCATATATATATATAAATCTTGCAGGCGTGGAGAAATTATCACGTAGATTTTTTTAATAGAATTCATTACTAAAGCCATCTGGCGTTTTGCCATTCTTCAACAAATTTATTGTTTCTTCTATTGCCTGTAGTGTAATCCGAGCTCGTAATCCCTCTTGTTCCACCATATTTAATTTTGGAAGATTACAATTGTCTAAGAAATTTGTAATTTGAGTATTATTTGCAGAGGTTTTCGATGTATATAAATTTTGATCAAATTGAGCAAATCTTTTATTAATATCTTTAGGTAGTGTTAGTAATTCCCCTTTGTCTGATTTAATTTTAGTAATTGTATTTTCTGTTTCCCGTTTTTTCAGTTGGCGTGCTAAGAGTTTATCACCAAATTCAAAATGTTCTTGTTTTGTAGTTTGAAATAATCTTATTATTCTAGCCGATAAAATTTTAATTTATATTTTAGTATTGTTATCTTATTATGTTTATCTATAGTTGGTTCTTTGGCATCTTCTAAATCTAATTGTCTAATTTCTTGTTCTAACTGCAATTGTTCAGTGTTATTCTTTTTATTTTGGAAAGCTTGATATGAGATTATAGTTCCTCTAATAAATGCCTTAAAAGTTTTCCATAATAAGGAGGGTGAAATATCTGGTGTATCATTTGTCTCAAAAAAGAATCCCATCTGCTCTTTTAAATATGTACATCCTTGTGAGTTGTTTAAGATTTGGGGGTTAAACCTCCAAAACTATTTTTTGTCAGGCATTCCTTCTAATTTTAAAGAAAAAGTTAGTGGGGAATGATCAGAAATAATACTATTATTATATTTAGAATTATATGTATATGGAATTAGTTTCGTGTCCACTAAGAAGTAATCAATACGTGAATATGTTTTATGTACTGTTGAATAAAATGAATATTCCCTACCTACTGGGTTGGCAATCCCCCATACATCTGTTATATTGGTATTTTTCATGTATGTATTTAGGAGTTCACTAGTTTTAGATGTCATGTTAATCCTTTTTTGTTTTGCTGATTTATCCAGATATGGATCTAAAACACAATTCAAATCTCCCCCTATTATCGCATTTTAATAGTTAAGTTCTGTAATTGTATCCAAAATTTTACTAAAGAATTGGGGGTTGTCAAAATTAGGAGCATAAATATTTATCAAAGTAAGTGGAGTAGAATAAATTTCTCCCGTGACTATGACGTACCTCCCCTCTTTATCTGCTATGGTATTCTTTAATTTAAATAGTATACCTTTACGAATTATAATAGCCGTGCCTCTAGATTTAGAAGTAAATGAAGAGTAGTATGTTTGCCCAATCCAATTTGCCTTCAATCTTATCTGTGTTTTATATTTCAGATGCGTCTCTTGTAAGAAAATGATATCACTGTTTAAAGCTTTTAATTGGGCAAAGATCTTACCCCTTTTAATTGGTTCATTAGCGCCCCTTATATTCCAACTACAGAACGTGATTCCTCCAGTTTTCTTTTGTTTATCGTCTTGCATTACGGATCATGTTAATACCTTTACTTCATATGGTGCAACCAAGAACCTCATAACTCTAGGTGAAGGATGGTCATCCCCAGCTGTTAAGTTTTGTTGGCATCTCCCCTTCAGAATAGACCTTGAAAAAGACCAGAAAGTGTAAAGACGTGAAAAGATAATTAACAAACAAAAAGTGATACTATAATATCCAAAAATAAAGATATTATAATTAAAAACAAACCACCAACAGGTGGTAGAAAAATTCTTGTTGACTTCCGTAGATGTTTTTATATGTTTCGCTCTGCCCCCTTGACCAATTATTATTAATTGGAAGAGAGAGCGATACAAAATTCAAAAAGATATATATAAAATAAAACGCACTCCAATAGATAGATTAGAAATATATCTTCAAAGAGGAAAAACAAAATAAAAAAGAGTTTCCGAGTATATATTTAGATATAACAGTAATTATGTTAATTATATATCAATTTCTATCGATATGCCTAGATCTATAACAATTAAGTCTCAAACATTTGTATCAGACAACAGCAGGTTCCAAGGGGTTAACCAGATTCAGACCCTTGGATAACTTCCAAGTATCTGAGTCTCCTCCCCCCTCTTTGCGCGCAATTTAGACTAAATCTACTATATCCATAAAATGTGTTAGTATGTTATTAGTACTTATCAATCATATTTAACTCGTTATTCTTATATTTAACAAGTAATTAACATCATGAAATAAACATCAGCTATTATTAAGCTATGCCTTAATATTACACAATTTTAATAATTATATTTTATGTTAGTATGTAATTGTGTGTTTCTTAAATAATAAATTTCTATATACAAGTTCACTGATAATATTTTTCCATATTCTCAAGTTATTTTCCCCGCCACAGTTTTTCTTCTTTGTCAATCCTTTGTTGAAATGAATCATAAAATCCGACCTTGAATTAACATTCCAAAGGTAAAATGTCTAGACAACGCCTCAAGGAAAGTTCGCCATCTTAACCAGAGCAGTCTTTTTTGTATGTTAAAAAAAAGAAACACAGTTCTTTCTTCGTCGTTTCTCCTCTGTGTTATTGTAGGAGACCAACTCCTAACGATCAGTAGACCTCCTTTGTGATACTTTGTGCATATTTAAATGCCTCTTCTGGATCTGTGAATGCACGTTCAACATAGTTATAAGTAATTCTCAATTTCGTGGGATATACTATCCCATATCTTACTCCCGAGACCTCTCTCAGTAGCCTTCTCGTGTTTGTAAACTTGTCCCTCTTTTCCATGACTTCAGCTGGAAAATCACGGAAGAATCTTAGTTTGTCTTCTCCAAACATCAAATTCACTCCATATGGAATCTTTTTCATAATTCCTTCCAGGGTTGAAATGTCATAGAATTTCAGAATAATCTGTCTTGGGGGGCAGTTGAGCTTGCTTGAACCTTACGTCGTACCCGGTGAGCTATATCTATTCTCGGGGCTTCAGGCAGCTTAAGTACTTGTTTGAGTAAGTTGGCAGCAAACTCCTGAAAGTTTTGTCCACTCTCCATTCCTTCTGTTACTCCAACTATTCTCAGGTTCTGCCTCCTTGATCTCGCTTCCAAGTCCATACATTTATGCTTCAATTTAGCAAGTTCCCTCCCAGTGCTTTCTTGTTCCTTTTAGTCTCTTTATCTCCTTAGCCATCTCAGTTATCGTATTATCCATTCCTTCCATAGCCGCATAGTAGACTTTATCATTGCGTCCAGCTTTTTATTACCAGTCCTTATCAACCCGCTTAATTTTTTTGTTTAAATCCTCCTCAACCTCAACCACACGTTTGGTTAAGTCATCAATTTTCCCCATCAGCGTATCATTACCTTGTTTAATTTTTTCAGAGAGGCTTTCGTCCAGCGCGACATTCCCCTCTTGTATCACTTTAGAAATAACTTCAGTGACTGAAGTTAATACTGAATTTTCCAATTGTTCCATGTGGTCTCTTTGTTCCTCCATTGAAGTCATTTCTGTAGAAAGATTTTGAAAGTCAGCTTCTTCTTCTGAGCTTCCAGCTGATGCTTGAGGGAATTGAGGAGTCTTTCCAAGTTTTTTCAAGTAATCTCTTGTAGCAGGTCTTGAAGCAGGTTTTACAGGCTTCTGGTGAGGTTTCACTTTTTTCATTTAAAACTGCTGTTAACACCATTGTTAACACCATTTTTTTGTCTCTGGGTTTTCCAGATGAACGAATTTGTAGGGGCCCGCAGAGCGAACATGGTGACAAGAGGCTCTGCAAACTAGTGCGGACTGCGCGGGTAACAATTAATATAGCGTTCGTCTCACCCGTACGTGAAATGTGGTCATTCACTATCGATGCACAAGACTGAACATCCATTTGTTAGTTTAATAAAAAAAAGATTCGAGTGATGATTCAAATCTAGAATATTAGTTTCCCAGCATCTCTGGAGAAAAGGAATAGGCGACGTTTCGGGTCTGAACCCTTTTTCAGACTGAAGAGTTCCTACCCGAAAAATCAACCATTCCTTCTCTCCAGAGATGCTGCCTGGCCTGCTGAGTGACTCCAACATTTTGTGTTTATCTTTGGCATAATCCAGCCTCTGCAGTGCCTTCCTGCACAGTAGTTTCCAATTTGACGAGGAAGCTGAAGAGCCGATACCCTGACTATTCCTCGTTCCCCATACGCTGCCTGACCTACTGAATTCACCCCATATGTCCTATTTCGTAATACAATTATGAATACAATTCCACTAATACGGGAGGAAGGCCGTATGAAACAATGCGTTTGGGTCCGAAGTGGGAACTTATTTGACACAAGGTTTGGTGCGTGCAACTGAAAAAAAGGATAATGTCTAACTTCATGTAACCCTTGCATCTCCTCTCTCTCCCTCCATCCCTCCCCCACCCAAGTCGCACCAGCTTCAAAGTCGTCTTGTTGAGTCTCATTGCCTGTAACTCGTTCTCACCTAACACACGTTACTTTTTTGCATATCTTTCATTAATTTGTTCTATATCTCTCTATATCACAGTCCATATCTTGTTTCCCTTTCCCCTGAGTCTGAAGAAGGGTCTCGACCCAAAACGTCACCTATTCCTTTTCTCCAGAGATGCTGCCTGACCCACTGAGTTACTCCAGCTTTTTGCGTCTATCTTCCGTTTAAACCAGCATCTGATGTTCCTACGCAAAGGAAAGTCATCTTTGTTTGGGGATGAAAAATGGGAATCAATCAAGGTGTCAGGAAACAAAGACAACGGATTTCATGACAAAGTAGCCCTGGGCATTTCTACAACAAGCAATAACAACTGTGCCCCAATGCAACAACGGTTCAGAACTGATAATTAAACAACCATTGTTTGAATCCATGACTCCATGAGAAATGAGTGGCAAAAACACCTGAAGGATTGTGAGATAATGATCATGGATGACTTTTAATGGAAAGTCCACACATACAGATGGAGAGCCAAGATGAACTTCTTATCTACACTCAGATGGACTGGCAGATGGAGGAGATAGGAGTTGGCGAAAGAGAGGAAAAGCCCAAGAGCAATACAGGGAAAGGGATATTGGAAAAGACAGATGCTGGAATCCTGAAACGTATGTCAAAACATTTAAACGGTATAAACACATAGCAAATAGGTGCAGGAGTAGGCCATTCAGCCCTTTGAGCCAGCATTGCCATTCAATATGATCATGGCTGATCATCCAAAATCAGTATCCCATTTCTGCTTTCTCCCCATATCCCTTGATTCCGTAACCCTAAGAAATTTAACATGGGAGGCTTTTTATAGTGAAAAAAAAAACTGCATGACATCATTTTAATCATGTGATGATTTTTCCACAAGTCGGTTGTCGTTGTTGGCTCAAGAGTAACTTGGGAGAGGAACTAGGTAACTCGGGAAACTAACTTGGTACATCGCAGAAATGAGAAGTAAACGGCAAACTTAGACATGCACGTGGGAACTCATTTAAACTCGTGATCCAGGGTCATATACAGCTATATCTCTTTTAAATACTGATCAAAAAATATTAACAAAAATATTAGCACAAAGACTAAACACAGTGATTAATAAACTAATTCACTTAGATCAAACAGGATTTATACCAAAACGATATTCCTCAAACAACCTGAGAAGATTATTTAATATTATATATTCGAAAAGAAACATTAATAAGGATTTATCAATTATTTAGCTGGATGCAGAGAAAGCTTTTGATCAGATTGAATGGTCTTATTTATTATCGGTTATGGATTTTTTTCAGATGGGGGAGAAGTTTATAACATGGGTTAAATTACTATATACGAAACCAACAGCCAGAATATTAATAAACCATATGTTAACAACTAAATTTAACTTATTCCAAGGCTGCAGACAAGGTTGCCCTTTATCTCCACTACTGTTTGCACTTGCAATAGAGCCACTAGCAAAATCTGTGAGATTGCATCCTGAAATATATGGGTATGAAACTAAAGAAACTGAAAATAAAATCTCTTTATACGCAGATGGTATTACTTTACATCACAAAACCGGAAATTAGTATTCCTAACTTGTTAGATTTAATAACTCAATTTGGATCGTTTTCAGGATATAGAATTAATTGGAATAAAAGTGAACTTATGCCAATAATGGGAAATAACTTACATATATTACAACAATACCCTTTTAAGATTGCAAATGAAAAAAATAAATATCTTGGAATTTATGTAACAAAAAGACATGATTCTTTATTTAAATCTAATTTCCCACCCTTATTGAATAAATTACTTAAGAATATTCAATATTGGAAAACATTACCTATTTCAATGTTAGGTAAGATTAATGCGATAAAAATGATTTTTCTTCCACAATTATTATACTTGTTTCAAATGATCCCGATATATCTTCCTAAAAAATGTTTTAAGAAAGTGGACTCTATGGTTACCAATTTTATTTGGGATTATAAGAACCATAGAATAATTAAAAAGCATTTATGTAAATCAAAAATGATTGGAGGTTTTGCATTGCCTAATTTTATGTTTTATTATTGGGCAGTTAATATAAATAATATGAATTTCTGGTTGGAAGAACTAGATAAACAACCAAACTGGTTAAAAATGGAAAAGGAAGACTGTTTACCTTTCAAAATTAGCTCGATTTTATTTGCTAACACTACAATACATAAGAAAATTTATAGAGGAAACCCAATAATAGAAAGTGGTATACGTATTTGGAAACAATTTAAAAAAACATTAAAATTACAGAATACACCACTAGCTCTTCCAATTGTAAACAGTATTTATTTTAAACCTTCATTGATGGATAAAGGTTTTTTTAAATGGAAGAACTATGGAATAAATAAGATTGGTGATCTCTATAGGGAAAGTTTATTTCTCTCATTTCAGGAATTACAACAAAATTATGGATTACACTCCAAAGAATATTTTAGATACCTACAAATTAGAGATTATGTTAAATCAAATACACCAGATTTTAGGAATAGAAAGACAGAAAGTTTAGACGAATGTCTAAATAAACATCCGAATACAGAAAAAATAATACCATATATCTATAATATTTTACTGGAAAATGATTTACCAAATACGGATAAATATAGACAAGCATGGGAAAACAAATTAGGTCAAGTAATTAGTAGAGAAGTATGGAATGAAAGTTTACAACATATACACCACTGCTCATTAAATACCAGACACTCCTTGATACAATTTAAAGTTATACATAGATTACATTTCTCAAAATCCAAATTAAACAGAATTTTCTCAAATGTTTCCGCTATATGTGATAAATGTCAACAATTAGAAGCTAATTTAACGCATTCATTCACAAAATGTATAAAAATTACTAATTTTTGGACAGAAATTTTTAAGATAATCGCAATTGTAGTTAATGCAAATTTAATTCCAGACTCAAAATTAATCATATTGGGAATATTAGAAACAAATCAGATATTAACAACACAACAAATATTTTTTATTGGTTATAGTTTAATAATTGGTAAAAAATTAATACTAAGATTTTGGAAAGGTCCCATATCCCCTACAATTAAAATGTGGATTACAGAAATGTCGGAGACACTTCACCTGGAACGATTAAGACTTGTCCTGATGGACAGGTTGGATCAATTCAGAGGAATATGTTCTCCATTTATTGAATATTTAAAGGGTTAAGATGGTCTGGTTCGAGGCCATTACTGAAGCCTGAATGAAAGGATTAGATGAAGAATTATATACAATAGATCATGAATATATCTCCAATGAAGAATATCTTGTTTAATACTCCACTCATTTTATTTATCTCTTTTTTATTTCTCTTTCTCTTTATTACCTATCTCTATTTCCTACTGTTATAAAATTAAAAAAAGTATAAATAAGATTGACTGTAAATTTAAAAAATATTAAGAATGTATGTGACGATAATATTTTCTTTTTCTTTGATCGTATATTATTTCTTCTTAATATGTAATTACTTCTATTAAAAATACTTAAAAAAATAAAAAATAAAAAAATAATAAATAAACTCATGAACATAAACTTGGAATCTCGTAGCAAACCACAAATTTGTTTTTTTCTTTAACTCGGAATAACTCGTGGGTGGACTCGCACCGTGGAACAGGGCTATTATTTGTCACATGTATCAATTGGTACAGTGAACTGTGTTGTCACCATACAGCCATACGAATAAAAAAGAGCACAGAACACGAAAGACTTTAACAGACATCCCCACCCAGCGGAATTTCCCACTGTGACGGAAGGCTGTAAAATTGAGTCATCCTCCTCTGCATTGAATTGAAGATAATTCCCTTAACAGAAAAAATAATGTTAACTTCAATGTGAATGGTTTCATCTATAAAGTGAATGCTCTGTAATTCAAATAATATTTATACTTCCAAGGTTTTCCCTTATTTTTCTGAAATCCAACGGTCAGGAGCTCCTCTGATCCTGACCAAAGTGTCATATTTACAGGCATCACAGATGAAGAGTACATATTTACAGTAAGGAAGTCAAATTCAATGACATAGTGCAAATGTGGGCAGACGTTAACCACTGCCAGAACTACACCTGAACTATATTGCCTTTTGACGAGGTACAGACAACTCTCATGAACGGAACTGAAATTAGTCTCAATCCAGGACACGGATGAGGTCAAAATATTCTTCCAATATGGAATGGATGCCTCATCAACATCTTCTACATCACAAATGCACAACCTTAAATCAACATCATGATTAGCACAAATCTCATAAGGGCTGTACGGAGACAAACGGTCAAATCCCAGGAAGGTAATTGAAGCATCCATCTCAAAATTGAAGGCAACAAGCACCAAGTACTTTTCTTCCTGGCGCCCTGTGCTTTCTGACCCCTTTACATAAAGGTCCAGTTTCATAACAGTCTCATTTATGTGTTCTTCACGTATTTTTACATTGTCAAATCTGACACCAATTAACTTTTGACAAGCCCGGTTCCCTGCTAGGGCTCTTTTTGCATTTTTCTGTTGTTGAAGGATTTCATGGTTCATTTGAGCAAGTGCAAATTCAGCAAACAGGCCAAAACTAGCATCACTCACCACTGTTTTTTCAAAACCTTGACAAATGCAAAAGTTTGGAGGAATCCTTGGAATACTGTCACAGGTCCTACTTGCAGAGACTGGACTCAGCAATCCGTCCGCATGTACTCCATATTTCACATCATTCTCTTTCATGACCCCAGTATTTGGCAATAGACCTTGTAAGGTGTGATGAACATCAAGAAGGCTTATCAACCTGTGTTGGTTTGTATACAAGGACCGAATCTTGTCATCACCCAGTAAGGCAGCTGCTCTATCTGGAACAATGACAAAAAGTGTGGTATGGAACAACTCTACTTGAGATTCTGTGGTCTTTGAAACAAACTGCCCATAATTATTCCCATGGTCTGAAAGAATAAAGGTCAGAGTGTTTTGTTGATCAGCTAAGAAAGTAACGTGTTTGGCCAGGTCTTCATCTACCTGTTTTAACCTGAGACCCGTATCTTCATGATTGGAATCCAGCATAAGAAAGCTGAAAAAAGGCTTTTGTAGAAATGTGAAACGAGTGATAAAGTACTCAATATACTGTAGGAGGTAGGTGTGTTGATGGATACCATTGTAACATAGAGCAGCGGGTCCGTGGAACATATCCTTCACCCCATTTTCCTGAAGAATATCACAGCTAGAGTATGAAACATCCATTCTATCAATACCGTTTCTCCTGGCTGCTTCCAAGAGCAGCTGTGATCTTTCTGGAAATGGTGCACTTTTCTTCAGAGCCCTCAGTTCTTTCACCAAACCCCAATCCCACTTCCAGCACATGTCTTCCAAATATAAAGTCTCATATCCAAATCTTTTAAAGCTTCCAAGAGTTTTGTTGAGATCCACAGCCTTTGGTGGCAGCTCAAATGAACTGAAGGGTTTAAGTGGATTGAATGACTCGCCTCCAAAAAGAGCCTGAAGAGACTCAAATGTCCTACTTTTTATACCTTGAACCAGTTCAAAGTCAAATACTTGTCCAGTTTTGAACACATTAGTGTTCAAGTTTCTGAATGTATCAATGGTTTTTGGCAGACTTCGATAAAAATGGTGCCTGGACACGGAATCCAGGAGTAAAATATTTACATTCAGTGCGGGTTCATTTGTAAGTTTATTTGCGGGTCTCTGATATGCCCGCAACACTGGAGGCAGAATTAGAAGTTGTGACACCTTCCTTGCATCGCGGCTAAGGCAACGGATGAAACAGTAACCATGGTGATAAGTCCTCCAATCCATTAGCAGCTCTTGATTAATAAATGTCATTGCTTCCATTGTGGATTTAAACTTCAGCCACTGATTAACACCCACCTCTTCATTGTACAATCCTATCACAACAGAAGATGATTCACTACACAGATCATGGTGACAGCTTGCTTGAGGCTTTTGAGGATTGTATTCCTTGGGGAAAACAAGAAAAAAAGTTAATTGAAAGTATTCAAATTTCCAATGCAAGATTTCCTGTGTGAAGGATCAGTCAATAAGCAACAGACACCCAGACCAGAAACATTCCAAATTTAAGTTGGTTAATAGTTAAGATGCAACAAGTAGTCTTAGCCAGCAAAAGCAGAACTGCCTTTTTGTTACCTGAATGTCAGCAAGTCCAAGACTGGTCATGAAGTCTAATAAAACAAAGCTCCACCCTACTCCCTTTTAGCCTGAAAAAGGAGGATGCAATTTTTATGGACCTTAATCAACAGCCTGGTTAATGTCAACACAAGTCAAGGATGAATTATTGCGCCTGAACATTCAGCAACTTGGGTGCATACAATGTCAACATTCCATGTAGTGTTGTGGTCCTTCACTATTGGAAAAGCTACATAAACAGATTTTAGACTTTTAACTAAATATGGTGTATGGTTGAAGAGATATTTTACAGCCAAGTGGCAGTCATATCAAATGTCCATGCAGCATTCAATCAAAAGGTGTGCACAAAGTCAAAAGCAAACAGCAAAGGCTATTTAAAAATACATTACACAGTCCCCTCTTACGGCTGTCTAATCTCTATAGATGCCGAGTATTTCCAGCTATTGATGGTTTATCACTAATTTTTCTCTTTTCTTCCTTTCAATCTTAGCTCTTTATACAACAGATAACTAAAAGCCATTTAACTTGGCTCCTCAATTTTTTTAAATTCTACCCATTCATATGACCATTCATTCCTACAGTCTTTTTAATCAATATTTCTTGCAGAGGTGACGAATGGGAGTTAAACTATTTAAATTTAAATTCCTACCGTAATTGTACAAATCACATCAGATGACTGGTGGGAACAGTTGGCAGGTATTTTATCAGCAAACAACTCTTTCATGATGCGACAAGAGCCTGGTACAAAGTCTGCTCGGCTGCAAGCCACCTCCTCCTGTGGTCCCTCTTTCTCTGACTGCAGCCTGAAAACTGGGCAGCTGTCATCATACCTGGTGATGGCGGTGCCACGATTCTGTTTATACTGTGAAGGACACAGAATACCAAGCAAGGAATGAATAAAACTTCATGTTTCAGCATCGATTCTTAAAAAGCACAGCAACCATTAAAAGCTCTCCAACCCCAGACAAGCTCAGCAACCAATGTTCCAAAACAATCAATTTACAAAACCTTAGTTTTATAATGTTGTTTAATAATGTTTAATAATGTTGGTGGTTTTCTTTGGTTGGTGAATTATCATTAAAAAAAATGGCGGAATTTGTTTTTATACCCAGTATTAAGTATGGCACAGATTAGATTCAGAATCCCGTCAGTTGAAACTTGAAACAAACAGTAGAAGGCAAAGAGCAGATAACAGATTAATACACCTCCAAATTAATATATGTGCAGATACGTGATGGTCTTGGCATCATAATTGGAACAGACATTGTGGGCTGTAGAGCCTAATCTTGTGCTGAACTGTTCCATACTGTAATAAAAACTGAATGTAAAATGAATATTATTTAAAATTAAATTCCAAATGTGAGCTGATCGTCCAGAAAGAGAATTTGGTGGTAACTTTCTCCCTCTGCTGCTTCATAATTATATTGCAAGAAAAATCTTGGCAATGTCAGCAACTGTCATAAATTTTACTGAGATGTTGCTAGCAAGGGCAGTATTTTTGAAATCATTGAGCATGTAAGTAATTACACAGGTGCTGCAGATTTCAGGAGACCACTCAGCTGATTGAGTGCAACTAGTCTTACTTCTCTGTCCTCCCCTCACAACCCCAAGTTTTTTTTTCTCCCTTTCACAAAAGTATCCAGTTCCATTTTGAATGCCACAATAACAACCACCTCCACTAATTCCCTTGTCAGGCCATTTCAAAAGCTAAATGTGCTGCGTAAATTTGTTTGTCCTTGCGATACTTTCCATTCATTTATCTTGCACTTTGGTAAGAAGAATCAATAGGGAAATTATTATCTACATGGAGGGAGACTGCCCGAGTAGAGTGCAATTACATCTAGGGTTTCTAGTGCATAGATCATAACAAGTGAGCAGGCACATACAATGTATGGTTAAGAGGACAAATGGCATATTGACCTATATTACAAAGGGATTCAAGTTTAGAAATAGGGAATGAAGTCTGAAGTTACTCCAGCCCTTTGAAATAGGAAAGCTTTGTTACAATTATATGGGGTGTTGGTGAGTAGCTGCAATACTGAGTACAGCTTAGTAGCCATACCTAACAAAAACGATGGAGCAGCAGTGAGGCATTCCTAGCATTCCTAGCATTCCTTTGTCGCACCAAAAGAGGCTAGATAGTTCGGGTCTGAATTCTTTGGAGTTTACAAGAAACAGTAGTGGACTTATTGAGAGACAAGATCCTCGGGGAACTTGACAAGGTAGATACTGAGATGTTTTCACTGGCGGGTGAGTCTTGAACCGAGGGACATGGTTACAAGATAAGGTAGCTAATTTTAAAAGTGGTGCGTCAAAACTTTCTTCTCACAGAAGGTCGTGAATCTCTTGCATTCTGAATGCCAAAAAATTGTGGAAGCTAGATCATAAATAGTAATTAAAGTAGAAGTACATAAAGTTTTGAAAGATTTCAGAACTGAGGGTGTAAAGATCTGGCACACTCCTGGCTCCACCTGTCCTATCTTCCTCAAGTCATGACGGAATTGGTTTCCACTGGCTCTTCCAATTTCCTCTTGCAACCCCATGATATTCTTTCAGGTGAATTGTTGTGTATTACCCTTTAGTGACAAAGAATTTGGGACTAACATGTGCCATTATATCTGACTCATATTCAGCCCCTCAACACCACCTTTCCCCACCAAACCCCTACCCCACTCCTCTCACAGATCTCTTGTGATCTTCTTTACCCCAACATCATGGAGACAACACAACATGAGACGACTGTAGAAACTATAGACAACAGCAGTTCTATGGTTCGCTGCTGTTTAGTGTGCAGTCCATTGCCAGGTATCTATCTCCTCCTGGCTCCGATGCTAATTACCAGTTTGGAGCTGGCATAAATAAATCCTGCTCTTCCTGTTATCGTGAATGACCATCCACCATCTGTACTGAACTCTCTCCAGTTCTTGTGAGATCACCTCCTGGATAGACAATTTAGGACACTCTTAGTCTCATTTTCTTGAGCTGTCCTCATTATTGGAAATCTCCAATTTAAGCGCAATCGTTTGGAGGCATTCCCCAAGTACATGCAAGACATTCTGAATTTTGCACGTTTCAGAAATTACAATCAAGAACAACCTATTATTTCTTCTCTGTTCCCTCTTTAGTCTTGCTATTTTAATGTTTTAATCTGATTATCGCTTTTACTCCAGCTTCATGGTGTAACCGATATATTTAAGTTGGTGATCAAACAACTGTTATTTTCTTATTAACAATGCTGTATTGTTTTAGGTTACCCTTTGCTTTAACAAATTCCTGCTGTCTATACTTGGTACAGCATGCACTCTGCATGGATTTAAACACAACCAAAATCAAGGGGAAACTTGTGACTGGCTTGAATTATATTAATACAAAGGAATATGGTTGTGGTGTTGGGGGAAATCCTCTCAGTCCCAGAATATCACTATTGGATTTTTTCAGGACAGTTCCCTAACATTTTGACCAATTTCATCAATGACCTTCCCTCCATCATAACTTGGGGATGTTTATATGCACTATGTTCAATCCCCTCAAGGCTGACAACCAAGTACTTCATAAAACCTGAACAATGTTCAGGATTCTGCTTATAAAAGAAACAACATACAAATTCTAGATACTGACCAACTCCAGAAGAGAATCCAACAGTCTCCTTTCATATTCAATGCCATCACCATCACCTAAAGTCTCATCTTCTTGGTTCTTGGTTTCTTGGTCCTCCAAAATATTCCAAATGGAATTTAAACTGGAGGTGGTGGAGGGAGGACTTAAGCCAGAAAGGGTTTTCAACTGTCTGGGATACTATCAACTAAAAACTTAACCTGGAAGAGGTTGACTATTTTAAAATGAGTCTAGCTCCTATATTCCCAGACCCTTTCCGTACAACATAGGCCACTGTCATGGAGAATGATGCAATAGACTCCCACAAAGCCTCACCATCATGCAATTTTTGTCATCCAAATCAACAAAGATTTCAGCCACATGGGTAAAACACTGACCTCTCCTCCAAATCGCATCCATCCTGAGTTGGATATATACTGCAATTCCTTCATCATTAGTCGGTATAAATCCTGGAATTCACTGCCAAAGGCATTGCAAAAGCACTTTCACTGCAGTGACAGCAGTGAAGCCAAGTAGTGAACTCACCTCCACCAACTTAAGAGCGCTGAAAAATAGTCTGACCTCACCAGCAGTTCCCAGCTGACGAATACAAAATGAAAGGGATCTCCAAATTGGAATTGGATTGTATAGTAAAATTTATAGTAAAATTTCATTATTTATATTTTGGTGTTGTAATTAAATGTAAAGAAATCTGTAAAGTAGTTCATAATAACTGGAAATAGTTGTTTAAAGATATTCATAAATTAAGAACTCTTGATTAATGCACAGCATATCACAGGCAGACAAGTACTCACAGTTATCTTGTCCTTCTTTGATTGATCCAATGAATGGTGAGTTTGAATGGGCACCTCAAGTAAACAAAACTGCAAATAAGCCTGCAGAAGAGAGTAAGATCGCACAAAAGTTAAAAGTAACAATATCCATGGAATATTATAGTTTTATGACATACAGTGGAACAACTGCAAATTAAGAATTTATTTATAACATTTCATACAAGATGCTGAACATAATCCAAATCCTTAAATGAAGCTGCTTTAATAATTCTTATAGACCCATGTATTAGAAAATATTCACTTGCCTTATTGCTATCACAATTGTTTTCAACCTAATTCACATCTTTGTATTTGCTTCTCTCAAAGTAAACTTTTCTCATTGTTTCTTTTCAAATCCAGCCATTCATCTATTATGTGATCTAGAGTGATCTTGAGTATTAACACTGCTAGTGGGGCAGGTGAGATGCTGAAGGTCATTGGGGAAAACGGTCCTGAAGTTTGTTTGAAGTCACCAGCAATGGCGATTAGGGTATAAGGGCTTGATTTCATGAGAGGGGTCAAGGAAAGAACGTTCACGTCGCGGGTCTCTTTCCACCGATCTTTCCACCACCACCACGCACAAGAAACACATGAAGGGTAAGACAGACATCATTGTATGCGGATGCCGAGAGTGTGTTCAGCTCTGACTGAACAACTTCTAATCTTGTGTGTGGACTCGACAAGCAGATTTCACAAGAGAATTGATGATCGAGTTAAAACCGTCCAGTGCCACCTTGCATTGGCTTGGAGTGGTGTATAGATTGCCGATAAGATGGAAGAGGTGAATTCCTTAGCTAGATAAAATGGCAGGCATCACCAATGTATTTTCCTTTGCTATAGAACCCTTAGATGAAAGTATAAGAGTACATCCGAGCATTCATGGCTATATATACTAATAATAAGATTTTGTTATATGCAGACGATGTACTATTATATATTACCAACTCCCATGTCAGTATGCCAAATATATTAATTCTCATAGAATAATTCGGCTCCTTCTCAGGGTATAGAATAAACTGGAACTGAAATAAACTGAAATTATGCCGATAAAATCTCAAGACCCTTCACACCTCCTAAAATTTCCCTTTAGAATTGCTGCGGAAAAATTTAAATAAAAATAAAAATTTAAATATCCTGGCGTCTACATGACTATAAAATATCCTTCCTTATTTCAAGCAAATTTTCCATCACTAATCACCAAATTAAATGCCCTTATTCAATTTTGGAAAACACTTCCAATTTCCCTTATAGGTAGAGTAAATGCTATAAAGATGATTTTCCTTCCACAACTCATGTACCTATTTCAATCAATACCGATTTTCCTTCCTAAAAACTTTTTTTTTAAACTTGACTCTGTGATTACAAACTTTATCTGGGATTATAAAATCCCAGAATCATGGAATTCACAAACGACATTTATGCAAACCTAAAGAAATTGGTGGATTGGCTCTCCCTAATTTTCTTCTTCATAACTGGGCAACTAATATTAAAAATTTAATCTACTGGATGGACGTTACATGCCAACAAGTAAATTGGTTAAAAATGGAGAGGGAAGATTGTTTGCCTTTCAATATAGGCACGATTCTTCTCTCTCCAATACATCTGAAGAAATCAACGTATGAGAAAAATCCGATAATCCATAGCACCTTATGAATCTGGAAACAGTTAAAATCAACCCTTAAATTGAGAAACGTATCCTTCCTCTTACCAATCGCCAATAATCCCTCATTTAAACCGTCTACTTTAGACAGCGCGTTTGTACAATGGGAAAGCTTAGGAATTAAAAAGCTGGGAGATCTTTATGAGATGGGGACCTTCCTCTCATTTCAAGAATTACAGTTGAAATATCATTTGAAAGGTAGTCATTACTTCAGATATCTTCAAATACGAGACTATGTGAAAATACATACGCAAGATTGTCACTTCATGGGTCCAGATATACTAGATGAATGCATGAACAGAAAGGCGGATTCAAATAAGTTAATATCGTACTTCTATAATACCCTTTTAAATCTACATATCTCATCGTCGGAAGTAATTAGGCGAGCTTGGGAAGACGAATTGGGTTTAACAATTTCAAAGGATAGTTGGACGTAAATACTTAAATTTTGGAAACAGACAACAGTCGCTACAATGAAGATGTGGATCACAATCATGTCCGAGACACTACATTTGGAAAACATTAGGCTTGTCTTGGCGGAAAAAACAGATCAATTTCTTAAGGCATGGACACCCTTTACTGAATTCTTACAACAATAGCATGGTGCAACACAAGTTTAAATATAAATCCGATGCTGGGTTGGATAAGGTGGGCGGGGGGGGAATGAACTGTGTGAAAGGGAGTCTGATAGCCTTGCAGACATCCACATCTGCACCAGGTGCATCGAGATGGGGCTCCTAAGGGACTGTATTAGGAACCTGGAGCAGCAGCTCGATGACCTCCGTCTGGTCAGGGAGAGTGAGGAGATCATGGAGAGGAGTTACAGAGATGTGGTCACTCCAAGACCACAGGAGGCAGACAAGTGGGTACGGTTAGGAGGGGCAAGGGGCAGAGGCAGGGACTAGAGAGCACCCCGGTGGCTGTACACCTTGGCAATAAGTACTCCTGTTTGAGTACTGTTGGGGAGGACAGCCTACCTGGGGGTAGCAACAGCGACCGGGTCTCAGGTACAGAGACTGGCCCTGTTGCTCAGAAGGGTAAGGAAAAGAAGAGGAGGGCAGTAGTAATAGGGGACTCTATAGTTAGGGGGTCAGATAGGCAATTCTGTGGATGCAGTCAGGAGACCCGGATGGTAGTTTGCCTCCCTGGTGCCAGGGTCTGGGATGTGTCTGAACGTGTCCAAGATATCCTGAAATGGGAGGGAGAGGAGCCCGAGGTCGTGGTACATATAGGTACCAATGACATAGGTAGAAAAAGAGAAGAGGTCCTGAAAGGAGAATTTAGGGAGTTAGGAGGAGATTTAAGGAGAAGGACCGCAAAGGTAACAATCTCAGGATTACTGCCTGTGCCACGCGACAGTGAGAGTAGGAATGGAGCGAGGTGGAGGATAAATGTGTGGCTGAAGGACTGGTGCAGAGGGCAGGGTTTCAAGTTTCTGGATCATTGGGACCTCTTTTGGGGAAGGTGTGACCTGTACAAAAAGGACGGGTTGCACTTGAACACGAGGGGAACCAATATCCTGGCGGGGAGATTTGCAAAGGCTACTGGGGAGACTTAAAACTAGATCGGTTGGGGGGAGGGACTCAAATAGAGAAAGCTAGTAGACAGTGTGTGAGGCAGGAGGCAGAGAAGGGAAGCACTCAGACCCAACATGAAGGGGGGGGAAGAACAAATTAATAAACAGAGAATAAGAGGTGGTGGGTTTCTTAAATGTGTGAGCAGAGAGACAGAGGGGTGTAAAATGAGGGTAGAAGCAATATGTAGCAAGGTGAAAAGTAAAAGTGGCAGGCAGACAAATCCAGGGCAAAAATCAAAAAGAGCCACTTTTCAACATAATTGTATGAGGGGTAAGAGCGTTGTAAAAACAAGCCTGAAGGCTTTGTGTCTCAATACAAGAAGCATTCGTAATAAGGTGGATGAGTTGAATGTGCAGATATCTATTAATGATTAGGATCACGGAGACATGGCTCCAAGGTGACCAAGGCTGGGAGCTGAACATCCAGGGATATTCAATATTCAGGAGGGATAGACAGAAAGGAAAAGGAGGTGGGGTAGCGTTGCTGGTTAGAGAGGAGATTAGCACAATAGAAAGGAAGGACATTAGCTTGGAGGATGTGGAATCGATATGGGTAGAGCTGCGAAACATTAAGGCGCAGAAAACGCTACTGGATGTTGTGTACAGGCTACCTAACAGTAGTAGTGGAGTTGAGGATGGCATCAAACAGGAAATTAGAAATGCGTGCAACAAAGGTAAAATAGTTATAATGGGTGACTTCAATCTACATATAGATTGGGTAAATCAAATTGGCAGGGGTGCTGAGGAAGAGGATTTCTTGGAATGCATGCGGGATAGTTTTCTAAACCAACATGTAGAGGAACCAACGAGAGAGGGTAGAGGGATTCTAGACTGGGTATTGAGTAATGAGGAAGGGTTAGTTAGCAGTCTCGTTGTGCGTAGCCCCTTGGGCAAGAGTGACCATAATATGGTTGAGTTCTTCATTAGGATGGAGAGTGACATTGTTAATTCAGAAACACACGGGTGCTGAACTTAAAGAAAGGTGACTTTGAGTGTATGAGACATGAATTGGCCAAGATAGACTGGCAATTGATTCTTAAAGGGTTGACGGCAGATATGCAATGGAATGCATTTAAAGAATGCATGGATGAACTACAACAATTGTTCATCCCAGTTTGGCAAAAGAATAAATCAGGGAAGGTAGTGCATCCGTGGATAACAAGGGAAATCAGGGATAGTATCAAAACAAAAGATGAAGCGTACAAATTAGCCAGAAAAAGCAGCCTACCAGAGGACTGGGAGAAATTCAGTCCAGCAGAGGAGGACAAAGGGCTTAATTAGGAAAGGGAAAATAGATTATGAAAGAAAACTGGCAGGGAACATAAAAACTGACTGCAAAAGTTTTTATAGATATGTGAAGAGAAAAAGATTAGTTAAAACAAATGTAGGTCCCTTGCAGTCAGAAATAGGTGAATTGATCATGGGGAACAAGGACATGGCAGACCAACTGAATAACTACTTTGGTTCTGTCTTCACTAAGGATGACATAAATAATCTGCCGGAAATAGCAGGGGATCGCGGGTCAAATGAGATGGAGGAACTGTGTGTGAAATTCAGGTTAGGGGAAGTGGTGTTACGTAAATTGAATGGATAAATCCCCAGGGCCAGATAGGCTGCATCCCAGAGTACTTTAGGAAGTAGCCCAGAAATAGTGGATGCCTTAATGATAATTTTTCAAAACTCCTTAAATTTTGTAGTAGTTCCTGAGGCTTGGAGGGTAGCTAATGTAACCCCACTTTTTAAAAAGGGAGGGAGAGAGAAAACACGGAATTACAGACCAGTTAGTCTAACATCGGTAGTGGGGAAACTGCTAGAGTCAGTTATTAAAGATAGGATAGCAGCACATTTGGAAAGTGGTGAAATCATTGGACAAAGTCAGCATGGATTTACGAAAGGTAAATCATGTCTGGAGAATCTTATAGAATTTTTTGAGGATGTAACTATTAGAGTGGATAAGGGAGAACAGTGGATGTGTTATATCTGGACTTTCAGAAGGCTTTCGACAAGGTCCCACTTAAGAGATTAGTATACAAACTTAAAGCATATGGTATTGGGGGTTCAGAATTGATGTGGATAGAGAACTGGCTGGCAGACAGGAAGCAAAGGGTAGGAGTAAACGGGTCCTTTTCAGAATGGCAGGCAGTGACTAGTGGGGTACCACAAGGTTCAGTGCTGGGACCCACAGCTATTTACAATACATATTAATGATTTGGACGAGGACTTGAATGTAACATCTCCAAGTTTGCCGATGACACAAAGCTGGGGGGGTAGTGTTAGCTGTGAGGAGAATGCTAGAGGCTTCCGGAAGTGGCAGCGCTGCCTGGCAGCTGCGGCTCGTTTTTTCTTTTCTTTTTGTCTTCTTGTGTCTGTTTTAGTTTAAAATTTTGGTTTATTAGGCTGTGTATGTGTGGGGGAGGGGGTGGGTGGGAGAAACAGGGTTTTAGTCTCTCCCTTCGGGGGGGGGGTGACTTTTCTTGTTGTGTCCCCCTTCACCGTCTCCGTCTGTGCTGAGGCCTAATGGCGGAGCTGCCGGCTTGGAGCTGGCGGCCTCGGAGCTGTGGCGGCCTTCCTGCATTCCAGCGGCGGCGGCGGCCTGGCATCAGAGCTGTGGTGCTCCAGTGGCGTTGCAGCGGTGGCGTTCCAGCGGCGACCCGGCTTCAGAGCTGCGGTGCTCCAACGTTCCAGCGGCGACCCGGCTTCGGAGCTGTGGAGGTGCTCCAGCGTTCCAGCGGCGACCCGGCTTCGGAGCTGCGGTGCTCCAGCGTTCCAGTGGCAGACCCTACTTTAGAGCTGTGGCGGGGTTCCAGCATTCTGGCGATGGCGGTGGCGGCAGCCCGGCTTCGGAGGCTCGGCCGCGGGTCTAGTGGACGACAACATCGGAGTCCTGGATCGCCTCAGCATAGAGAGAGAACAAGGAGGAAAGAAGACAAAGACTTTAAGACTTTTGCCTTCCACCACAGTGAGGAGGTGCCTGGTGAACTCACTGTGGTGGATGTAAAATATGTGTTTATTCTGTGTTTTGTTTTTTTATTATATGTTATGACTGCAGGCAATGAAATTTCGTTCAGACCGAAAGGTCTGAATGACAATAAAGGATACTTTGACTTTTTTGACTTTGAGGCTGTAAGGTGACTTGGATAGGCTGGGTGAGTGGGCAAATGCATGGCAGATGCAGTATAATGTGGATAAATGTGAGATTATCCACTTTGGTGGCAAAAACAGGAAAGTAGACTATTATCTGAATGGTGGCCGATTAGGAAAAGGGGAGATGCAATGAGACCTGGGTGTCATGGTACACCAGTCATTGAAAGTAGGCATGCAGGTGCAGCAGGCAGTGAAGAAAGCGAATGGTATGTTGGCATTCATTGCAAAAGGATTTGAGTATAGGAGCAGGGAGGTTCTACTGCAGTTGTACAGGCTCTTGGTGAGACCACACCTGGAGTTTTGCATATAGTTTAGGTCTCCAAATCTGAGGAAAGGCATTCTTGCCATAGAGGGAGTACAGAGAAGGTTCACCAGACTGGTTCCTGGGATGTCAGGACTTTCATATGAAGAAAGACTGGAGAGGCTCGGCTTTTTTCACACAGTGGTGAATCTCTGGAATTCTCTGCCACAGAAGGTAGTTGAGGCCAGTTCATTGGCCATATTTAAGAGAGAGTTAGATGTGGCCCTTGTGGCTAAAGGGATCAGGGGGTATGGAGAGAAGGCAGGTACGGGATACTGAGTTGGATGATCAGCCATGATCATATTGAATGGTGGTGCAGGCTCGAAGGGCCGAATGCCCTACTCCTGCACCTATTTTCTATGTTTCTATGAGGGGCAAGGTATATCTCCACCTTTCTTTTTCTTATTTCTATATCTTTCTGCCACACTACTTTGGTAGTTTAGGGGACTTTCTTTTGTTCTTTTTCGATCTATCTTTTCACTTTCCATTTTTTTTCTTTCTTGTTTTCTTTTTCTTTTCCTTTTTCACGTTCATAGTTTGGGTTATAAGGTTAAAAATGATGCTGTACAATAATTGTATAATTTTAGATGTCGAATGTTTTATCTCTGTACAATTATTTCTAATTTTAAAAAATTAAAAAAAATAAATGGAAGGCATTTTATGATCAAGTGATCCAGGTCAAAGGAGTATAATTGAGCCAAGATCATTATAGTGGTGTCCAACAAAGCAGAAGATGCCACCTTAATCCTTGCCCAAGGATTCATTACAGTCAAAGATAAACAAAATGCTGGAGTAACTCAGCAGGTCATGTAGTATCACTGGAGAGAAGGTATGGGTGATGTTTTGGGTCAAGACCCTTCTTCAGACTCATTCATTACAGTCCATGTACAGGTGTCAGAGCTTATGAGGAGAAGGTAGGAGAATGGGGTTAGGAGGGAGAGATAAATCAGCCATAATTGAATGGCGGAGTAGACTTGATGGGCTGAACGACCTAATTCTACTCCTATCTCTTTTAACCATATGATAAAAATAAACCATCAGGTTGCATAGCAGGGTCAGCTGCAATGCTAATACCAACCCTAGAATTTCATTGGTATGTTCATGCTGGCCAGTTGGTTAATGTACATTATTTAAGAAATGTGTGGATCCTGTTTTAACTTTATCTATACATGAGCACAGGAAGTTCCCGGTCATTTCGAACTGACCTTCAGTGTTCATTTGTATGTAATTAATTGCAAATGACTTGCATTTATACAGGAATTTTACATTGTGCACTCTAGAAACGTTTTACAACGAAGTGCTTTTAGGCTAATCGTAAATCACGATGAGAGATTTAATGATTTGGAGAAATGGGATGTGGCACAGGGTCAGCGTCTTTCTTTCCAAAGACGGTTTTATATTGCCGGTAGACAAAAGTGCTGGAGAAACTCAGCGGGTGCGGCACCATCTATGGAGCGAAGGAAATAGGCAACGTTTCGGGCCGAAACCCTTCTTCAGAAGCCCGAAACGTTGCCTATTTCCTACGCTCCATAGATGCTGCTGCACCCGCTGAGTTTCTCCAGCACTTTTGTCTACCTTCGGTTTTCCAGCATCTGCAGTTCCTTCTTAAACTTTATATTGCAGGAAACCAGTCAAAGTATTGCCCGCACGATCACCACACAGTTTCTAGCTCAGGCTTTGCTGGAAAGGTCCCACAAAGAGCAGCAGCGGCTGCTGTCAACTGCACCTACCAAGGCGAGAAAGGCGCAGCACAGCAGGAGGCACCAGGTGCACCGTCTCCGCGAACGCCGGGACATCACCGCTCCTTCTGCATTCCCACCTGCGGCAGCTCAAGGCTTCGCTTCACCTACTTCACTCACGGCTTCTCGGAGTCACGCCCTATTACCCAGCTTCACACAATGCGGCCGCCTGCTCCCGCAGCTCAGCTCAGCGCAACCCCAACGCCGCACATGCGTCCGTCCGTCTGCTCCCGGGAGGAGCCGGCTGTTCACAACCGGAGCGCGGGGCGGGGAGCGGTGTAACCGGAGCACTGGCCTGGCCTGGCCTGGCCATGGCAACAGTGTTACAGGGCGACAGTATACCGGGGGAACAGTGTAACAAGAGGGACAGTACACAGGGGGTACAGTGCACCCAGGGCAATGGTGTAACTAGGGTATACAATGGTGTAACTGTTCAACAAGCCAGGAGTATACTGGAGGAACAGTGGAACCAGGACAACAGTGTATCAGGGCCAACAGTGGAACCCAGCAACAAAATGCAGGTGAAATAATGTAACCAAGACAACAGTATACCGGGAGAACAGTGTACAGGGGCAACAATGTACCCAGGTCAACTGTATCTCGGGAGAACGGTGTATCAAGGGCAACAGTATTCAGGGGTAATAGTATAACTCAGACAACAGTATCGGGGGGGGGGGGGGGGGGGGAGGGAACAGTGTACCAGGTCAACTGTATCCCGGCGAACAGTGCAACAAGGAGAACTGTATATAGGGGCAGCAGAGTAACCCAGGACAACAGTGTAACCCAGCAACAATATACAGAGGAAACAGTGTACCCAGAGTAACAGTGTAACAAGGGCAATTGTATACAGGGAGAACAGTATAACAAGGATAACAATATACAAGGGCAACAGTAATGGGGGAACAGTGTACCCGGACAAATGTGTTAACAGCATAACAGTGTAACCAAGGCAATGGTATAACTAGGGTGTTATAGCCAGGGCAATGGTATACCATGGAAACAGTATACAGAGGTAACAGTATAAGTATAAGAACAGTATAACAAGATGAGAGTATAACTGGGGGAACAGTGGAACCAGGGTGATCGAACCACAGGAAGAGCAATGAAACAAGGCAAGAATATAATTGTTGTTGGGATATTTGAAAGAATGCGACTGTGCAACCAGGGGTACAATGGAACAAGTAAGGCAGTATTACTGGAGGAAAGGTGCAACCAGGAAAGATGTAGCCAAGGTGAAAGTATAAGCAGTAGGGAACAATGGAACCAGGGAAATAGTATAACCAGAATACCAAGACAAAGGAATATCTGTGAAAACGAAGGAACCAGGGTGACATTATGGCTGGGGGAACAGTGTAACAAGGTGAAAATATCACAGCGGAACAATGGATACAGAGTGACAGTAGAACCCAGAAATAATAAACGGGAGGGGGGGCAGATCAATGTAACCAAGGCAGCAGAATATCCAGGGAAACTGCATGACAATGTGATGAGGGGAATAAAGTAACAGGTAACTGTATAACCAGGGAACATTGGAACCAGGGTTACAGTGGAACTTGGAAACAGTGGAACCAGTGTTGGACAGTCGGAAGGAATAACGTACCAAGATAACATTTTAACCATAATTATAATGTGGGGAGGGAAATAAAGTAACAGGTAACTGTGTAACCAGGAAACAATGGAACCAGGGTGACATTGTAACAAGGCAACTGTTTAACCAGGAAACCATGGTGGTTCATTACCTGAATGGTGGCCGATTAGGAAAAGGGGAGATGCAACGAGACCTGGGTGTCATGGTACACCAGTCATTGAAAGTAGGCATGCAGGTGCAGCAGGCTGTGAAGAAAGCGAATGGTATGTTAGCATTCATAGCAAAAGGATTTGAGTATAGGAGCAGGGAGGTTCTACTGCAGTTGTACAGGGTCTTGGTGAGACCACACCTGGAGTATTGCATACAGTTTTGGTCTCCTAATCTGAGGAAAGACATTCTTGCCATAGAGGGAGTACAGAGAAGGTTCACCAGACTGATTCCTGGGATGGCAGGACTTTCATATGAAGAAAGACTGGATAGACTCGGCTTGTACTCGCTAGAATTTAGAAGATTGAGGGGGGATCTCATAGAAACCTACAACATTCTTAAGGGGTTGGACAGGCTAGATGCAGGAAGATTGTTCCCGATGTTGGGGAAGTCCATAACAAGGGGTCACAGTTTAAGGATAAGGGGGATGTATTTTAGGACCGAGATGAGAAAAACATTTTTCACACAGAGAGTGGTGAATCTCTGGAATTCTCTGCCACAGAAGGTAGTTGAGTTCAGTTCATTGGCTACATTTAAGAGAGAGTTAGATGTGGCCCTTGTGGCTAAGGGGATCAGGCAGTATGGCGAGAAGGCAGGTACGGGATTCTGAGTTGGATGATCAGCCATGATCATATTGAATGGTGGTGCAGGCTCGAATGGCGGTGCAGGCTCGAAGGGCTGAATGGTCTACTCCTGCACCTATTTTCTCTATTTCTATGTTTCACAGAAACAATTGAACCAGGACATAATGTAATGAGGGGAACTATGAGGACATGGTCAACAACATAAGCAAGGGTAACTGGAAGAACACAGTAACCAGAGGTAAACAGGGTGCCAGGAGAACAATGGAAAGAGGAAGAAATTTATAACACGAAAAACAGGTTAACTGGCAGGAACTGTATAATTATGAAGAACTGTAATGTCAGGTGGAGAGGTGAAATCTGTGTGTTGGGGGAGGGGTGGGGTGTCAAAAACACAGCCAAGGAAAACCGTGAAACCAGGGACAACAGTGTAATTGGAGAAAGCAGCGTGTCCATAGGTAACTGTGTAAGCAGAGAGAACAGTGGAACTAGGAACAACAGAGGGGACTGGGGCTACAATCTAACCAGGTCAAACAATCTTACCTTGGAGAACAGTGTAAGTCTGATTCAGTTTAATTGGGAGGATCTATGCAGCCAGTCCAGTATTTTCTGGAGTAGGTAGTAGGGGTAGTGGTACACTATTTATTTCATTTAGTGTGGAATACAGCATGTTCCTGACATTCTCAGTGCCATGCTGGATTGTGTCCAGTTCGAGTACTAATTACAGTTAAAGATTCCCCAAATTAGAGTAATACAGCGAGGAAACAAGCCCTTCGGCCCAACTTCCCCACACCTGAAAACTACACTAGTTCCATCTGCCTGCGTTTGGCCCATATCCTTCTAAACCTGTCCTATCCATGGACCTGTCTAATTGATTCTTAAATGTTGCGATAGTCCCAGCCTCAACTACCTCCTCTGGCAATTGGTTCCGTACATCCACCACCCTTTGTGTGGAAAATGTACCCCTCAGATTTCTATTAAATCTTTCCCCCTTCACCTTGAATCTATGTCCTCTGGTCGTCGATTCCCCTACTCGCGGGAAGACACGTTGTGCGTCTACCCAATCTATTCCTCTCATGATTTTATACACCTCTATAAGATCACCCCTCATCCTCCTGTGTTCCAGGGAATAGAGACCCAGTCCACTCAACCTCTCCCTATAGCTCAGAACCTCGAGTCCTGGCAACATCCTCGTAAATCTTCTCTGCACCTTTTCCAGCTTAACGATATCTTTCCTTTAACATGGTGCCCAGAACTGAACATAATACTCTAAATGCGGCCTCAGCAACGTCTTATATAACTGCAACATGACCTCCCAACTTCTGTGAGGAAGTGAGGACTTTTAGTGAGGAAGTTATGTGTTTTCAAGAAGGTTTTAAAAGCATGCTTGAATCATTTCCTCCATCCTGCTGGTAATTCCTAGAGCTATACATTTTGCTGCAAAATGTGGTGTCAGGCATCCAAAATATGGGGTCTACCCTCCTGAGTGTAATTACAGCTTCAATCCTGGGTAGGTTAGTCCAGTAGAGAATGCTGCTGTTGATTCTCTTATCCTGCTGAGACAGATTTAACGGGCTCCTCCATTGCTATCTCGATACCTGCAGTAGGTGGTCATTGTCTCCAAACTGAACAGATCATTATGCTGGTCGGTCATGAACTATGTACCAGGTTGACGTATTGATCTTCAAAGACTTTTATCCCTCAAATGAACAAAATCAATCAGGAAGAACAAATTTTTTTTTAAAGAGAATAATTTATCTCAAGACAGTGTCACCAGCATGACAAAGTAACCCGAGGGATCAAAATAACCACCTGTTGAACAAAAAGCCTAATGTAACCAGAGAGAAAAATGTAAATAGAAAATGGCAGTGGATTACTGCAACTGGAGGTGTGTAGAAAGAACAATGGCAACAGGATGTAAACAGGGGAGGAGTAACTGCAGAAGAGAACCAGAAATAAAAATATAATCAGAAGAGGCTGGGAAACTATTCTCGTTTGGGAGACCATGGAAACTATTCTCGTTTGGGAGACCGATGGAACTACACTGCAGCCACTGGAAGAGACACACATAAGGGATGAAACGATGATCAGCAAATGTGAGGTTCATGGGTGGATTTGGGGGGAAATGACAGCTCAAAGACTTATTGGCTTTAATAAAAAAGGGGGAGAGACATAATCAGGCTGTCATTTCACATTCATGCAATTTTTCATTCAAAACTGCATGAAGGAATTTTTAAGATAATTTCGGATGTTGTCAACATCCAATTGGACCCCGACTCAAAACTAATAATATTAGGAATATTAGAACAAAATCAAATATTTACTACAAGCCAAAGAAACTTTATTGACTACAGTATAATAATTGGGAAAAAAATTAATATTACAATTTTGGAAAGGTCCTATAACCCCCACAATCAAAATGTGGATTATGGAAATGTCAGAGACCCTATATTTGGAAAGAATAAGATTTGTCTTAATGGACAAACAAGAACTTTTTATCAAAATATGGTCTCCATTTATTGACTATTTGAAGGGGCAAACTAGTTCGGAACGAGAACCTGACTGAAACCCGAATTAAGGATTAGATGAAGAGTTACATTTTATAATTTACGAATATATCTCCAATGATGTATTATTAGTTAATTATTCCATTCTCTTTTATTATACCTTCTGGGTTTTTTTGGGTTTTTTTCTCTCTCTCTCTCTCTATTATTTGCTATCTATATAAAAAATAAAAATATATTAGAACTATTAAATAATTGATAATATTGACAATATTAATAATGTATGACTACCACAAACAAAATGTTTTTATTATGTACTTCTAATTATTTTTATTTTTTTAAATAAATAAAAACTGCAGGAAGGGATATCAATCTAGGAGGCCACGTGAGTGGCAAGGATGCTTGTATAAGGACAGTTTGTGAATACTACCGAAAATAATGCTAATGAATGTATGTATAAACACTGAGAATGTCGGTAGAGTTTTTGCTCTGTTCATGGTTTGTTTAGATTTTTTATTATTCTGAAAAAATATTATTTTGGGGGATGAAAAGAATCTTACAAGGGTAACTTTAGTGATACCAACACATAAATTACTCTTACATGGGTGAGATTGTTTAAACAATTAGCAGTTTGGGCATTATTACATGTGTCTATTTTACTGTTGAGCAAAATTTGAATGCACCACCAGGAAGGGTCTTTTGCTCAGATTTTGAAAGGCCAGCTTTATTACAACACCTATTTAGGGCAGCACGGTGGTGCAGCGGTAGAGTTGCTGCCTTGCAGTGCCAAAGACCCGAGTTCGATCCTGATTACATGTGGTGTCTGTACGGAGTTTATACTTTCTCCCTGTAACTACGTGGGTTTTCTCCGGGTGCTCCGGTTTCCATCTCACACTCCAAAGACGTTCAGATTTGTAGGTTAATTGGCTTCAGTGAAAAAAAATAATAATTGTCCCGAGTGTGTAAGATAGTGCTAGTGTATGGGGATCACTGGTCAGCACGGATTTGGTGGGTTGAAGGACCTGTTTCAGCACTGTATCTCTTAAGCCCCTGCCCCACTTTGACGACCTAATTGGCGACCTCTGGTGAGTTTGCCCTTGACTCGTACTCGCAGAGCATGGTCGCCACGAGGTCGTAGGAGGTCTTCGTAACTCTTCCTCATGCTCTGCATGTACGAGTGGTCCCCGCGTACTCGTGGCCTCAAGTAGGTCGCAGAGCCTTTTCCCGCCTGATAAAAAATGTCCATGAGTAAACAAAAGGTCGGCATGGAAAAAATTGATACTTTTTACTCGTAGGTAGGTCGTGATGGTAGTCGTAGGTGGTCGTAAATAGTCGTGGGTAGTCGTAGGTCGGTAACTGGCCCGAGAAAAAAAATGCAAACATGACATCATTTTATCATGTGATCATTTTCCACTCGTAGCTAGTCGTAGTGGGTCTTAGATGTGGAAGACTGAGGTTAAGGGGGGTCGTAGGAGGTCATAGACATAGTCGTGGGAGGTCTTTTACTTCAGCGAGTCAACACGACCTTGACATTTTTTTCAACTTGTCTATGGTCTTCTAAACTCGTGGATTAGGTCGTCGAATTGGGACAAGCCCTTAACATCGAAAGTACTGTCAAGAAAGTGATGGGGAACTGCTGTCTGGATCTGCTGTTGTCCTTCTGCTGAAGGTACTACCACAATGCTATTGGGAGGGCACTCTGGGATGTAGAGCCAGCAGTGGCAGGAGACCAGCAACATATTTCCAAACAGATGATGTGCAACATGAAATAGAATCTGCAGGTGGTGGTGTTTCTACTCAACTGCCACCCTTCCCCTTGTTGGTCTTGGAGAGGTCATAGGCTTTAGAGGATCCCAGGTGAGGAAATATAAATGGTACACTGCAGGCTCTGTCCATAAGCTGGGGTACCTCAACCACATTGCGGACATTGGACCTTCATGGACTTCGTCTATGGAATGGTTGCTGTACAATGCTGAGAGCTATATTCTGCTCTCTGTAACTTCCCCTTTGCTGTACCTATTGTAATTGAATTTGACATACGTGTAGTATCATGCAGTCTGATTGAATAGCATGCAAAACAAAGCTTTTCACTATACCTCAGTATACGTGACAATAAACTAAACTCAAACTATGCTGGATTTCTCAGGAGCTTTTTTGAGAGATGCTCCCTTATTCCATCACGCTGGCAGAGTATTATATCGTGCACCGTACAGCAATGCGGTGGGTAAGTGGATCGAGTGCAGCCTGCAGCAGCTACATAGAGCAGTAGTTAAATAAGACAGTGGCATCATGCTGGGCTAGACCGACCCGCATTTCATCAGTCCAATGCTGCCAGGACACCGGCCTTAAAGTGAAAAGTAAAAGAAATTGCATTTCTCCGTGGGCCACGATCGTCAGTTTTAGTGACTTGGAAGTTGCAAGATGGAACCAGTAAGTGGCGACTCTCTATGCTGCAGTTCCAGATGAGGATCTGTTGTTAACATGTACAGTATGATTTGACTGGATAGCATGTGGAAGTTGACGGGATAGCATGTGGAGGAAGCATTTCACGGTATCTCTGTGCACGTGACAATAAATAAACAATAGAATCGGGTTCAATGAACTTGTGAAGGGAATTCAAAATTTGCTGGGAAAAGACAAAATTGTAGGACTGCAGTGAAACATCTGAATGATAAGCCAAAGGAACCTTTTCATTTTATGATTTTACGTAAAACATACAATTAAATATATATATATAAAGTACACTGTTCAATTGCTACATTGCTACATTGTCAGGGATTATTCAGATGTTACAGAATTATGTGGTAGGTATTAATTCAAATGCGAACCAGTCTACAGAGTTCCTGTTTTAGTGTACATTGCAACCAGTAATCAGTTTGAAAGTAAAGGGATAGTCTTGTAACCAAATAATACTGTGTACAGAGCACAGGTTACTGGCCCATGGCAGGAGGCTGGTTTGTGTGAGAGGTTCTCATGTGCATCAGCCAAATGTAAGACAATGGAATACGTTAACTGGTTTAGTTTAATTTAGCTTAGTGATACAGTGTGGAAACAGGTCCTTTGGCCTACCGAGTCCACTCCGACAAACAATCCCCCGTACTCTGGTTTTATGTTATCCCAGTTTCGCACCCTACACACTAGGGCCAATTTACAGAAGCCAATTAACCTACAAATCTACACATCTTTGGAATGTGGGAGGAAACCGGTGAAAAACCATGCAGTCACTGGGAGAATGTACAAATTCCATACAAACAGCACTGGTCTGTAGGCAACAGGTCTACATTAAACCAGCTTTAGTTATTTTGCACCATTGTGATAGAGATCAAGGAAGCTTCCAACCAGATCCATTTTGTCACTTGGTACATCAGCTATAGTCATCGGCATCATTGCTCTGTCTATTAATAACTGCGATGTTTATGTATTCAGGGTGTCAGCCCTCGCAACACTAATGTCGTGTGTTTGGGATCTCTGTCCTCAGAGACATTTAAATCCTCCATGTGAATAACTTTGTCCCAGGAAAGGTGTTTGTACAGACACAGGTGTCTAGTCAGTTACAGCATGCTCCCATTGTAAATGCGTACTTCAATGGAGCCAAGTGTCAGACTCAAAATATTAAAGTAAATAGTTTCAATAGACAATAGACACAGGAGTAGACCATTCGGCCCTTCGAGCCAGCACCGCCATTCAATGTGATCATGGCTGATCATCCCCAATCAGTACCCCGTTCCTGCCTTCTCCCCATATCCCCTGACTCCGCTATCTTTAAGAGCCCTATCTAGCTCTCTCTTGAAAGTATCCAGAGAACCGGCCTCCACCGGCCTATGAGGCAGAGAATGCCACTTGTACTTATGCTCCCCAATTTACGTAAGGGTTACGTCCCGCATACCCTTGCATAAGTCGGATGTTATGTAAGTCGGAAACGGAAGTGCTACTGTGCATGTGAAAATTTACTATTTGATGTGGAGACCATGGGGGAGCTCCAGCATGGAGACCACAGAGCAGTTCTCACGCGGAGACCAGGTGGGAGTTCCGACGTGGTGACATCATGGGAGTCCAAAGAGGAGTACCTAGGAGCTCCAACATAGAGACCACGCAGGATCTCCAACGTGGACATCAGTGGGAAAGAAGTGATTACCTAAGTGCGGGTTTACGTAAGTCACCCCTTGTGTAAGTCGGTGAGTACCTGTAATTGTGTTGAATCGCCTGCTGTTATTTTTGTTCTTAAATGTACAAACTTGATATACTTAGAGTTAGGAGGGACTCTACTGAGAAGGTCTCCAAGAGAATGTCTGCTTGTTTTGATGAATAAAGACATTCATATCTACAACTTCATTGTCTCTGAGTGACTCAGTTCACAATCACAACATAATCAAGTCCCGTTGAACTAATTATCTGGTAAATAAAACTAAATCCTCAGAATATAATTTAGAAACTGGTTTTGTGTTAAACGGGTATTCCTTAACATTTTACATTTGACCATGATGCCATGTGCTTTATTTTACAAAGTTAACACAGTGTGGAAGCCATCATCAATGAAAAAGAGAGCAGCAATCATTGGATACTGACCATCACCTAATCAGAAGTTTCCTCTGTACTTCATGGCGTTGTTCATTATGCTGCAAGTGGGCTCGTTCATGATTTAAAATAGCAAATAAGTTCCTTTAATTTTGGATTTAAATAATCAGATGCACTTGTCAATTTATACATTGAAATGGATTAAAAAGGTGACATTGCTTTTTCAGGATAGAGTCAGGCATGTTTGTTCCCTGCTGGGCAATGACTTTCATCGTGGGTGGTCAGAGGAGCCTGTAGTAGTTGCCCTTTCTTATACACCAGCAATCTATCTTGTTTCACAGGTTGTTCCTTAGACAGTGATGGATGTGTTCTCCTGTTCAAGCGAAAATGCCTGGCAGGAGGGCTGACTCCATTCACTGAATAGAGGGCTGATTCACTCAATAATCTTTAACATTTTCTCATGCATTCATTAATTGGGGGTAAAGTGTTAGCTACAGGGTTCATTTGGACATTCTGTGTCTTTGTTAACTCCATCATGTTTGGGTACTGAAGTAATATGTAGTTTTCACAAGTTATAGGAGTCTACTCTGCCATTCAATCATGGCTGATCTCTGCCTCCTGATCCCATTTTACTGCCTTCTCCTCATAACCCTTGACACCCATTCTAATCAAGAATGTGTCTATCTCTGCCTTAAAAATATCCACTGAAGGCCTCCACAGCCCTCTATGGCAATGAATTTTAATGACAGTACGAATGTAGGCAAGGTTGGTTAATGCATCTTCAAATGGCACATCTCATTGAATGGACAGCCAGTGTCCCACAATGCACCGCAGCCCAAAGCTCATCTTCCCATCTCCAGCCTCCCATCACGTACTTACTGACAATCTCCATCAATTACATTTATAATTCTCATCGTACTTAATACTGCATTAGTATTAAGCTTAGTATTCAGACAATGCCATAGTCCCCAACCAGAACAGATGTTTAGCTCTTCGACCATGGCAATATATCATATATGGCATTCATTGATATACTTATGTTTCTGACGGGATGTTGGTATATAATCAGGCAGATAACTGGAAGGCAAGAAGCAACTTCAACTCCTTAAATAAGAGTGAGCACTCATTGTTACTGAGATATTTGCCAGTGAATATAGACGTTACTTTAGACTTTAGAGATAGTGCGGAAACGGGCCCTTCAGTCCCCCGAGCACATGCCGACCAGCAATCCCCGCACACTAGCACTATCCTACATTAGAGACAATTTACATTTTTAACTGTACAAACCTGTATGTCTTTGGAGTGTGGGAGGAAAACACGGTACCAGGCAGAACGTAGAAACTCCGGATGGACAGCTCCTGTAGTCAGGATCGAACTCGGGTCTCTAGCACTATAAGGCATCAACTCTACCACAGTCCTGCTGTGCCACCCTCGGGGAGGGAGGAGCTGAAACGCTAGAAGAGCATCCTCATATCTCATATCTATTCTTCCTGAATTATTTTCTGCTATACAAGTTGTGGATTGTGTAGCCATGCAACTCTTAAAGGTTCAAAGGTCTGTTTATTGTCACATGTACCAATTAGGGTACAGTAAACCTCTAATTACCATACAGCCATACAAAAAAAAAGCAACAAGACACACAACTACATAAAAGTTAATGGAAACATCCACCACAGCGGATTCCCTATGTTCCTCACTGTGATGGAAGGCAATAAAGTCCAATTTTCTTCATCTTTACTTTTACTTTTCCCTCCACCCAATTGCCCACTCACCACAACTTTATTCCCCCGTCTTTCCTGTTAGTTAGCCAAGTACTGCTGGACCGTTGGGAAAGAACAAGAAGTATCTAACGTAGAAATTTCCTTGGACAACACTTTCAGAAGAAATTGTGGTGAAGCTGAAAATTGGTTTAATGTGGTGCAGAGGAAAATTGCAAGCATTTTGTTTGCCTTAGCTCTATCAGAAAATCCATCTGCTGACATTCTGGTGGGATTAGACGCAAAATGCTGGAATAACTCAGCAGCATCTCTGGAGAAAAGGTACAGGTGAGTTTCGGGTCTCGTTTGGTTCCTTTTCTCCAGAGATGCCGCTGACTTATTCCAGCATTTGCGTTTATCTTCAGTGTAAACCAACATCAGCAGTTCCTTCCTACACATTTTGGTGGGATTAGTTTGTTCTTGTACCTTTCTTTCAGAATAAAACTTTCCACTTTGCAATGACCAAACTTCTCTATGATTTTCAATCTCATTGTTCTGAGTAGTTATACTTATTTACTCATGGAACAACCAACTCAAAACCAATCCTGTTTTCATCTGAAACCATCCTGTTTAAAGGACCAATATTCAAATTCATCCTGACTGCTGTGATTGTTCACATCACATTCAAAGGTGCTCTCAGCTTCCTGGGCTGGGGACCATTCCAGGCTGCCGACCTCTGCCACATGCCATAGTTTGCTGCTCACTGCTGCATTTAGGAGATCACCAAAGCTGTATACTTAAGGAGAGATGATTACATTTACCTTAACTTCACCAGAGGAGCAGGTAGGCCCGGTACAGGATTGAGTTACAGCCTTTCCCAAAGTGCAGCCATCCAAACACTGCACTCATCTAGTTTTGCTCCTCTCATATATCTCTCTGGCTGCCTCCTGCCAAGACCACTTCTGATAGAAGTCTACAAAATTACAAGAGGTTAGTCAAAATATTCTTCTCATGGTAGGGGTGTCAATAAAACAAGAGAGCATATGTTTAAGGCGAGAGGAAAGAGGGGATATGAGAGAAGCATGTTTCACATTGAGTGTTGGTATCTGCAATGCACTACCCAAAGAACTGGTGGAATCAGAATGGCTACTATGTTTAAGGGCTATTATATACAGGTACATGAATAATAAGCAAGGCTTAGAAGGATGAAGACCTAATACAGTTAAACAGTATAAGTATAGACACAAGGAACAGCAAATGCTGGTTTACAAAAAAAGACACAACGTCTCACAAACAAACTCAGCAGCATCTCTGGAGAACATGGATGGATTTTGTGTCGGGACCGTTCTTTAGACAGTGTAGTGCAGGGAGTAGGTTTGAGGAAGGTGGGGGAAGACATATTTGTCCCACCTCCAATCCTCTTCAAGCTTTCTCCACTATGCCCTCCCCCAACCACAATCAACCTGAAGAAGGGTTCCGATCTTCGTGTCGTTCTTGTATTTGTATAGATAGGCACAAGAATGTAGTGGCCTGAAAGTCCATTCTGTGATGTACAACTCTATGACTCTGACAATATCACTATATCACAATTTCCAGAAATCCCAAAGCAACTTTTCAATCACTGAGGTATTTTTAAAGGATAGTCACCCTCCGAAATGTGGCAGCCTATTTGTGAGCGCATTGAAGCAATGTGTTAACAAAGTCAAAGTCAATTTTATTCGTCACATGCACATGAAGGTGCAGTGAAATGAATTTGCCAGCATCGATACAGTTAAAAAGAACATACAATACACAATAACATTTAACACAAACAACCACCACAGCATTCTTCACTGTGGTGGAAGGCAACAAAGTTGAGTCAGTCCTCCTCCTTTGTTCATCCATGGTCGAGGCCAACAACTAGCTAGTCTGTCTTTAATAGTGTCGAATGAGAGTTTACTATTGACTAAGTCACTGGCATTTTACTGCTACTGTTCTTTGATCTAGAGCTTCAGGGCCTAATTGGCCACTAGTGAGAGCAAACAGAATCTCAGGTTCTCCACTCACTACAAGACTGTACCTCTGACATTGCAGCTTTCCACGAGAGAATCAAATTTGTTTAATTATCACTCTTGACTCGTATACTATATATCCATACTGCACTAAACAGCCAGCCTTACATATCTGCTGAATTAAAACCCAGAATTAAAACTGAATTTATCAAGGCATTTGATTAAGTTCCCCATGGTAGGCTGTTCCAGCAAATTGAAATGTGTGGGATTAACAGTGACTTGGTCGTATGGATTCAGAACTGGTTTACTGATAGAAGACAGATGGTTGTAATGGAAGGACAATATTCAGGCTAGAGGTCTGTAACCCGAGGAGATCTGCAGGGATCTGTACAGGGTCCGCTGCTGTTCGTCAAACAGTATATATAAATGACTTGGACATAAACGTAGACATGTTGGTTAGTAAGTTTGCAGATAACACCAAGATTGCTGAGGTTGCGGACTGTGAGGAATGCTATCAAAGTATACATCATGATATATATCAGCAACAGAAATGGGCAGAAAAATGGCAGATAGAGTTTAATCCAGGCAAGTGTAAGGTGTTGCAAATTGGTAGTTGAATGTGAAGGGAAAATATGCAATTAATGGCATGATCCTTAACAGCATTCATATACAGACCCTAAAAGTGGCATCACAAGTAGATAGACTGGTTAAAAAAATGCTT
Organism: Okamejei kenojei; assembly: GCA_035221665.1. Classification (NCBI taxonomy): domain Eukaryota; kingdom Metazoa; phylum Chordata; class Chondrichthyes; order Rajiformes; family Rajidae; genus Okamejei; species Okamejei kenojei. The sequence goes on from CM069131.1 coordinate 74,774,299, forward strand.
GCCTTCATTGGTCAGGCTATTGACTGTAAGAGTCAGGAAGTCATGATGTAACTTTACAGGACTTTGATTAGGACGCATTTGGAGTGTTGCATGCAGTTCTGGTCAACCCACTACAGAAAGGATGTGAACGGAGTTTTGGAAGGGGTGTAGAGGAGATTTACTAGAATGATACCTTGGATTAAGGGTTATTAGGTACAGAGAGATTGGATGGACTAAGATTGTTTTCCCTGAAATGCCGGAGATTGCAGGGAGATCTGACAGGAATATATAAAATTATGAGAGGCTTGGATAGGGTAGACAGTTAGAACCTTCCCCCAGGATTGAAAAATCAAATGCTAGATGGCATAACTTTAAGGTGAGGAGGGAAAACTTTAAAGGAGGTGTGTGGGACAAGATTTTTACACAGAGTGGTGAATTCCTGGAACGCGCTGCCTGGGATGGTGGTTGAGACAGGTACAATAATGGCATTGAACAGACTTTTGGATGGTCATATGGATATGCAGGGAATGGAGGGATGTGAATTATGTGCAGGCAGCTGAGTTGGTTTCAGCATCATGGTCAGCACAGACACTGCGGGTCGAAAGACCTGTTCCTGTATTGTACTGTTCTATGTGCTATGTTCTCAATTCAATGTTTATGAAGACCCCAAAAGGTCTTGCGTACAAGGAACACACCATTCAGCAATTTCACCGTTGTCATGAATAATCACAATCTTTAGCATGATGGCAGCATTAATTTTACGAGTATATGCTTTTTTGCTGACCAGCAAAATCTATCAAAATTCAGAAATGCACAGATGTTTGCGGAAAGGTTAAAAATTAATTGAGGGCTCTACCTGAAATGACAGCTGTGGTTTAATGGTCACACTCTTATCTCTTAGACAGATAGTGGGTTCAAGTCAAACTCCAGGCACTTGCGAATACAATCCAAGCTGCCATAGAATGCAGTACTCGGAATGAGTGGTACATAATTGAAACTGTCTTTCGGATGTGAGGTTTAAACTGAGGCTCTGTCTGCTTCCCCATTTAAACAATTCCATTTCCATTATTTTGTAAAAGACAGAGGAATTCTATTAGTGTCCTGGTCAATATTTAACCCTGAACCATGTCACTAATGTTATGGGGACCTGTGTGCAAATTGGTCACCATATTTCTAATCTAACTGTATGAGTTGCACCACTTATAGAGGTGTGTAAAATCGTGAGAGGAATAGATCGGGTAGATGCACAAAGTCTCTTGCCCTGAGTAGGTGAATCGAGGACCAGAGGACATAGGTTAGACAAGTTAGACAAGTACATGAATCTGACAGGTTTGGATGGATATGGACCAAACACAGGCAGGTGGGACTAATATAGCTGGGACGTGTTAGCCAGTGTGGGCAAGCTAGGCCGAAGGGCCTGTTGCCACACTGTATCACTCTATCACTCTATTAGAATTTACTTTGTGTAGGAAGGAACTGCAGATGCTGGTTTAAACCAAAGATAGACACAAAGTGCTGGAGCAACTCTGGAGGTCTCGACCCAAAACGTCACCCATTCCTTCTATCCAGAGATACTGCCTGTCCTACTGAGTTATTCCAGCATTTTGTGCCTATCTAGAATTTACTTTGTTGGCTTTAAGGGACTTGGGGGCCATCCTGGGGACATGAATGCAATTTGTTTCATGTTTTTCAAATACAAGTGCAGATTATTTGAGTGAACATATTTTTTGCAATTTTATAAATTAGAACATTTTCATTGTATTCACTCTGATCATTTGAGTGCATATGTATACACTGATGCAAAGCTTTCTGTCAATGTTTGTTAATTCTGTTATCACATTTTTGTTACATTTCTTCTGTTAAATGTTTCATATCATCAGTTCCTGAGGCCTGGATCTCGCTGTTCTGTTTTGCCAATTGCAAGCAGTCTTTTAAGCAGGAGTAAACCTGGACTTCCAGAAGGATTGCCAGTGCAAACTCCGAAAACTACAGTTCCGGAACACCAGATCTGTCGATTAATTCTGCCCTTGGATTCTACATGGAGCAGGGAAGCCCAGTCTTGCCGACTTTTGTTTCCGTTCAGGATTTTCTTCCCAATACTGCATCAGGTTAGACAAGTCCTTTCATTATCAAAGGGGATGCCGTCTGCAGATTTGGAAGTAAATGAGAAAATATTAACGTTATTAATTATTTTACTTGCGTACTTTTAAATCTTAATCACAGATTTAAAGCTGTTTTAGATATTCATTTTATCAAACAATTCTTGAATTATCTTTGTATTCATAGTTTTTAAATGACCCTGAATGTCAGACTTAAAAACTGTTAAATTACAATTGCGTAGGAAGGAACTGCAGATGCTGGTTTACACCTGAGATAGACACAAAATGCTGTGCATTTAACAATGTCTGATTCTGAAGAAGGGTCTCGACCTGAAATGTTACCCATTCATGCCTGTCCAGCTGAGTGACTCCAGCATTTTGTGTCTTTTTTTGTAATCCAGCATCTGCAGTTCCCTGTTTGTACATGTTAAATGACTTTGCTGCCTGGAACATATCCAACAAGGTTTGGGTGGCAAGGTTCCTCTCTGATGGTGCTGACATCATGTTTGTGGACTCAGGATGGTTTGGTCCAGTGAGATTGAATCTCCCAGTGAAACCATGCAACCAAGCGGAAGGGAGGGGCTTGGTTTGTGATTCTGGCAAAGGCACTGGAGTTTCAAGATCTGGCCCCCTGCCCTCTATTAGGATAGATTATCTTGTAATTGCCTTACTTGGTCACTGGGTGGCACTGTGAGCAGCTTTGGCTGTGCTCAAATTTCAGACAACTCTTTTGTTCCAAATTTACAGGTCAATTTTTTCATCAGTTTTATTTTGCATTGTAGTTTTTTCCCCCTATCTATTAGGTTATAGATATGGATATTTTCCGTATCCTCTCCTTTATTAATGTTTATAAACGTTGGGTTTTGTTTCCCTAGTCTTCTTATTGAACTGCTCGTCCTGTTGCCAACTTTGACTGGCTGTGTTCCCAGAGGTTTCATTACATCCGCCTTGCCCAGTCAAACAGCCCGTCCCCAGCGTCTTTATAACTGATCGACAGAAACACTCAGAGAAAATTAAAGAAACAGAGTGCTTTGTTAAAGTGCTGTGATTCTTCACTTGTGTCTGTGAGATTAATTTTGAATTCCTGGGGATGGAAGGAGAATTGACAATCCCGGTTCATGACTGTTCTCCACCTAGCTTGGAGCCTTTCTGCTATTTTGTGACTGTTGTAAATTGAAACAAATGTATTTTGTAATAATGATAGCATACTGACCCACTTTCTAATGTGTTTATGCTACAAATATGGCTGCTGACTCCATGATTATGTGCCTGCTCAGTGCTTCCCCCAGAGATCTTCAGCCTTGCTCTAAAATGACCAGCTTCCCTGCACACCAGTGCTTCTCGCTCCAGTACTGATGCCTGCTTCAGTACTTGGCTGCTCCTATCCCCCCACCCACCCCCCCCACCCATCCAGCCCTAACATCCCTCCCTCTCCCCAATGTAATTACTCTTGGACAATCCTTTGCTTCTTCATTCTGCTTTTCAGTTCCATTCACTCCATTCAACTCTTTGTACCTTATTTATAAACATTTCTGAATCTTTTGTACTGTACATGGCAATATATCATTACAACACACACACACACACACACACACACATGTGTGTATGTGTGTGTGTGTGTGTTCTGGTGATATATTACCATGAATAAATGATTCAGAAGGTATTAAGGTACAAAGAGTTTTGTTAAAAACTAAATCTATATATCTATATATATGATACACATGCATATATATACACACATACACACAAACACACATAACATATATATATACATATATCTTAATATATGATCAGTATGGTCTTAATATATGATCAGTATGAAGAAAGGTCTCGACCTGAAACGTCACCCATTCCTTCTTTTCAGAGATGCTGCCTGCTCCAGCATTTTGTGTCTACCTTTGATTTAAACCAGTAGTTCTTTCCCACACATCTATATATATTAAGATAGTTTGAGAAATTGTTCTGTTATTGACTTTAAACAAGGACACAATTGGAGACAACACTATATATATATGCACATATATATACACAATACGCTCGCACAGAGACATACATACATATACATGTGTGTGCGTATGTTGTGTATATATATATATATATATAGTGTTGTCTCCAATTGTGTATTTGGTGTTTAAAGTCAATAACAGAACAATTTCTCAAACTATTTTAAGACAATGAATCTTTAGGATAGTCAGCAAATCATTTTAGAGGAATTGTGTATTCCTGTGTGTTAGTCAAAATGAGCCCCAAGGTGACATTTTTCATTGCTTACAGTCTTGGTCATCCTGCTTGAGATGAAGATGACCTGTCTTAATCCAGATCCAAGGGGGATAAAGTGTCACAATCAGAGAGGTTTTGTGTTGTGAGAGAAAATATTGCCCCCCCAGGAAGGGCAGGGTGTACCCACTCCTGAGATTGGAACCAGCCGAGAGTGTTGATGGGAGGTAGTGTAGGTGTGAGGTGGTGTTGGTGTGAGGTAGTGTAGGTGTGAGGTGGCATTGGCGTGAAGTGGCATTGGTGTGAGGTGGCATTGGTGTGCTGTAGTCTAGGTGTGAGACGGAGTTTGCATGAGGTAGTGTAAGTGTGACGTAGCATTGGTGTGTGGTGGTGTTAGTATCAGCTGAGGTTGGCGTGAGGTAGCGTTGGTGTGATATGGCATTGGTGTGAGGTAGCATTGGCGTGTGGTGGTGTTAGTATCAGCTGGCATTAGTGTGAGGAAATGTTGGTGTGAGGCGGAGTTGGCGCGGAGGTAGTGTTGGTGTGAGGTGACTTTGGTGTGAAGTAACATCGGTGTGAGGTGTCAGTGTGAGGTGGGTTGGTTGGTGAGGTGAGGTGGTATGTGGTGTGAGGTGGTGTGAGGTGTGTGAGGTGGCATTGGTGTGAGTGTGGTGTGGCATTGGTGTGAGGTGGTGTGTGAGGTGGGTTGGTGTGAGGTGGCAAGTGATTGGTGTGAGGTGGCATTGGTGTGAGGTGAGTGGTTGGTGTGTGTGAGTGGTGTTGGTGGTGTGAGGGTGTTGGTGTGAGGTTGGTGGTGGTGTGAGTGGGGTGTTGGTGTGAGGTGGTGTTGGTGTGAGGTGTGTGAGGTGGTGGTGTGAGGTGAGGTGGTGCGGTGTGATGTGATTGGTGTGAAGTGAGGTGGTGTTGGTGTGAGGTGGGTGTTGTGTGGTGTTGGTGTGAGGTGTCGGTGAGGTGGTTGGTGTGAGTGTGAGTGTGAGGTGTGAGGTGGCGGTGTGAGTGAAGTGGCATTGGTGTGAGGGTGGCGGTGTGAGTGGCATGTGTTGGTGGTGAGGTGAGGTGCATTGGTGTGAGGTGAGTGTTGTGAGGTGTTGGTGTGAGTGAGGTGGTGAGGTGGTGTTGGTGTGAGTGTGTGGTGGCGTTGGTGTGAGTGTGGTGAGGTGGCATTGTGAGTGGTTGGTGTTGGTGTGAGGTGGCGTTGGTGTGAGGTGGCATTGGTGTGAGGTGGGTGGTGTGAGGTGGCATTGGTGTGAGGTGGCATTGTGGTGTCAATGTGAGGTGGTGTTGTGTGAGGTGTGTTGGTGTGAGGTGGTGTTGTGTGGGTGGTGAGTGTGTGAGTGTGAGGTGTGTGTCGGTGGTGTGAGTTGGCATGGTGTGTGAGGTGGTGTGTTGAGGTGGTGTTGGTGTGAGTGTGAGGTTGGTGTGAGTGTGAGGTGTGTGTTGGTGTGAGTGTGAGTGGCATATTGGTGTGAGGATTGGTGTGAGTGTGGTGTTGGTGTGAGGTGGGTGTTGGTGTGAGGTGTGGTGTGAGGTGGTTGGTGTGAGGTGGCGGTGTGAGGTGGGTGTTGGTGTGATTGTGTGGTGGGTGGTGTGAGGTGGTGTTGGTGTGAGTGGCGTTGAGGTGGTGTTGGTGTGAGGTGGTGTCAGTGTGAGGTGGGTGGTGTGGTGTGAGGTGTGTTGGTGTGAGGTGCATTGGTGAGGTGTTCATTGTGAGGTGGTTGGTGTGAGGTGTCAGTGTGAGTGTGGTGTTGGGTGTGAGGTGTCAGTGTGAGGTGGTGTTGGTGTGAGGTGGTGTTGGTGTGATGGTGTCAGTGTGAGGTGTGTGTTGTGTGTGAGGTGGTGTTGGTGTGAGGTGTCAGTGTGAGGTGGTGTTGGTGTGAGGTGGCAGTGTGAGGTGGCAGTGTGAGGTGGTGTCAGTGTGAGGTGGTGTTGGTGTGAGGTGTCAGTGTGAGGTGGTGTTGGTGTGAGGTGTCAGTGTGAGGTGGTGTTGGTGTGAGGTGTCAGTGTGAGGTGGTGTTGGTGTGAGGTGTCAGTGTGAGGTGGTGTTGGTGTGAGGTGGTGTTGGTGTGAGGTGGTGTTGGTGTGAGGTGGTGTTGGTGTGAGGTGTCAGTGTGAGGTGGTGTTGGTGTGAGGTGTCAGTGTGAGGTGGTGTTGGTGTGAGGTGTCAGTGTGAGGGTGTTGTGTGAGTGTCAGTGTGAGGTGGTGTTGGTGTGAGGTGTCAGTGTGAGGTGGTGTTGGTGTGAGATGGCGTTGTCATGAGGTAGCCTATATTGACCCTGCATCTGGTTACACTCTGCCAGTCTTGCTGTTTATCTAATTAAATTTTTTGCACCATCACAAACACAAGAATGCTAACTTCATAAAGTGATCATGTGTAATAACTGCTGTGACTTAAGTTGTTCGAGATCTTAATTGCAAAACACAAAGATGGCACAGTCAAAAACTCATTCCTCTTGGTAGTGCAACCATCTGGTCACAGCCTCAACATCTTGGTATGAAAATGTGTACTCTGAGATAGACAAGAAATGCTGGAGAAACTCAGCGGGTGAGGCAGCATCTATGGAGGGAAGGAATTGGCAACATTTTGGGTCGAGAGACTTCTTCAGATTGATGTCAGGGGTGGGGGAAAAGCAAGGAAGTAGGCAGGAAAAAGAAAGGAAGTAGGCGGAGATAGTAGGATTTGTGGGAGAACTGGGAAGTGGGAGGGGAGGAGGGAGAAAGCAAGGGCTATCTAAAATTAGAGAAGTTAATGTTCATACTGCTGGGGTGTAAACTACCCAAGTGAAATATGAAGTGCTGCTCCTCCAATTTGCGCTGGGCCTCACTCTGGCAATGGAGAAGGCCCAGGACAGAAAGGCCAGATTGGGAATGGGAGGGGGAGTTGAACTGCTGAGCAACCGGGCGATCAGGTTGGTTAAGATAGACTGAGCAGAGGTGTTCAGTAAAGCGATTGCCGAGTCTACGCTTGGTCTCGCCGATGTAGAGAAGTTGACACCTGGAACAGCGGATGCAGTAGCTGAGGTTGGAGGAGGTGCAGGTGAACCTCTGCCTCGCCTGGAAAGACTGATTGGTCCTTGGATGGAGTCGAGGGGGGTGGTAAAGGGACAAGTGTCGTATTTCCTGTGGTTGCAGGGGAAAGTACCCGGGGAGGGGGTGGGAAGGGACAAATTGACCAGGGAATTATGGAGCGAATGGTCTCTGCGGAAAGCAGAAATGGGAGGAGATGGGAAGATGTGTCCAGAAGTGGGATACCATTGGAGGTGGCGAAAATCTGATGCTGTTTATCCATTGCCCAACATCTGCTATTATTCAAAATGTGTTCCTGGCAAGATTTTTAACCACAATGGACTGGCACAAAATAGCAATGCGGAAGGTTTACACTGACCTCATTTAAAGGGCCAGTTCCATGCAGCCAAAGGCAGCTGCTGCACCACTTTGTACTAAACTATCTTCATGTAGACTGACCCAAACCAGATGTCTGCTCGCCACATCCTGAGGTGGTTTCAGCAGGTTCCCACCAAAATTAATTGTAAAAAAATGCAGGGAGAAATGTTGCAAAAAGAGAGATATCTGACAAACAAGGTGGCAAACTTAGGAGGAAGTTGCGAGAAAGCTGTTATCAGGGCAGGAGTGCCCTCTGTGAACACATGCACCTTTTAGCATAATATTTATCAGAGGGTGGTGAGTATATGGAACAAGTTGCCAGAGGAGATTGTTGAGGGAGGTACTATAACAGCTTTTAAACTGCACTTGGACAGGAAATGGTAAGAGGGAAATGGACCAATTGCAGGCAAAAAGGACAAGCTTGGATGGGGCATCTTGCCAGCATGGACAAGTTGCGCCGAAGAGCTTTTTCCTGTGTTGTATGACTCTAAATAAAGGTCCCACTTTATTGGGAAAATTTTTCACAACTTCTGCCATGAAGCGGTCAGCATCAACAATGTCCTTTGAGCAGTACATTGTCAGAGACAGCCTGCAGAGATCCTGAGGCAGGTCTCTGAGAGTGAAGATGACCTTGACTCTGGGAACAGTGCAGGAACTTACCTTTGTTTGCTGGGCAAACACAGGTGCCTGCACTGCTCTCAAGGTCAAAGTCAGGGTCATCCTCACTCTCAGAAGTCTTGCCTCAAGAACATTGCAGGCCCTCTCTTGCACACATGATATGTTGCTGCTCACTGCTGCTTTGCAGAGTTCAAGAAGAAATCCACTATTAACTTGGGAACTTCCATTCTTGATAAATGCTTGATTTGATATCTTGATTTAAATCTGGAAGAAGCATTGGGCTGTAGTGCAGGGTTACCAAATGCCTCAAGAAGACTGCTCATTACATTAAATACACACTCCACCATGGCTACACCATCTTCTTGTTGCTACCTCGGGAAGAAGGTACACAAATCGAAGAAACATTCCCTCCAGGTTCAAGGACAGCTTCTTCTCATCAACCATCTAGATTCTTGAACCATCCTGTACAACCCTAACCACAACCCTACCTGACTGCCCATTGCACCAGGACTCTTCTCTTGTACATACTGTTCTGTAGCCCTGTTCTATAGGTTTTCTGGAGGACAATGCTATCCCCACTCCCATCAGCGTAGCATGCACTCATTTCTTGCCAACACGCCCTAGTAGCTGAATGCATTGGGGATGTAGTGCAGGCTTTCAAATGCCTCAAGAAGGCAGCTAATGACATCAACGACATACTCCAACCTAGCTACACACACTTCTCACTACTACCATCGGGAAGAAGGTACAGGAACAGCATAGTGCTGTCACTTTTCTATGGACATTTCTTGAGGTCTGAACTGTGAGAGAAAGTGCTATTAATACAGGAACTTTTTGAAACTGCCACTTACAAATTTTGTTTTTTTTTTGTAGCTTTTCAAAACACCATTTTAACCCCAGCATGCAATCGCAAAGAATTTATAGGCTGTGGTTTTCCAAAGTAACGGACTGTACATTATTTTTTCCTTCATTCAAAGGGTGCTTGGTTGACAGGCAGAGCCATCATGTAATTGCCCATCCCTAACTACTGTTGAGAAGATGATGGTGAGCTGCCTTTTTGAACTTCTGCAGTCCTTGAGGTATGGGTAAAACCAGAATGCCATGACGGAGGAGGTCCAGGATTTTGATCACGTGACAGTGAAGAAATGGTGATATATTTCCACGTTAGGATGGGGTGTGGCTTGGAGAGCAAGTTCCAGCTGTTGGCCTTCCTATGCTGTTGTTACCCTTGGACTTTAGGGTGGTGGAGTTTGTGTTTTGAAGGTGCTGCCTCATGAATCTTGATGTGTTGCTGCAATGCATCAGGAGATTATGCTCACTGTTGTTATTGTGCATTGGTGGGGGAGAGAGTTCAAGAGTCAACCATGTTTTATGTGTCAAATGCACTGGACCTGAACCAGAATTGGGCAGCACAGTGGCGCAGCGGTAGAGATGCTGCCTTCCAGTGCCAGAGAGCCGTTTGACCCTGACTATGGGTGCTGTCTGCACGGAGTTTGTGCATTCTTTCTGTGACTGTATGGGTTTTCCCCAGGTGCTCCGGTTTCCTCCCACACTCTAAAAAGTTACATGTTTGTAGGTGAATTGGCTTTGGTAAAACATTTTAAATTGTGCATAGTGTGTAGGATAGTGCCAGTGTTTGGGGATCGCTGGTCGGCGCTGACTTGGTGCCGAAGGGCCTGGTTCCGCACTGTACCTCTAAACTAAACTAAGCTAAACAGAACAATGAAATTCTTCTTTGATGCAGCTTTGCAGGCACAGAAGAATGGCTGTGGAGGCATGTTGTTTGCTGTTGAGCTTCTTGTTGAATGTTGTTGAAGCTGCACTTATGAAGTCAAGTGGAGAGCGTTCCATCACACTCCTGAGCCTTGTTGATGGTGGACAAAATTTGCAGAGTTTGGAGGCGAGTTATTCACCTCAGCATTTCTTGCCACTGCCCTACTCTTTTAACCAAACTGTGTGCGTGGCTACTCCTGCTCAGTTTCAGGCCATTGGTAATTCCCACAATATTGATTCTTGTAAATGTTAGAAGTAACTTATGCAATTTTTTCAGAACATTCACAAATCATGTCATTCCCAAAGTGTTCTATGTGGCAATGACATACAATTTAAATTCAGTCACCATTGTTCTGGATAAAATACGGAAACCAATTCGCTCGCAATAAACCATAAACAGCACTGTGATGATGATATTATAATCCATGTTAGTGGTGCTGATGAATGCATGAATGTTCACCGATACAGAGAATGTTTGCCAAATCATATTTCTTCAAAATAAGGTTATGGGAAATTTTTCCATTCCCCTCAGGATGCTGAAAGGTTTAGCATCTCATTCAAAAGACTGCATCACCTCAGCAGGGCACCTAAGTGTCAGCCTAGATAGCTATGCTTTAGAATGGGACTTGAACACACAATGTTTGTGCTCAAAGTTAAGAGTGCTTCCAAATGACCCACAGCCAAACCTGTTTGATAGAGTCAAGGAGAGTTACAGCACAAAAGCAGGTATTTCAGCCCATCTAGTCCAAACTGACCATTAACTGCCTATCTATCATCTGTACATAACTAAAATTCTGATCATGTTATCTTCTGGTTTGCTCGGTCATTCTATTTGCGCAAAAATGGTACGCGATAGCGCAACGATTTTTCGCCAGCTTACTCACCGTTCATCTTTGCTGTGATTGCACCAATTTTTGTTCAGATCAGTGGAAGCTGGTAAGAGTTAGCGAGGTTTAAAAATCTTTAAAAATCACGCGTGCGTGGATCGATTGCCTCTCCTGCCAGTTAGCGCCGCATGGATTGGTCTTTTCTCCTGTTACTCCGCGGGATGGTCCACCCCTTCCTGTGGCATCTTTACTGGAGCTGCAGGAGGCTGTGGGTGGTCCAACCCAGCCCGGCGTGGAGTCAGAGAATCTGATCCCGGCAGAGGAGAACGACCAGCGGCCTGCGACTGGCGGGCAGAGACTAGCGGCCGCTGTGAGTCCCCATCGCACCGCCAACCCCTTCCCCTCTGGTCCCCATCGCTGGCGTCTGCCCTCCACCCCCGTGATACCGCACTCTCCCCATGGCTCTTCCCCGTCTTTTTCTCCGAGCTCTCTCCCCCCCGCCCACACACCCCTCTCCCAACAACGCCCACCCCCCGCCCCACACTCCACACACCCCTCTCCCACACACCCCTCCCCCCACAACACCCCCCCCCCCCCACACAACCCCCCCTCTCCGCCACACAACCCCCCCCTCCTCCCCCACACAACCCTCCCCGATCCTCAAGCCCCTCCTCCACAAACACCCTTGCCCACAACACCCCCCAAACCCCTCCCAGACAGGGGATCCCAGGCTCCACAGATGTTTAAGAGCTTGTTCAAAGAAGGGGCATATTTTAAAGGAGTGACCGTGAAGCCTGTTCATGACTTTGTTTAACGTGCGGAGACTGGTGCACAGACAGTCACCACATGGCCCTTGACAGATTAGGGTCAGGATCCAGTGGCATGGAGTCCAAGATGACCGGGGACCCCTTTCTGCTGCAGCCTTCATCCGCCTTCCCAGCCGTTGTGACGCTCCATTAAAATCGGACATCATCCTCCGCCTATTCCACCATTGAGGTCTTGGTTGGATTGCTCTTTGTCAGGGACCTCCCCCTCGACCTTACCGCCGTGGGTGGCCCTACCAGGAGAACAGCTCCAGACGGCATCGCTCTCAGGATCTCAGGACCACACAGGCTTCTCCACCATGACAAGGTGACAATCCAGTGTCTATCATTAAGGATTCCCACCATACAGGCCATGCCCTCTTCTTGCTGCTAAAAATTTTTAGGAGAAGCATGAAGTTCCACCAGACTTAGGAACAGCTACTTTCCTCCAACCATCAGATCATGAAAGTATCTGCACAACCCTAATCCTATCTTGACAATGGAACTTTGCATACTACCTTTTGCACTACCTCGGAATTGTTTTCTGATGTGCGGTGGTGGAGCGGTGCCTTCTGTGGTGGAAGGCACAAAGTTCTCCTCCATTTTTCCCCGTGGTCAGGACCACAAACCTCCGCAGTCGCCAATGTGGGTGGCCAGATGTACAGACAAAGTAAGTCCAAAATCGGTGCTTCCCTACTGGAGACTGCGGCTTCAAGATGACGTAGGCCGCAGGCCGGCGGTCGAAGATTTAAGTCCCCGCCGCATCGCAGCTAGAAGCACCGCAGACCACGTCTTCAAGGTGTTGTAGGCCGCGGGCTGGCGGTCGGAGCTCTTCTCCTCCGGGGTCCCCAACGAGGGATCCCAGGCTCCACAGATGTTTAAGAGCTTGTTCAAAGAAGGGGCATATTTTAAAGGAGTGACCGAGATACTTGCTGGGGAATGAGGAGGTTATTATTTGTCTTTAGTTTTAGCTTGAACCAGGACATCTGAAGATTCAAAGTTTAATATAGTAATTGTGCTGATACTGACTCCAACCAACCATGCAATGAATATCATCCATTCCGGAGATTTTTATTTTTCTGATGCCATTTAAACTTCACTTGGATTTCAATCACTTCAATATAATGGAAGCAATGGAACAAAAAATTGCCCTCGGTACATATTAACTGTAATATAATAATGTATGCATGTTGGTAGGTGCAATCAAAATAAATATATTTTTATCATTGCTGTGTTATGAATACCACAGAAAATATTATGTACTCTCAAGATCACATTTAATAGAATAATATCGCTTAAATATATAGTTATTGGACGTTGCATTTCTGAAAAGTCCCAGCCGAGAGGAAGACAGCAAAATACTGAAAATATTGGGGGTGAAAATGACTTCAGGACAGTTTGTTAGGAAAATGATGGAAATGGTAACAGAATACTTATACAGCAGAGTGAGTATAATGTAATGGATGAGAAATTGTGTTCAACCAATGGAAGACTTATTTGACAAAGTAACTCGCATGTTAGATAACAAGTAAGCCAATGGGTGTAGCAAATTTTGTTATACAAATTTTGGTCTGTGAAGTGCCCCTTAAAAGATTACCACATTAGATAAGCACCTGTGAACTTGAACATAATAGGTTAAGTCCAGGGGGTCAGGTATGGAGCTTTATGTGTGGAGCAGATATATTGTCAGTGCAGTGTAGATGGGTTAGGAGCAAGGCCAAGTGTGCATCCAGAGTCAAGGTCTGGAATAGTACTAAGTGTGCAGTCAAAGCTGGGATAATGGGAGTGTTCAGCACTGGGAACCCATGCTGGTGAGCAGCTATGATCAGGGTAGAATAGGGGGCCAGGTCAGGAATGAGAGAAGGTATGCAACTGGAGTCGGGGTCAGGATGTTACTACTCCTGACCCTGGTAACAGCAGTGAAACCCAGGTTGGTCAACATGGGCTAAGTGCTTGATTATAATCTGATTTCCATACATGAATACACTAAGATCAATCATGTGCTGCACCTGTTGATGAGAGCCTGGCTCTACTGTGGAATGTAAGTTAGCCTAACCTTATAGCTAATCTAATTTAAAGCATAAATATTGTATTCAAGTGTAAGTTAAAAGACCTGCTACAGTATGCACCACATTCCACAATTTCAAGCTGAGAAATGCAAAAGCTCTGTACCAATGGAGGGGGGACACCCCCCTCCCACATCTTCCCCCCTCCCACACATCCCCCCCCCCCCCCCTCGGTCACTACGCTCCTTCAGGCTTGGTCTCTTGCAATTTCTCATTCCCAACTCTCGCCCAATGTTGGCAGCCCTGCCTTTTTCCTGTATGCTGCCTCATCAACATCCGTGTTTCAGCCAGCAATAATGGTGTCGTCAGCAAATTTGTAGATGGCATTGGACCTGTGCCTAGCCAGACAGTCGTGGGTGAAAAGAGAGTGGAGCAGGGAGCCAAGAACACAGCCTTGATGTGTACCTGTTGGTGGTCAATGAGGGGAAGATGTTGTTACCAATCTGCATTGATTGAGGTCTGACAATGAGGAAATCAAGGATCCAGTTGCAAAGGAAGGTTGAGAGGCCCCATTATTGGAGCTTGGTGATGAGTATGGAAGGGGTGATTTTATTGAACATTGATTTGTAGTCAATGAATAGCAATCTTATGTACGATTAGGAAGGAACTGCAGATGTTGGTTTACACTGAAGAAAGACACAAAATGCTGGAGTAACTCAGCGGGACTGGCAGCATCTCTGGAGAGAAGGAATGGGTGAAAATTTGGGTCGAGAACCATCTTTAGACAGGAAAATACATGTGTTCCTGTTAAAATTATCTTGCATTCATATATAATAGATTCTCTTCAAACTGTTTGGTTTCAATTCTAAAATGAAGTACACTTGAATCTGGATTCACTCAAGAGGAAAATGCAGCAAGTCTGTTCTTGTGCAGCTGGGTATTTTCTTTTGCTTTGCAGATTTGTGTCACTCTACAGGTTTATGTTTGAATTGCCACCCTTGCATTCAAACATCTCTTGGCCTCTTGCTAATGGTCATGCTGACACCAAGGCCGATTATTCCCACCATCTTTCACGCTGTGCTCCTACCGTTCCTATCTCTGAAACTGCCAGGCAGGGACATTAATTTTAAAATGATCACATCTGAAACATTTGGTGGTTGTGTTAACTCAATGAAGAATGTTTTTTTGGCACTGAACAAGGGATTGAGTGTTTTTTATGTCACGCATGGCTGAGCAGAGCTATTATTGTGAACGCCTGCCAGAATTACCCGGATCTGGGTCCACGCAAAAATAGGAATTCAGAGATGGATGACTCAATATGGACCATATATTAAACCAGCAAAACAACTTGCATGTCATCAATTAAAATCTGCAAACATTAAAAGCACATTAAAAAAAGACGCGTCATCATGAAAATGTGTTTGCTACATAGATTTTAACTGTTAGTAATCACCTGACAATGAAATTGAAATTGGATTCTGGCATGTTTGACTTTATTTCTCTAGCCATTGGCCCCATTCCTCTCCCGCAGCTCCCTGAAACTGAACCAAACAACTCACAATCCTTTTTTTATTTATTTTTTTTATTTAATATTTTTATTAGAAGCATTGCATATTTTCTAAGGTACAACAGCACTTCAAATACAAATCAGACTTATCACAAACGTTGTACAGATATTACGGGATAATTTATATATGCTACTGTTTTTGATTTTTTTTTTTGGGAAGGTAAGGGAGTGAAAAAAAAAAGTAAAAGTATAAATCAATAATCAAGATGTTGTGATTAAATAATAATGATTATATAATAAAAAATAAAAAATAAAAAAGAATAAAGATAAACAAGAAAAATTAAAAATTAAAATTAAAAAAAATAAAACAATTATTATATAATAAAAAATAAAAAAAGGAATACATCTTTACATTGAATGGAACAGTTTCATATAACAATATCTATTGAGACATGTATACAGATCCCAACCCTTTTTTTCATCTAATCCTACACCAGGGTATTTATTGAGTTACAGTGCTGAGCTCAGCTACCCCTTTAAGTAATCAATGAATGGAGACCATATTTGTTCAAAAAGTTCATATTTGTCCATTAGGACAAACCTAATTCTCTCCAAATGCAACGTCTCCGACATTTCCACAGTCCACATTTTGATTGTGGGGGATAATGTTCCCTTCCAGAATTTTAATATTAATTTTTTTTCCAATTATCAAACAGTAGTCAAGAAAGTTTATTTGATTTACTGTTAATATTAAGCTTGAGTCAGGGACTCCTAATATTATTAACTTTAGATCAGGGTCCAACTCACAATCCTGATATTCATATTCGCTCATCCTTGATCGGACTTTGCTGGCTTTACCTTGCACTAAACGTTATTCCTTATCATGTGTCTATACCTGTGATCATATATTGTGTTTCTGCTGATAAGCTTTTTGTGCAACCCCTGCTCCTCCAGTTGTTGAATTATTGACTTAATCAACGTCGAGCATTGTTGGCCATGTCTCAGCTGCTAAGCTATATCATGTGTTCTGCTGATGGTTAATCACACAACAAAAGCTTTCACGTCCAGATCTCAAGCCCTCCAGTTCTGAAAATATCCTTGTGGAAAACTAAAACTGGGTGGCCAGAACTCAATCAATACTCCCAAGTGAACCTGCAACCCTGACCAATTAAGGCAAGATTCGAAATATCATCTTCACCACCTTGTCTATACAGCTTTAAAATTTCTCAACTCACCAAGGCTCTCAGGAAACTGGATTCTCTTGGACAAATTAAATTGTTTGGCAATCGAGTTTTTGAGCACGTCGTTTCATTTCGGTGGAAGTTTTTTACCTCTGTTATATTTGTCTCACTAAACTTATAGTGTCACTGGCCTGAATGTTGAATGTACCTTTTGTATTAATTTGTAGATGCTAGAATGCCAAGGGTTTTGGTCTGAACAGATCTAAAATGTGACTACTAATCATTCTACTCTAACTTAATATAGTGCAATCAAAAAAAAAGTAAACCAAATAATAATCTTGATAAAAATACACATCATCCTGAACACATAACAGTGATGTAACCCCTGGGTCATTGCGTGCGTTTCGAGTCTTTTCCACATCAAGACCCCAACCCAGGGCGACCCCATCAGAACCACACTTGTGTTCAGTGGCAGGACCTTCATCTCCTGTCCAGACATCTCACAAGGCCTTCTTCCGCTGGCCCTCTTTTGGTGTTTTTTTTTTTTTTAATAGATTAGCATGTCTCAGATGCTAAGCTCAGCGCTGGCAATAACAATTAAGTGGAACCACATTTTAATTGTAGGGGAAGGGTTTTTCTTCTTCCAAAATTTTAATAATAGTTTTTTTTTCCCAGTTTATTATACAATAATCAGGAAATTTTTTTGGGTTATTGTCGGTATTGTTCAGATATGCCCAATATTTTATCGAGACAGTTGAATATTAACCACTATGGGAAATAATTTTAAAAATATCCACCCAAAATGTTTATTTTTTTTATTTTTATGCAATTTACAACGGTATGGGTTAAATTAGCCTCAAGTATTGACATTTTTATTGCAAATTCTATTTAATTTTGTTTTAGATTAATGCCATGTCTGGCGTTTAATTTAAAACGAAAATTTGATATATATGTTGTAACTTTTAATACTTCGTTATGTTGAACTCATTTTCCCATCTTATCTATGTGATCCGTCTAATCTAACAGATTTTATAAATATTGATATTAATTTGAATGTCATCTAGAATAAGTCTTGTGTATGTGATTTACATAATCTTTCGAAAAAAATTATTTGAATGTAATCCATAATTCTGTTGTGAAACAAGAGGAACACACCTTTTCTATAAAGATGTCCCATCTTTTTAATTCCATAGTTTTTCCATTGTGTAAAGCCTTTATCCAATACCGAAGGCTTAAATGAAGGATTATTTGCAATAGGGAACGAAAGTGATAAATTATCCAATTTTAATGTCTTTTTTATTTGTTTCCAAATTCGAATACCGCTATGTATTATTGGATTTTCACTATAGATCTTTTTAGTCAATTTTGTAGGGGATAGGAAAATCGGGCCAATTTCAAATGGCAGAAAATCCTCCTTTTCCATCTTTAACCAGTCTGGTTGTTGATCCATATCTGCCAACCAGAAATTTAAGTTTTTGACATTGACTGCCCAGAAATAAAATAAGAAATTTGGTAAGACTAATCCTCCATTCGTCTTAGATTTACTTATTTACTTATTCTGTGATTTTTATAATTCCAAAAAAAAACTTGTTACAATAGTCATTTTTTTAAAAGAAATGTTTAGGGAGGTATATTGGAATTGATTGGAAGAGGTATAGAAGTTGAGGAAGGAAAATAATTTTAATTGCATTAATTTTACCGAGCATTGAAATAGGAAGCGTTTTTCAATACTGAATATTCTTATGCAATTTATTAAGTAAAGGCACAAAATTTCATTTAAATAAAGAAGTATATTTCTTGGTCACATAGATTCCTAAGTATTTAAATTTTTCATTCACTATTTTAAAAGGTGATTGTTGCAATATATATAAATTAGGTTCCATTATTGGCATAATCTCACTCTTCTTCCAGTTGATTCTATATCCCGAGAATAAACCAAATTGAGTTATAAGATTTAACAGGTTAGGGATGCTAATTTCTGGATTTGTAATATATAGTAATACATCATCTGCATATAGAGAAATTTTATTAACTGTATTTTTAGTATTATACCCATATATTTCTGGATGAGCTCGAATTCTTTCTGCTAGTGGTTCTATAACAAGGGCGAATAGTAACGGTGATAACGGGCATCCTTGTCTACAACCTTTAGATGCATCAATTTTTTTTTGATAACATTTGATTTGTCATTATTCTGGCTGTTGAATTGGTATATAAAAGCTTAACCCATGTACAAACCTTCTCACCGAATTGAAATTTTTCCATCACCGAAAATAAATAGGGCCATTCAATTTGATCGAATGCTTTCTCAGCGTCTAGCGAGATGACTGCTAAGTCTTCATTAGCTATTCGATTTGAGTATATAATGTTGAATAATCGTCTCAGATTATAATATGAATAACGTTTTGGAATAAAGCCAGTTTGATCGGGGTGTATTCATTTATAAATCACTAAGCTTAATCTGTGTGCTAAAATTTTGGTTAAAATTTTCTGATCGATGTTTAATATAGCAATTGCTCTATATGAACCTGGATCTTCAAGGTCCTTATCCATTTTTGGAATAAGTATTATAGTTGATTCATTTAAAGTTTCTGGGAGTTTCTGTTGCAGAAATGCTTGAGTATTTAATGTCTGTAGGCGTGGCGAGATCAAGTCATGACATTTTTTATAAAATTCACTATTTAAACCATCTGGTCCAGCGGCCTTCCCATTTTTTAAAGACTTAATAGATTCCTCAATATCTTTTACTGATATTTCGGCCCCTAATAATTCCCTTTCTTTCAGATCTAAACCAGTAAGGTTACAATTCTGTAAGAATAATTCCATTCCTACAGAACCCCCCTGCCGTTTTGGTTGAATAAAGTGTTTGATAGTATTGAGAGAATCTATCATTAATATCCTTGGGTAGTGTTAATATTTCTCCCGTATCTGATTTAATTTTATATATTGTTTTTTCCCCTTCCTGTTTCCGGAGTTGGCGTGCAGGTAATTTTTGTGGTTTATGAATTGGTCTGAGTATATTTGGTTTAACTTATATTTGAGTACAGCAATTTTATTATGTATTATTATAGAAGGCGCGATTGCATTTTCCATATCTAATTGCCTTACTTCCATTTCCAATACCAGTTGTTTGGCGCGGTTTTCTTTATTACGAAAGGCTTGTGCGGAGATTAACGCTCCTCGTATAAATGCTTTATATGTTTCCCAAAGAAGGGAGGCAGAAATTTCAGGGCAGTCATTTGTCTCAAAAAACATATTTATCTGTTTGATAAGATATTCATAGCATGCTTTATCATTTAAAATTTGAGGATTAAGTCTCCATTGTATCTGCTTGTCAGTCATACCACTTAGTTTGATCATGAATGTTAAAGGAGCATGATCCGAAATTATAATATTATGATATTTCGAATTATAAGTAAATTGGATGAGTTTAGAATCTACTAAGAAGTAGTCTATCCTTGAATAGGTTTTATGTACTGAAGAGTAAAATGAGTATTCCCTTCAGGATGGATTTTCAATTCTCCAAACATCCTTGATATTGGTGGTATTAATATATGAGTTTAATAATTCACTTGTTTTGGATTTTGCTTTTCTTTGTCTTGTTGATCTATCGAGATAGGAATCTAATGTACAATTTAAATCTCCACCAATTATCAAATTATGTTGTGTGAGCTCCGGGATAGTATTAAGTATATTCTTAAAAAACATTGGATTATCAAAATTTGGTCCATAAACATTAAGAGAAATCACTTTTTTTAATATAATTCACCCACTAGTATAATATATCTACAATTGATGTCCGCTATAGTTGATATGTGTTTAAAAGATATACCTTTACGAATTAAAATTGCGACACCTCTGGCCTTATGGGAAAATGAAGAGTGATATGTTTCAGCGATCCATTTTGCTTTCAATCTATGTTGTGCGTCTTTTTTAAAGTGAGTCGCTTGAAGAAACATTATATCTGCTTTGAGTGATTTTAAGTGTGCTAATACCTTACCTCTCTTGATTGGATCATTAACTCCCTTGACATTCCAACTACAAAACGTAATTCCTTGACCTCTATTTTTTCTATTTACATCTTGCATCTTGCTTTTAGGGTGGTCGATAAAAGAGCAGATAGGTCAGCACCATAGACCCGACCTCTCACCCGAACACTGGACAGACGAGTTGTAAATCTAATTCATATAAATCCTCCTCACGGACACATCTCCACAAATAATATTTGTAAATAAATTCAAGATTAATATAATAATTAAGTAAAAAATACAAAAAGTAAAAAAATAGAAAATTAATAAAATGTGAAAAGAAAGAAGAAACTACATCTAAATTTAGTGTAGTTAGTGCTAGCCACACTAACGTGGCTGTCCATCTAAAGACTTCCGTAGATTAAAAAAAAAATTATTCCTAGCTCCATGCTTACAAAAAAAAATTTGAATATGAGTAATTTACGGGATTATATTAAAACTATTTTGGACCAGAGTAATGGTAATCATATAGTGAGAGACTATTACTCTCTTAGTTATTTATTAATCAAGAGTTAGTCTAATGTAGATAAAGGGTGAACATCACAATTCCAATTAATAAGATATCTAAATTATAACTTTTTATTTGTTGTTTTTTTATATTTAACATATCATGTTTTTAACTAATTATTCCAAGAATAATAACAAGTGTTTTTGATGATTAGTAATTGTTAGTTAAAATTAGTACTAAATATTTAAAAAATAATATGCCCATAACAGGAGGGACAGCACGATTGTCGTTATCAGCTTGCAATAGTTCTTGAATATAACAAATTAAAGTTCCATTTGTTCTCAGCAAGATGACGGTATTATATGTAATTTATTCAATCCTCTCTCGAACCCACAATCTTCTGGGCATTTTTTCACTGATCTTGTGATCAGTGAAAAAATGTTCCTTCTGCAGATAAGTGACTCGGAGTCTTGCGGGGTACAGCAATCCATATTTCAAGTTGTCTATCTTCTTTAGAATCCCTATTGTCTCATTGAATAACGCTCTCCTTCTGACCACCTCTGCAGGGTAATCTCGAAATATGCTTATTTTGTCTCCATCAAACATAAGATTTCTTGTGCCAGCAATTTTTTTCATGATATCCTCCAACACGTGATCATATTGGACCTTCACTATCAGCTGCCTGAGGGGGGCGTTCGAATCCGAGCGACGTCCAAGAACTCTGTGTGCCCGCCCTAATAAGGGCTTTTGGTCTAAATTCAAGACTGTTTTTTAATAAGTCTGCAGCAAAGTCACGGAGATCTTTATTTCCTTCTTTACCCTCATGAACGCCCACGATTCTCAGATTCTGTCTTCTCTGACAGCCCTCCAAGTCAATGCATTTTTCAGTTACTTTAAGCAGTAAATCTGATAAACGCTTGTTCTCGGCAAGGAGTGTCTCTGTTGTTACTTCCAGATGAGTTATGGCGTCAGCCTGTTTCTCCATTTGTTGCTGCATTGTAGTGAAGGTCGCTTCCAGATTATCATTAGTGTTGGTTTCATTCGATTCGATAATTTTCTCGTATACTTCATTAATTTGTAAGTCGAAATTTGCTGACATTTCCTCCTTCATGTTAGTCAGTTTCATAAGCACAAGATTAGTCATTTTATTTTCAAACTCTAAGAAATTTTCTTTAATCTCTGTTTTAAGATTTTTCAAAATTTCTTTAATATTCAATTCGTTTTTAAAACTTATCAATTCTTCTTTTATACTTGCAATTTCCATTGTAATGCTGTTGCGAAGTTCATCCGTTTCTCTTTTCTTTATGTATATCTTCTGGGCCACTGAGATGTCCTCCTGGGATGATGTTAAAACTGAGCCCGAGGCTTCAGACCGGCCTACTTCCTCCTTCGTTTGTTTTCCTCTTGTAGTTTTTCTAGTCGGTTCCTTTGTGGGGGAGCGTGCTACCGACATTAGGACTCCAGTCGTGGTCTGATGACGTCACACAGGCTGCCGGAGCGATTTCTGCTGGTCAGTTCTATAGTTAGTTTTTTTTTCTTTTTTTTCACGTGGAGCTAGTTGGCACTCACCCTACTCCACCATTAGCGCCACCGGAAGTCTCCCTCTGTGGTGTTCTTGATTACTCTTCTCCTCTCCATTCCGTTGATGCCCAGTGCACTCGAGGCTTTGTAGAGCGATTGCCCTGCAAAACCTCTGCAGCCAACCTCGATGGGCATACACCTTGTCTTCCAGCCCTGCTTACGGCAGTCTATGACCAGCTCGTCATACATGGTCATCCTCCTTTCGTGGGCCACCTCCAGACGGTCCTCCCATGACACTGTCAGTTCCAACAAGACGATGTTTTTGGTCGCCTCTGAGACCAGGAGGATGTCTGGCCTCAGGGTGGTTGTGGCAATGTGCTGTGGGAACTTCAGCTGTTTCATCAGGTCTACAGAAAGCTGCCAGTCCTGCGCAGTCACCAGGATTCCTGACAGATTCCTGGCTGCTGTGGTTCTTGGCAGCTGCACTCCGGCCTTCACAAAGGTGATCATCTGGGTGGTGGGCTGTGCTCGTCTGCAGCTGCTGATCCCCAAGCTGATGGTTTCTGCAATGGGCATAAGAACCTGGTCGTGACGCCAGGTGTACCGGCCCTGTCCAAGAGCCTATGGGCAGCAGCTCAGGATGTGTTCCAACATAAGAATTTAAGAACTATTGAGCAGGAGTAAGCTACTCAGCCCTTCATGTACACTGTAGTTGCTCTGACTCTCTTAGAAACATAGAAATTAGGTGCAGGAGTAGGCCATTCGGCACTTCGAGCCTGCACCGCCGTTCAATATGATCATGGCTGATCATCCAAATCAGTATCCCGTACCTGCCTTCTCTCCATACCCTTTGATCCCCTGAGCCACAAGGGCCACATCTAACTCCCTCTTAAATATAGCCAATGAACTGGCCTCAACTATCCTCTGTGGCAGAGAGTTCCAGAGACTCACCACTCTCTGTGTGAAAAAAGTATTTCTCATCTCGGTCTTAAAGGATTTCCCCCTTATCCTTAAGCTGTGACCCCTTGTCCTGGACTTCCCCAACATCGGGAACAATCTTCCTGCATCTAGCCTGTCCAACCCATTTAAGAATTTTGTAAGTTTCTATAAGATCCCCTCTCAATCTCCTAAATTCTAGAGAGTATAAACCGAGTCTATCCAGTCTTTCTTCATAAGACAGTCCTGACATCCCAGGAATCAGTCTGGTGAACCTTCTCTGCACTCCCTCTATGGCAATAATGTCCTTCCTCAGATTTGGAGACCAAAACTGAATGCAATACTCCAGGTGTGGTCTCACCAAGACCCTGTACAACTGAAGTAGAACCTCCCTGCTCCTGTACTCAAATCCTTTTGCTATGAAAGCTAACATACCATTCGCTTTTTTCACTGCCTGCTGCACCTGCATGCCTACTTTCAATGACTGGTGTACCATGACACCCAGGTCTCACTGCATCTCCCCTTTTCCTAATTGGCCACCATTCAAATAATAGTCTGCTTTCCTGTTTTTGCCACCAAAGTGGATAACCTCACATTTATCCACATTACACTGCATCTGCCAAACATTTGCCCACTCACCCAGCCTATCCAAGTCACCTTGCAGTCTCCTAGCATCCTCCTCACAGTTAACACTGCCCCCAGCTTAGTGTCATCCGCAAACTTGGAGATATTGCCTTAAATTCCCTCATCTAGATCATTAATATATATTGTAAATAGCTGGGGTCCCAGCACTGAGCCCTGCGGTACCCCACTAGTCACTGCCTGCCATTGTGAAAAGGACCTGTTTACTCCTACTCTTTGCTTCCTGTTTGCCAGCCAGTTCTCTATCCACATCAATACTGAACCCCTAATATCTAATGGTATGCTGCTTTTTCTGGCTACTTTATACGCATCATCCTTTGCTTTGATACTATCCCTGATTTCCCTTGTTATTCACGGATGCACTACCTTCCCCGATTTATTCTTTTGCCAAACTGGGATGAACAATTTTTAAATCTTTAAATGTCTTTCATTGTATATCCACCGTCAACCCTTTTAGAATTAATTGCCAGTCAATCTTGGCCAATTCACGTCTCATACCCTCAAAGTTACATTTCTTTAAGTTCAGAACCATTGTTTCTGAATTAACAATGTCACTCTCCATCCTAATGAAGAACTCAAAAATATTATGGTCACTCTTGCCCAAGGGGGCACGTACAACAAGACGGCTAACTACCCCTTCCTCATTACTCAAAACCCAGTCTAAAATAGCCTGCTCTCTCGTTGGTTCCTCTACATGTTGATTTAGATAACTATCCCACATACATTCCAAAAAATCCTCTTCCTCAGCATCCCTGCCAATTTGAAGTCACCCATTATAACTGTTTTGCCTTTGTCGCACGCATTTCTAATTTCCTGTTTGATACCATCCCCAACTTCACTGTTACTGTTAATTGGCCTGTACACAACACCCACCAGCGTTTTCTGCCCCTTAGTGTTTTGCAGCTCTACCCATACCGATTCCACATCCTCCAAGCTAATGTCCTTCCTTTCCATTGCGTTAATCTCCTCTCTAACCAGCAATGCTACCCCACCTCCTTTTTCTTTCTCTCTATCCCTTCTGAATATTGAATGTCCCTGGATGTTCAGTTCCCTTGGAGCCATGTCTCCGTGAACCCAACTATATCATATTCATTAATAGCTATCTGCACATTCAACTCATCCACCTTATTACGAATACTCCTTGCATTGAGACACAAAGCCTTCAGGCTTGTCTTTACAACGCTCTTACCCCTTATACAATTATGCTGAAAAGTGGCCCCTTTTGATTTTTGCCCTGGTTTTGTCTGCCTGCCACTTTTACTTTTCACCTTGCTACCTATTGCTTCTGCCCTCATTTTACACCCACCTGCCTCTCTGCTCTTGTACCCATCCCCCTGCCACATTAGTTTAAATCCTCCCCGACAGCACTAGCTCAGGTGCAGACCGTCCTGTTTGTACTGGTCCCACCTCCCCCAGAACTGGTCCCAGTGCCCTAAAAAATTGAATCCCTCTCCCTTGCACCATTTTTCAAGCCACGTATTCATCTGCAATATCCTCCTACTTCTACGCTGACTGGCCCGTGGTACTGGTAGTAATCCAGAGATTATTACCTTTGAGGTCCTACTTTTAAGTTTATCTCCTAGCTCCCTAAATTTCAGTTTTTGTTTCAAATGTCAAGTCAAGAGAGTCGAGCATGTTTAATTTTCATACGTACCGGAATGGAACAATGAAATTCTTGCTTGCAGCAGCAGAATGCAATTGAGAACTAGGTTATGGAGAAATTAGAAAGGGTTACAAATAAGATGCATGCTGCAGAGGTCCGGACCATAGGTGAACTCAAGCACTGCAAGCACAGAGTCCACGTTCGCTATTTGTGTGATATTTCTCCTGCATACAAACATTGCAGAAGGCCTGGGTGATTTAGTATTCAAAGCATGAACCTGCGATGTACTCTATTTCATGTGCTCAAGGTGTTCTCAAGTTACAAACGCCTGACATACAGTATGTACAGCCTGTACATACGAATGAGACCAGCAGGATGGATTTGTTTGCTGCTGTGGAGCTGCAGGCGACTGTTCTTGACATTAGCTGGAATTTTGCCACATCGCGCCCAGGAAGAAAACATTCCAGTTAACACATTGATATCCATTTTGCAAATACAATCCAGGAAAATGCCATCCCAGCCTTTTTAACAGTGTCCTTTTTAAAACCGTCAAGACTATTTAAAACTTCATATGCAGTACAATCTTTTTTTTTAATATTGTTATTTGCCCAAGATAGACTTAAAAAAAATTATTATCATTTAAAATGCTCTCCAGAGATGCTGACTGTCCCGCTGAGTTACTCGAGCTTTTTTGTGTCTATATTTAAAATGCTTCACCAGGTTATCTATGCTATGGGACAACTCAGCTTTGCAGGCTACTTGTCAAATACAGAACCTTCTCTAGTAATTACCGGTAATCTGGTGATTAAATCCAACAATCACTGTTGTAATCTGGGTTGTGATGTTGTAATATTTGTTCCCTGAGAGTCAAACTGGTGTGGCAGCATTCAACAATGTAGCAGGGTCACTGGTATTTAGTTTGCAACTATAGTTTCTGGACTTAACATGTAAACTCTTGATGCCACACTCAGTGAAATGCTGCCTTGGTGTTAAGGGTAGTCACGCTCATCTTATATCTGGTATTCTTCTCTTTTTCTATGTTTGTTCAAAGGCGATTATGAATTCCGGAACTGAATAACTAAACTGGACCTCAGCGAGCAGGTTATTGGAGCGTTGACATCAAGACCCCCTGATAGCATTGGCACTCTGTTGATGTTTGAGAGTCATCTGAATAGGCAATAAAGAGCTGGATTGTATTTGTCCTGCTTTCAATGAACAGGACATTCCTGGGCAATTTTTCACGTTGTCAGGTGTCATATCCCTATTGGAACAGTTCAGCCAGTGCTAGTGTACAAACCAACAGTACAGTAAACCCTTGTTATAATGAAGCATGAGGGGTGGGTGGAATGGTGTCTGTTATTGCTGATTGCCTGCCTGCTATAGCCAAGTGTGATATAGAGCATTTCACGTGTGGAGATCCAACAATAAACTTTAGGCTGATCAAGAACTACACTGACAGGGGTGTCTTTTTTTAACCAAAGCCTTACCTACCCTAAGCTACAAAGCTCCAAGGTCTCAATACAATGGCGGTGTTGTGACAGGCGTGACTTGGAAGTAGCCGAGGCAGCTGTGTGTGCCACGGGTGGCTTCAGCAGTCCAGCCGGGAACTGAAGGTCAGCAGCTAGGTCTGGAAAGGACCGGGGGTGCGTTGTGGGCCAGGGGTGCGTTGTGGGCCGGGGGTGCGTTGTGGGCCGGGGATGGTATCAGCAGCCTGGCTGGAAGTGGCTGGGGAGGCAGTGCAGACCAGCGTCGGCAGTCATATAATATTGATAGAATGCAGCGACTGGGATTGTATACACCGGAATTTAGAAGGATGAGAGGCGATCTTATTGCATATAAGATTATTAAGGGTTTGGACACGCTAGAAATGTGTTCCCGATGTTGAGCGAGTTCAGAACCAGTGGCCACAATTTAAGAATAAGGGGTAAGCCATTTAGAACGGAGATGAACAAAAACTTTTTCACACAGAGGGTTGTGAATCTGTGGAATTCTCTGCCTCAGAAGACAGTGGAGGCTAATTCTCTGTATACTTTCAAGACAGAGTTGGATAGAGCTCTTAAAGGTAGCGGAGTCAGGGGATATGGGGTACTGAGTGTGGATGATCAGCCATGACCACAGTAAATGGCAGTGTTGGCACGAAGGGCCAAATGGCCTGCTCCTGCGTCTATTGTCAGTCCAGTCCAGTCCAGTCCAGCCAAGGAGTGAAGGTTGGTAGCCGGGCCTGGAAACGGCTGGGGGTGAAGTGTGGGCCGGAGCTGGCGGCAGCAATCTGGCCTGGCAGTGAGGTTTGGAACCTCCATCCGCTATAACCGAAATATGTAGTAAAGAGGTCCGTAAAAACGAGTGTTTACTGTACCGCAGCAAAGGAATAGTCTGGTCACAGCTATCACTATATCTGGGGCCGTGACCAGCTTCTTGATGTCATGTGAAATAAATCAAATTAGCTGAGCCTAACATCCCTGATGGTGGGGATCTCAGAAGGAAGCTGACACCAGGGCTGCCAACATTGGGTGAGAGTTGGGAGTGAGAAATTGCGAGAGACCAAGCCTGATGGAGCGTAGCGTCCGAGGGTGGGGGGGGGGGGGGGGGGGGGAGAGTGTGGGAGTGGGATGGCCCCCCTCCCATTGGTACGGAGCTGTTGCATTTTTCAGTTTGGTGCAGTCTGTAGCAAGTCTTTTAACTTACACTTGAATGCAATAGTTATGCTTTAAATTGGATTAGCTATGAATAAGGTTAGGCTCAATTACATTCCTAATTATATTCCACAGTAGAGCCAGGCTCTGATCAACATGTGCAGCACATGAATGATCTTAGTGTATTCATGTATGGAAATCAGATTATAATCAAGCACTTGGCCCATGTTGACCTAACCTGGGTCCCACTGCACACCTGGTACTACTCCTGACCTTGACTCCAGTTGCTTACCTTCTCTCATTCCTGACCCTGAGTCCAGCCTTGCACCTGGCCCCCTATTCTACCCCGATCATAGCTGCTTACCTGCTTAGGTTCCCAGTGCTGAACACTCCCATTGTCCCAGCTTTGACTGCACACCTAGTACTATTCCAGACCTTGCCTCTGGATGCACACTTGGCCTTGCACCTTGCCCCTCTGCACTGACAATATATCTGGCTCACACATAAAGCCCCATATCTGACCCCCTGGACTTAACCTATTACGTTCAAGTTCACAGGTGCTTATCTAATGCGGTAATCTTCACAGACCAAATTTTGTATAATAACATTTGCTACACCCATTGGCTTCCTTGTTATCTAACATGCGAGTTACTTTGTCAAATAAGTCATCCATTGGTTGAACACAATTTCTCATCCATAAAATTATACTCACTCCGCTGTATTCTGTTACCATTTCCTTCATTTTCCTAACAAACTGGCCTGAAGTCATTTTCACCCCCAATATTTTCAGTATTTTGCTGTCTTCCAATAACTTATTATTTAAGCAATATTATTCTATTAAATGTGATCTTGAGAGTACATATTATTTTCTGTGGTATTCATAACACAACAATGATAAAAATATATTTGTTTTGATTGCACCTACCAACATGCATACATTATTATATCACAGTTAATATGTACCGAGGGCAAATTTTTGTTCCAATGCTCCCCATTCCCAATTACTTTTACATTGAAGTGATTGAAATCCAAGTGAAGTTTAAATGGCATCAGAAAAATAAAACCTCCGGAATGGATGATATTCATTATGTGGTTGGTTGGTCAGCACAATTACTATATTAAACTTTGAATCTTCAGATGTCCTGGTTCAAGCTAAAACTAAAGACAAATAATAACCTCCTCACACATTCCCCTGCAAGTATCTCTGTCAGTCCTTTAAAATATGCCCCTTCTTTGAACAAGCTCTTTAAACATCACATCTGAATCAGTTTCCTTCTGATTACACTCCTTGAGGATGTGCATCTACGTGTTCAATTAATAAAACAATGAGATTGGGGACATTTCTATTCACCCTGTCAATGGTATTTGGGGGGGGGGGGTGTTAGAAATAGTCAGTGAGGTAAACAAACATAATAGTTGAGTGGCAAATGACAATAGTGCTACCTTCACAATATTTAACTGAAGGAAATAATGGGTTATTGGGGCTGTATGTTGTGACAGACAGCCTGACACCTTGCATGTCATTTTAATATTACACTTATCCCATCCCCCTGGATATTCTGGATTAATAAATTAAGGTTTTGTCAACTCATTACAAATCAGGCTAATTACAAATCCATAACATTAGCCAACTCCGAAACACGAAGCGCTGAGCATTGGGATCCAGACATCACTGACAACTGGCCTCAGTTCCCTGCTCACATCTGGCAGTGCCCTCTGTCTGAACCAGAGGCCGCGGAGCATTTTTGAAAGGGGGAGGCTGAGCGATCACTGATGACTGGCCTTGGGGGTACCCGGCAAGGGAGTGGAGCAACCGAGTGAGGGGAGGGTGTGGGAGGGAGGTGTCCCCCTCCCACGGTAGGGACTTTTTGAAATTTGATGTATTAAAATCATGTTTTAGTACATTGTACATGATGTCAATGTGTTTTGTTTGAAGTATATTTAAAAGGTATATTTTTAAGGGGTAACTTTTTCCACACAAAGGGTGGTGGGTGTATGGAACAAGCTGCCAGAGGAGGTAGTTGAGGCAGGGACTATCCCAACATTTAAGAAACCGTTAGGCTGGTACATGGATAGGACAGGTTTGGAGGGATGTGGACCCAAAGCAGGTAGTGTAGCTGGGACATGTTGGCGGGTTTGGGCAAGTTGCACCGAAGGGCCTGTTTTTGCACTGTATCACTCTATGACTACATTATACCTCCACCACACATGAATGCTTCAAAGTCAAGTGGTCGAGTTTTATTGCCATATACTCAAGCATAGAAATATAGTAAAAATGGGAGCTGGAATAGGGCATTCGGCCATTCAAGCCAGCACTGCCATGCAATCTGATCATGGTTGTTCATCTAAAATCAGTACCTCTTTCCTTTTTTCCCCCTATCCCTTGATTTCGCTAGCCCCAAGAGCTAAATGTAACTCTCTCTTGAAAACATCCAGTCACACTTGAAGACAGTGGAATTGGCCTCCACTGTCTTCTGTGGCAGAGAATTCCACAGATTCACAACTCCCTGCGTGAAGAAAGTTTGTCTCATCTCAGTCCTAACTGGCCTACCCTTTATTCTTAAACTGTGACCCCAGGTTCTGAACTCCCACAACATCGGGAACATTTTTCCTGCAGTTACAGTATGTGAAAATCTAGCAGGCAAGCAGGATGCTTTCCCCAACCACCCCCATTTGAAGGCCACTATCTTCCACCAGTTTCTACCCAGTGCTTGGTACTTACTTCCAGCAGCCACTGGTTGTCCTCCAGGACCCTGATCCATGCCGGTCACCTGGGCGAATTCGGCACAGAATCTCTCACAGCAGCGGCACAACGTTTCCGACGCCTCCGACGGCTCTGAGGCTTGCACTGAGGCTGCTCCATGGCCGCAGTTGCAGTGTGCGATTCGCCAGCCCGGAAAACACTCACCAGCCTAATTAGCGTGAGAAATTTGTGATCAGTGTGAGAGTGTAGGAATTTGGCCAAATGTGTGATTCTCACGCTCAACGCGTGAGAGTTGGCAGCCCTGCTGAGACGGATCATCTTCTCGCCACTTCCGGTCAGATAGGTTTGTAAACGCTTCATCCTCATGTTTAGCATTCACATGCTGTGTAGAGCTGTCACTGAGGGTGGAGAAGTCCTTGGAGAACCTGCTATTCAATTGTTTACCAACTTTCAGAAGATGTGGAGGGATTGCACAGATTTGATTTGATCAATCCTTTATGGAATCACTTACCTCTCCTGTAGCATACTGTTTGTGCATGTAGCCCTGCGCCACAGCTTGTCCATACTGACTGTTAACCATTTTTCAATATGTCTGGTGTTGGTACCAACGTGCCCTTGTACAACCCTCATTGAAATAGGCTTGACTCTATTGTCAATGTTTACCCACTGATAATGAAATGGTACTTCACCTCAGTCTGAGTGCAATGTTTTGACAATGCTTTTTTCCACACCAGTGCTGCCAATATGTCTTCCTTTTTCCTCATACATGGTGTACCCTGCATCACAGATGCACGATTCTCCGCCTACATTCACACCACTAAATGGACTCCTACTCCCATTTACTCTCATCCCACCTTGAAGAACAAAATCAGCCTTCTCCCCATCATCTACTCCTCCACTTTGAATTCAATAGATCATTCTCCATAATTTTGAACACCTTCAATGCAATGACACCACCACATTCTTTCCCTTCCGCATCTTGTCAGTATTTTAAAGGGATCCACTTTCTGTGACACTTTGACCCACACCTCCTTGTCCCCCGGTACCTCCACGCCTTCCAACAACACTTTGCCATGTAATCACGGGGATGCTCCATCTGCTTTTTAATCTCTTCCTTTCTCATCTGCCATTGATCCAAATACACTTTCAGGTGATACAGGATTCATTTGCATTTCTTCCAGTCAAGTGCATTGTAATCTCTGTTCGCAATGATCCTAACTAGTTTTGTTTAATTTATTATTGTCAAGTGTACCAAGGTACAGTGAAAAGCTGTTGTTTGCATGCTATCCAGTCGCTGTGGCACAGCGGTAGAGTTTCTGCCTTATAGCGAATGCAGCGCCGGAGGCCCGGGTTCGATCCCGATTACGGGTGCTATCTGTATGGAGGTTGTACGTCCTCCCACATTGCAAAGACTTACAGGGTTGTAGGTTAATTGGCTTGGTAAACGTAAAAGTTGTCACTAGTGGGTGTAGAATAGTGTTAACATGTGGGATTCCCTGGTCGGCGCGGACCCAGTGCGCCAAAGGGCCTGTTTCCATTCTGTATGTCTAAACTAAACTAAACTAAAGAAAAGACCATACATAAATACAATCAAGCTGCCCACAGTGCACAGATAAATGATAAAGGGTACAACATTTAATGCAAGATATAACATTAAAGTCTGATAAAATTCGATTGAAGTTAGATTGATGATAGTTCAAATTTCATGATAACACAGGCAGCAAATGCCACCCATGCATGTCAGATGTCACTTTGGAAATAGAGGTTCCAATAGACCTCCTAAAACAAATAGTGCAGATCCAAACTTTTGGACTATTATATATTAATACTGTACGTGATTATTGCCACTCTTCAGATTTAATGATAACTTCAAGGCTCATTGGTCAGGATGAAATATTTTCTCGATATAATAGAAGCAAGCAAGATGAAACATTTAAAAAATGTGCTGTGCTCTTTAGTGGAACCATTGACAGCCGAAATTAGATGCCAGGTTGTTTACTCTTAGAACTGTTTCTCTGCATCGACTGGGAGATAATGTGCAGGGGAAGTCTAGATAGATAATGCCACAAAGAAAGCAGTCACAGGAAATTCTTGACTCATGTAATAATATCACTGAAACAATGTTTGACCGCTGATAATAAAATGGTACTTTGCTGCAGAATAACAGTTTGATGTGTTTCATGTATAAGTTAGTTACAATTTAAAAATATCTCCAGCTCTGTGTCCTCAGATACACATTTAATGAGTGTCAAACACTTTACAAATGGGTCCAAAGGTTATTCAGCTGCTCCAGTTGCTGTGTGTTATATTTATCTTTCAGCCTTTAGTGCTATTCTATTATCAGTCGTGCTTTTAAATCTGACAGCACATTTTTGCCTTGTTAACATTCATCAGGCATTAGATAAAAATTTACCGATATATTATAGAAGTGAAAAAGCTCAGTAAGTTCAAGCTATCCCTCAATACTCCATTGTCCTCGGTGCAAAGACAATTTTTAGAAGCATGCCCTTGAATTTTCAAAAACAAAACTTCAGGCTTAATGTAGGTCCATTTATTGTCTTACTGTTCAATTATATCAAAAGTAAGTTGGTTATTACAATGGGTGAACAAAACTCTGGAAGGCTGTATAGTTCAGGTTAAATTAACAATACAGCAATTGTGAGATGAATATGTTTAATTCACAGAAGGTAAAGGTATTTCAGGCATTTTGTTTGCCCTATTCCTAATTATTCATGAGAAGATATTTGTCAGATTGAACCGCTGTTGTCTTTGTGACGCTCACCTACTGTGTTGCTGTGCAGGGAGTTACAGGATTTGGACCCAGGGATGATAAAGGAATATTTCCAAGGTGGCTTGAAGGGAAACTTTCCCATGGGTAACATGCTATCCTTCGTCAGTATTTCTGGTGCTGTACAACCCACTCGGGCCACAAGATAAGAAGAAATTACACATGAATTCAAGGTTGGAAAGGAGATGTCTGCCATATCGAGTAAAGACAAGGGAGAAACATATTATATTTGCTCCAGAAGCAGCCATTTGGTCTTTTAAGAGTGAAAACATGACACCAAATGCATGCTTGAGATCCCCACTCCACCTTAATTTATCCTCAGACGGTCATAACATGAAACGCTACAATCAAGAAAATCAGGCCTGAGGAACAGCTGCTGGCCAGGTCAGTAAGGAACTTACCTGGAAGTGGAGCTGGTCCTCATTTTGCAGGTTTTTCCCAACCTTCACCCCCATTGCAGACATTCCCAATCCCTACATCATTGACACTTCATCTGCTCCCCATCAGCGATTAATTTGATTCTTGAACGTAGCCAAGTTTCCTGAGGGCTACTAAAACACCAGCAAAAGCCAAATTTTGTTCTGGTCACTGACAGTGAACTTCTGTGGGAGCTTTTGAAGATCAATGTCCTAGGTCTAAAATCACAGGGTTTTTCACACACAATACTTACCCTTTACCATCCAAGCCTTCCTCAATTTCCAGGCTGCAGAATGTTACAGATACTTCTAAAAACAAGTCAAGACAACCCAAAATAAGAGCAAAGTTAAAAGGCATGTTAATGCATGCAAAGTTAAAATTTAAAAGAGGAAGAGAAAGAAGATCTAAAAATATGTATAGACTTCTTCAGACCAGTTACACATTTAGTGATCAGTTCATTCGTGGAGCCTGTTGGCTCTCAAGTGTTTGGGGCCAAACGTGAACTTCAGGGATTTAAATAAGATACCAGAGAGTTCTCCCAGGGCACGGAACCAAGAATGGGCAAGTGCCTTCAGGGCAATCTTAGGCAGGATAAAAACAATAAAATGCTAATAGCAATAACTTTTGAAATATCAGTCAGAAATTGTAAATTGCCAGAATGGATATTAATGGATATTATGATATCCAGAATGGATATTATATTAATGATTTGGACGAGGGAATTGAATGGGGGGCAGTGTTAGCTGTGAGGAGGATGCTAGGAGGTTGCAAGGTGACTTGGATAGGTTGGGTGAGTGGGCAAATGCATGGTAGATGCAGTATAATGTGGATAAATGTGAGGTTATCCACTTTGGTGGCAAGTACAGGAAAGTAGACTATTATCTGAATGGTGACTGACTGGGAAAAGGGGAGATGCAATGAGACCTGGGTGTCATGGTACACCAGTCATTGAAAGTAGGCATGCAGGTGCAGCAGGCAGTGAAGAAAGCGAATGGTATAACCATATAACCATATAACCTTATAACAATTACAGCACGGAAACAGGCCCTCTCGGCCCTTCCAGTCCGTGACGACCATTTGTTTTCCCCTAGTCCCATCTACCTGCACTCAGACCATACCCAGGTATGTTAGCATTCATAGCAAAAGGATTTAAGTATAGGAGCAGGGAGGTTCTACTGCAGTTGTACAGGGCCTTGGTGAGACCACAACTGGAATATTGCGTACAGTTTTGGTCTCCTAATCTGAGGAAAAACATTCTTGCCATAGAGGGAGTACAGAGAAGGTTCACCAGACTGATTCCTGGGATGGCAGGACTTTCATATGAAGAAAGACTGGATAGACTCGGCTTGTACTCGCTAGAATTTAGAAGATTGAGGGGGGATCTTACAGAAACATACAAAATTCTTAAGGGGTTGGACAGGCTAGATGCAGGAAGATTGTTCCCGATGTTGGGGAAGTCCAGAACAAGGGGTCACAGTTTAAGAATAAGGGTCTTTTAGGGCCGAGATGAAAATAAAATTTTCACACAAAGAGTGGTGAATCTGTGGAATTCTCTGCCACAGAAAGTAGTTGAGGCCAGTTCATTGGCCATATTTAAGAGGGAGTTAGATGTGGCCCTTGTGGCTAAAGGGATCAGGGGGTATGGAGAGAAGGCAGGTACAGGATACTGAGTTGGATGATCAGCCATGATCATATTGAATGGCGGTGCAGGCTCGAAGGGCCGAATGGCCTGCTCCTGCACCTATTTTCTATGTTTCTATATAAGAAATGGGTGAATGTTAATTAAAATGTGTGTGCTTTTTATCAAAGAAGGACATTACTTTAATATTCTGGCTTCAATGTGAGTGTTTTACATGGTGGATGAAAAGACAAACCTGCCAACCTCACTGAAACCATTCAAGGTCATTGTGAACAGACCTGGTTGTGCACACAGTGTACATCAGTGACTCTGATATAATTATTATGAACAGGTTACTCAGATTTATTGCACTTTTTTGACATTACCTCAGGACATGATCTTAAATTAAAGTAACATTATTTTAAAGGTTTTTTGGAAAAATTGGGTTAGGATTTTCTGCTTCAGATGATTAACTCTGTTTTGATACACTTTACAGCCTTAAAATCATTTAAATTGACTATTTTCATAATAAATATGAATCAGTCTGCAGAAACGTGCATAAACCAGAACAAAATCAATCTGCATAAATCTTCTCTAAAGAAATTTGATATTCCTAATCTTGAACTCTGGGAGAATTTCATTTCATAGATTCATGAAAGATTTAATTTCATGGATTCAGGTCAGGTCGGGGGGAGTTCCCCCCGCCACAGGTACCATGTAATCCTGTGCTACCTGCTCCATGGTCAGATAGCCGGCGACTAAACCGTCTCCCCCACCTGGTTTTCCAGGTGAGGAGGGGACTATGGACCCCCAACAGGACCAATAACAAGACGTGTCAAAGGGCGGATGAGCTTCTAGCGACCCAACGGCCATCCACACTTCAGTAGAAGTAATGATCACTGTTGTACATTGTAAGGAATGATCATAAAGCACCCACACCAAGATCCTATACTTCTAGTGGCGGAGGTCGCAGGAACTGGGGGACAGAGATGTGTAGTGCGTTCGTCACTGTTCCCATCAGAAACCAGCACCACTGCGTCACGAATGCTTTCAATGATGATGATGAATGAAAGAATGAATGAATTAATGAATGAATGAAAGAAAAGGACACCATACAGGATGAAGGAAATGAAGATCTATGAATATGTTGAGACTTTGTCATATTTTATTTGATTAACTAAATTCTTCAATTCATCTGTCAAAGCTGTATTTGAATCAAAGCCATGTATTAGGATGTAGATATCTTCAATTCACTGTTTCACCCACCCATGATATATAACTTTAGTCAGTGGTTTTGCAAATTGACATAACACCAATTCCTATTCAGAATCAATGTTTCATATTGAAAGAACATACTGCATTTTCATCATGGTTTATGTGAGGGAAAACATGCCACTGATCCTTTATAAAAACATAAATCCATATATTAATAGAATATTGACTGGCCTTGAGGGGGATACGACATATATTGCCTGAAGTAGATTCATATTGCCCGAGTCGAAGACGAGGGCAATATGGATCTAGTGAGGGCAATATATGTCGTATCCCCCGAAAGAGGACAGTCAATATTGTTATTATTACCCATATTACCCATTGTTTCGTTGCCTTCTTCGTGTTCTGCGCGTCTTTGTTTTGTAAAATCTCGTCAAATTGCTGTTCGTCAAAAGTCGCGAACCTCTTCTCGCAGGAGGCTGCCATTTTGCTTGTTTTGTCGAGAACAAATTCTAAATTTCCCACGCAGCGTCACATTGCCAAGTTCCCGGATGTGAGACCAGGGGAATATAAGACTATATTTACCGCTGTTTTAACACGTAAAGTCCATAGGCGTTCGCAAGAAAGGGGAATACAAGAAAATATTCCCCTGTTAACCCTGCTGGCACTCAAAACGAAGGGAATACAATTTTGTAAAAGCATAGCTCAGATGTGTGATATGGGTAATAATATAAATCCATACATAAATCCATAAAAATATGTCATGGCAAAAAGGAATTTGGGCGATAACCAAGTTTGAATAAAGCTTTGATTTTCAGTTAGATTATAAAGGAAAGAGAGATGGAACAGTTTGGGGAGCAAGTTCCAGATTGTGTGACACAGCCTCAATGGTCCAATTCTGTACATCATCCACTTCCTTTGCCCATAATTGGTGTTGCTGGGGAAAGAACAGCGAGGGTTAATAACTAGTAAATAGGGATGTGGATTGCGCTAATGTGGTGACAGGGAACCGCAGACAAAGCCTAAAAGTAGAAATATGGAATCACCCGAGTGACATCACCCAAGTTTCAGGAATTTCATTGATTATGTTATAGTGTGCACCCATCATTGTAACAGAAAATTGGATCTACTATCAACAAAGTTGGACTTGTGGATAATATTCGGCTTGTTACCTAATTACCTCTTTCTGTAAGCTCCATTCTGTAATTAAGACATTTTACTGTTAATCAAGTTTCTGTGTAATCTTGTTATCTGCATGGTGTCAAGTTGGGAAAAGGGGAAGTACAATGGGATCTGGGGGTCCTTGTTCATCAGTCAATGAAAGTAAGCATGCAGGTACAGCAGGCAGTGAAGACAGCGAATGGCATGTTGGTTTTCATAATAAGAGGAGTTGAGTATAGGGGCAAAGAGGTCCTTCTGTAGTTGTACAGACCTAGTGAGACCACACCTGGAGTATTGTGTGCAGTTTTGGTCCCCTAATTTGAGGAAGGACATTCTTGCTATTGAGGGAGTGCAGCGTAGGTTTACAAGGTTAATTCCCGGGATGGCGGGACTGTCATATGCTGAGAGAATGGAGTGGCTGGGCTTGTAAACTCTGGAGTTTAGAAGGATGAGAGGGGATCTTATTGAAGCATATAAGATTATAAAGGGTTTGGACACGCTAGAGGCAGGAAACATGTTCCCGATGTTGGGGGAGTCCAGAACCAGGGGCCACAGTTTAAGAATAAGGGGTAAGCCATTTAGAATGGAGATGAGGAAACTCTTTTTCGCACAGAGAGTTGTGCGTCTGTGGAATTCTCTGCCTCAGAGGCCGGTTCTCTGGATACTTTCAAGAACGAGCTACATATGGCTCTTAAAGATAGCGGAGCCATGGGATATGGGGAGAAGGCAGGTACGGGGTACTGATTGGGGATGATCAGCAATGATCACATTGAATGGCTCGAAGGGTCGAATGGCCTACACCTGCACCTATTGTCTATTGAAAACTGAGATGATTAAAATGGTACCAAAGTCGCACTCTGCAGATCAGCTCAAGGTGTGCACCAGTTTTAATAAATCGCCTCTTACTTTGAATATTAGCTCTGTAAGGTCTTTCCATTTGCTCCTACAATTCGTTACCATGCCTGCAGCTGATTTGACTTCAGGAATTGTGATTGCTTCTCTAAAATGTTTTGTTTCTCCAACACTTTCTCGTTCTGAATAAAACTTAGCTGTTTGACAGATCACTTCCACTAAATATTTCCCACTTTGGCTCAGTATCGATTTGCATAGTTAAAACATGTTGGGATGATTCCGATATTAATGGTGCGTTTAAAATAGCAGGCATGGTTGGTATAATTAACAATGAGAATTTTACAATAGAAAGGGGAGAGATGGAACAAAGTGAAGATGTCAAAAGATGTAGTTAATCACTTGACAGATATAAATCATATGCACAGACGTAGAGAACACTATCTTCAACCAGTAAAAATGTAGACTTTTCAAATAGCAAACAAATTAAGGGAAATATAAATAGATTAGTGGAATGAGCAGTCAGGTGAAGGACTCGGTTTATGGACGATTATGACACAATGCATTTTGGAAACGAACACAAGGAATAGGAAAATGCATTCAATGGAGTGATTAGAAAAGGTTACAGGTGTTGAGTTTAAATGTGTAATTATCTGAAAGTACAAATACAAAGCGATTGCAGCCAACCACATTTGAGAGCTATAAATAGTGCAATGAGTGCAAAACACTGGTAAAGAACATTGTCAAGGACAGGGCTACAGCTCTGCAGCTTTTAATGCTCATTTAATGAAAGGTTTATCAAGGCGATACTAGGCATAGGAAATCAGAGTTAAAAAGGAGCGACTGTGAGACTGCTTGGTAGTTTGGATTCAGAATTGGCATCCCCATGGAAAACAGATGGATGTTATTCTTGCTGGAGGTCAATGACCCAGTGGTGTTCTGCAGAGTTCGGTGTTGGAACTTCCCTTGTCTGTGATATACTGTATGACAACTTGGAGGTAAATTTAGATGGATTGGTTGGTAGGTTTGCAGATAATACCAAAATTGGTTGAGTTGTGGAAAGTGAGGAAGGCTGCAAATAAATTCAATGAGATAAAGATTAGTTGCAGCGATGGATGGAGAAATAGCAAATGGAGTTTAATCTAAGCAAGTGTGAAGAGTTGTACTTCGGGAGGTTGAATGTAAGAGGAAAGTATACAGTTAATGGCAAATATTTAACAGCAATGATGTGCATGTCCACAGCTCCCTGAAAGTGGCAACACAGGTAGATAAAGTGGGGTACAAGGCACCAGGTATGCTTGTCTTCGCGGCATTGATTATGAGTCAGGAAGTCATGATGCCATTTTACAGGACATTCAATAGGCCACATATGAAGTATTGTGTGCAGTTCTGGTCACCCCATTACAGGATGAATGTGGAAGCTTTGTGAGAAGGTGCAGAAGAGGTTTTACCATGGTGGCTGGATTTGAGGATATTAGCTGTAAGGAGAGATTGAATAAACTTAGATCGTTTTCCCTGGAGAATCAAAGGTTGAGGGGACATCTGATAGAAGTAATTAGGAGAGGGATAGATAGGATAGTCAATAGTCAATAAGGCTTTATTTGTCACAAATGCAACTGCACAGTGAAATTAATTGTATATATATTACAGATATATGCAGGTGCTGCCATTATTCAAAGTCCAAAGTCTAGTCGGCCCACGAGCTCAATGTACTGGAACAGTTCCCATGAACCAACGTCCCTCTACTCTCCTCGCCCATCCATCTTTGAGTCCCGGTGGCACCTCCTGCAGCCTATCTAAAGGCGCTGGAGGCATTACCATGGTTCACCCTCCTACCGGAGCTTGTTCAATAGACAATAGATAATAGACAATAGGTGCAGGAGAAGGCCATTCAGCCCTTTGAGCCAGCACCGCCATTCAATGTGATCATGGCTGATCATCCCCAATCAGTAACCCATTCCTGCCTTCTCCCCATATCCCATGACTCCGCTATCTTTAAGTAAGATCCAGTAAGATGGCGGTGCCTCGCGGCAGAGGCCTCTACAGTCCGCCTGTCTTTTTTTTCTTTTTGTCTGTTAAGTGGATGTCTTGGTTTTAGTTGTTATATTATTTTTAGCTGTGTATATGTGGGGGACGGAGGGGGAGGGGGGGAAGGGGAGGGGGGCGGAGGGGGAGGGGGGGAAGGGGGAGGGGGGCGGAGGGGGAGGGGGGCGGAGGGGGAGGGGGGCGGAGGGGAAGGGGGCGGAGGGGGAGGGGGCGGAGGGGGAGGGGGCGGAGAGGGAGGGGGGCAGGAGGGGGAGGGGGGCGGAGGGGGAGGGGGCGGAGGGGGAGGGGGCGGAGGGGGAGGGGGCGGAGGGGGAGGGGGGCGGAGGGGGAGGGGGCGGAGGGGGAGGGGGGAGTGGGGGAAACTTTTTCATTTCTTCCCTGTACGGGGACCCGACTTTTTCCTTGTCGTGCCTCCGTTGTCGTTGGACCTAACATCGGCGGCTTCCAATCGGAATCGACCTGGGGCTCCAATCGCCGAGCCTGCGGCCGACTTCGGAGCGCAGAGGGCTGTGATGGCGCACGGCTGCAACCCGACTTCGGAGCTTCGGAGGTTCCGGCTGCAGGCCCTGTGGACGGTAACATCGGTCCCTGGTGGGAGACCGCTTTTCG
Source organism: Okamejei kenojei (assembly GCA_035221665.1). Taxonomy (NCBI): domain Eukaryota; kingdom Metazoa; phylum Chordata; class Chondrichthyes; order Rajiformes; family Rajidae; genus Okamejei; species Okamejei kenojei. The sequence continues at coordinate 74,815,926 of CM069131.1, forward strand.
GAGCTCCCGCAACGGCAAACTTCGCCCGCCCGAATCGAAGGGTTTAAATCGACTCGGAGCGGGGGCCTTACGTCGCCCGGCGCGGCTTTAACGGCCGCGGGACTTACCATCGCCTGCCGGGGGGCTCCAACATCTAACATCAAGAGCCTCGATCAGCTCGATGCAGCAGTTTGACTGCTTGACTGCGGGAGAAGAATAAGAACAGAGAACAGGGAAGAGATAAAACTTTTGCCTTCCAATAACAGTGAGGAGGTGTTTCGGGATTCACTGTTATGGATGTTTGTGTGGAAGTGTGTAATTGTGTAGGGTTTTTTTGTTGTTGTTTGTTGTTATGACTGCTGAAACGTAATTTTGTTTGAATTTATGTCCAATTGACAACAAATAGCATTCTGATTCTTTAAGAGCCCTATCTAGCTCTCTCTTGAAAGTATCCAGAGAACCTGCCTCCACCGCCCTCTGAGGCAGAGAATTCCACAGACTCACAACTCTCTGTGAGAAAAAATGTTTCCTTGGCTCCGTTCTAAATGGCTTACCCCTTATTCTTAAACTGTGGCCCCTGGTTCTGGACTCCACCAACATCGGGAAAATGTTTCCTGCCTCTAGTGTGTCCAAGCCGTTAACAATCTTATATGTTTCAATAAGATCCCCTCTCATCTTTCTAAACTCCAGAGTGTACAAGCCCAGCCGCTCCATTATCTCAGCATATGACAGTCCTGCCATCCCAGGAATTAACCTTGTAAACCTACGCTGCACTCCCTCAATAGCAAAAATGTCCTTCCTCAAATTAGGGGACCAAAACTGCACACAATATTCCAGGTGTGGTCTCACTAGGGCTCTGTACAACTGCAGAAGGACCTCTTTGCTCCAATACTCAACTCCTCTTGTTATAAAGGCCAACATGCCATTCGCTTTCTTCACTGCATGCTGTACCTGCACGCTTACTTTCATAGATTGATGAACAAGGACCCGCAGATCCCATTCTTCTGCAGATGTATAGGGGTCTGGTGAGACCACATCTGGAGTATTTTTCACCCAGAGAATTGTGAATGCGTGGAATTCCCTGTCCCAGAGGGCAGTGGAGGCCAAGTCACTGGATGGATTTAAGAGAGAGTTAGATAGAGCTCTAGGGGCTAGTGGAATCAAGGGATATGAAGCGAAGGCAGGCACGAGTTATTGATTGGGGACGATCAGCGATTATCGCAATGAATGGCGGTGCTGGCTCGAAGGGCCGAATGGCCTCCTCCTGCACCTATTTTCCATGTTTCTATGTTGTACTTCCCCTTTTCCTAATTTGACGCCATTTAGATAGTAATCTGCCTTCCTGTTTTTGCTACCAAAGTGGATAACCTCACATTTATCCACATTAAACTTCATCTGCCATGCATCTGCCCACTCCCCCAACCTGTCCAAGTCACCCTGCATTCTCATAGCATCCTCCTCACAGTTCACACTGCACCCAGCTTTGTGTCATCTGCAAATCTGCTAATGTTACTTTGAATCTCTTCATCCAAATCATTGATGTATATTGTAAACAGCTGCGGTCCCAGCACCGAGCCTTGCAGTACCCCACTAGTCACTGCCTGCCATTCTGAAAGGGACCCGTTAATCCCTACTCTTTGTTTCCTGTTTGCCAACCAATTTTCTATCCATATTAATACCCTACCCCCAATACCATGTGCCCTAATTTTGCCCACTAATCTCCCATGTGGGACCTTATCAAATTGTTCCTTGCGTCCATCTTCTCCAGCTCCCTCCTGGTTATGCCGTCTACCAGGCCTTCGGGCGGGTTTCCGATCCTGTCAACCGCGAACCTTCGAGTGAGGTCCTCGTGCCTTCAGGCGGTTTCCTGGGCCCGCCAAACACCGCGGCATCCAAGCCGGGCCTACCAGGCGGGTTTTCCGAGTTCGGACCTCGGCGGCTGAGTCAGGCCTGCTCGGACAGTAAGAACTTATTTTCCCCCAGGATGGAAATGTCAAAGACTGGAGGCCATAACTTTAAGGTCAGATGAGTAAAGTTTAATGGCAAAGGGCTGGCAAGGTTTTTACATAGAGAGTGGTGGGTGGATGATTTTAGATGCACACATGGATATGCAGGGAATGGGGGATGTGGATCACATGCAGGCAGAAGACAAGTTTAGTTTGTCATCATGTTCAGCACAGACATTGCTGGGTGAAGAACCTGTTATTGTGCTGTACTGTGTTTCCCTCTCCCCTAAGGCTGAAGAAGAGTCTCGACCCAAAACACGATCTATTCCTTTTCGCCAGAGATACTGCCTGACCCGCTGTCTATCTTCCACCATCTGTAGTTCTTTCCTACACATCTGTACTGTTCTATGATTTATGTATGTTTTATGTCCAGACTGATATTCATGTGTAATTTGATCAAAGTCAAAGTCAATTTTATTCGTCACATGCACCCGAAGATGCAGTGAAATGAATTTGCGGGACAAGTCCTACATGATTTGAGGGAATTGTCATCCTTATTTACTAGTATACCTTCATTCTTGGCCAGTAACATTGCCACATTTCACATTTATCTACAGAAACAGAGCTACAATTGAAAAAGAGCTCCTAGCTACGTTGTTGTCTGATACCAGCAATAGCCTGCTGATGATTATGATAAGTAAAGGGGTTGTCCCACTGCGGCGACCTAATCTGTGAGTTTAGAAGAGTTTGCCCTCGACTCAAACTCGCAGCATGGTCGACACGAGGTCCTATGAGGTCACTGGAACTCTCCTTCATGCTCGAGGGAAGTTCCCGCATACTCGCAGCCTCAGCTAGGTCGCAGAAAAATTCTCAGCATGTTGAAACGTTTTCTGCGAGTAAAATTTGGTCGACATGGTTCTTTTTAACTCGTAATGCAGTGGAGTGGGGTCGCTTTCATTGTGGGTATGAATTTTGGACAGCGCTCCCCCGCCCTCCCCACCCCCCCCCCCCCCCCCCCCCCCCCCCACCTTTGCGATGTGTTTGTGAGTGTGTGTGTGTGGGCGGTCGGTCGATCTAGCTTGCGGTTTCAATGCGGATGGTCGATCCAGCTCGAGGTTTTCCAAGCGAGTGGCCTCGAGCTTGAAGGTCGAAGACACTCTTCTTAACTCGCTGATCAGGTCGCCGCAGTGGGACAGACCCTTAAGGATTGAGTGTGGCAGATTAGACCTCCTGACCTTGTGCCAGCCTGGGTAATGTACTAGAAACAAATACTAGATTAGAAGTCTCCTAAAAGGTGTTGTGAATCAATGAATTTTGATAAATAAAACAAAAAATTAGAAAACAACTCCTGCTCTAAACATAACACACAGCTAATCTGTACTAAATTAACCTATTTGTTAATATATTAAAAGAAAATCCAGAACTTGACCTCAAGAAGCCTCTTGCAGTTCACCTGATAAAGATTGCACATTTTTAGTAACTTGTGACACGTGATTAATCATTATGCATTGTTAGTGTTGAGCACTGAGTGAGCCTGGATGATGTAACATCCATATTTTATGGGCAAGGAGTTTCATTTTTAAGAAAACTTGCTCTAAAGGCAGCACAGCAACACATAGAAAGCTGGTAGTGTTGATCTCACAAGAACAATAATCAGCAAAACCATCTGGCTATTCAGTTGTCTCATTGTCATTTGTCATGTTTACAAATTGGGACAGATTGCGAAGGTTCAGGGTGGTGTTGTGGTGGTGGGGTGTGGGGGAGGGAGATGCTTCTACATTCACATGGTAACCACGACCTACTAACCTGATGCTTTGATTGGACATCCTTTCCCCACTTCATCTATTCTTCTGAATTATCAAGATAAAGACCATCGTGGGTAAGCTAAACAATATGTGGGTTGTTAAGTGGTGCATTGTTTATTACTTTTGTTTTGGAGAAGGTACGATAGAAATTCTGCAACCAGACGTGGTCTGCATTTATAGAATTGCTACAAAGATAAGGTGCAGGAGTACCTCGGGCCTTGGTAGCGGGGGATGAAAAACTATTGAGTTGGTGGATTCCTTTTGCGTGATATATATAATATAGTAACTGGCTTTTTTTTTCTCTTTATCTCGCTTTATTTTTTATTTTTATTTTCCAGGGTCTATCTCTTCATCCCCTTTCTCTAATTCTTTGACCAAGGGTTTTGTTTTTTTCTCCCCTTTGGCACCTCTTTCACTTTCACAACTCTTTTCACCTACTTCACCCTCTTTCTTTCTATTCTTTTTCTTTAAAAGCCATAAAATTATGGGGTATAATGATTGTAACAATATATATGTGATGTACACTGATGTATTTACCTCTAATAAATAAAAAATATTTTAAAAAATAAATTCTGCAACCAAATTATTGGGTTTGCGACTTTATAAAAATATATTTTTGGGCCACAGCTGATCTGATTGCTAATCTTACCTATTTTAAAAGCTATATGCATTTATTTAATGTTAAAACACAGAGAAGTCTCACATCACCTTTAGGCGGCAAATTAAGTCATTTGGGTTGTAGTTTACAGCTGAGAACCAATTAGTGCAAAGCATTCTTGATACACCTTTTTGACTGTCCAGATGGTTTATGACAAAAACCGGAATCTGAATCATGATTCTAATCAATGGCACATCTACAAGATTACATAAACACAATTGTTTTACTCACAGACTGTTTCTCGTAGATTTGCACTGTAATATAAATGGGTCAAATTCCATAGTGCTGGCAGCCAAGGAAAATGTACAATGGTGGATAGAAAACGGATTTTGATGGAAAAGTGACCACTCTGTGCCTCACATTGTTAGATAAATAAAGCCAGTCTCAGTTCATTTAGTGTATAGTCTTCTCTGTTTCTGGTGGTAAATATTACCGCGTACATCACCCTTACTGATCACGAGCACACACCTGCAAGGAGCACTAAACTTAAGTAATATTGGACTTTACAAATTATCAGCATCTTCATCCATGTCATTATCAGGAACTCAATAGAAAAAAATAACCAGCAATAAAATGATGGCAACATTTATGACTATACCACTTTTAAATTAAATGAATAGGACAATCGATCATTGGTATTGCTATTGCTTTATTATTGTCCCGTGTATTGAGAAACAGTGGAAAGCTTTTGTGTGTGTGCAATCCATTCAAAACAGGTAATACTATACATCAATACAATCAAGCCATACACACGCATGACAGGTGAAGCGAAGAGAAAAATACCCGAGTGCAGAATATAGTTTCTCAAGATGTTGTATAGAAGTTCCAGGGAAAAAGTCCAATGTCTGCAACGAGACAGGTTGGAAAATTGGAATTGTACCCTACCTAATGGAAGGAATAAATACAAATTAATTATTAAAACTGAAAACATTACTAAGTTTTGATTAGAAACACAAGGATAAAATGTAATAAAGAAAAATACACTACTTATCTGCACTTACCTTTGTTGGAAATCTAAAACAAAAGCGATTGTTGGAAAAGCCAGGTCAGGCACCTTCCATGCAGAGGGAGCAAAACTGAGTTGATGGCCTTACATCAGAACTGGCCAGTTCTGACAACACAATTTGCTCCTGTTGTCTAGCCAGATGGTAGAATTTCAGTTGGGAACATGGTGAGAATATGAGCTATTTTGAAATTAATGAATGGGATAGGATAGTCAACCAGTATAGAATGATATCCATTCCAATTTCTGTTGAGCTGTTGCTCTGTTAAGACTGTTGTTGACCTGAACATTCAGGTTTCAGCTTGCCAAATCGAAATGAGATCTGGTTTAATGTACATTTAGCCTGGTTTGGAGTAATTCCAGAAAATTATAAGTACAATTACTTGTAATTTTATCGCTGGTTGGTGGCACCAGATGTACGATATAGTTGTGTTAGCACACAGTACTCCGCTGTGTACTGTACTAAATTAAATTTATTACTTTGAAGTTGGAATGAAGTTTGAAGATAGAATACATTTCACAAAAGCTACCGTATAACTGGCAAGAATATAAAGGAGGATAGGAAAAGCTTCTTTAGGTATGCAAAGAGGGAAAAACTAGTTAAAGCAAAAGTTGGTCCCTGGAAGACTGAAAAAGGTGTATTTATTATGGGGAACAAGGAAATGGCAGACGAGTTGAACAGGTACTTGGGATCTGTCTTCACTAAGGAGGTCACAAACAATCTCCCTTATGTACTAATGGCCAGAGGATCTTGGGTGACGGAGGAACTGAAAGAAATGCACATTAGGCAGGAAATGGTGTTGGGTATGAAGGGTGATAAATCCCCAGGGCCTGATGATCTGCATACCAGGGTACTTAAGGAGGTGGCTCTGGAAATTGTGGATGCATTGGTGATCATTTTCCAATGCTCTATAGATTCAGGATCAGTTCCTGTGGATTGGAGGGTAGTTAATGTTATCCCACTTTTTAAGAAAGGCGGGAGAGAGAAAACAGGGAATTATAGACCAGTTAGCTTGACATCGGTGGTGGGAAGATGCTGGAGTCAATTATAAAAGATGAAATAGCGGCACATTTGGATAGCAGTAGCAGGATCGGTCCGAGTCAGCATGGATTTACGAAGGGGAAATCATGATTGACTAATCTACTGGAATTTTTTGAGGATGTAACTAGGAAAATGGACAAGGGAGAGTCAGTGGCTGTAGTGTACCAGGACTTTCAGAAAGCATTTGAAAAGGTTCCACATAGATTAATGTGCAAAATTAGAGCACATGGTATTGGGGTAGGGTGCTGACATGGATAGAAAATTGGTTGGCAAACAGGAAACAAAGAGTAGGGAATAACGGGTCCCTTTCAGAATGGCAGACAGTGACGAGTGGGGTACTGCAAGGCTCCGTGTTGGGACCACAGCTATTTACAATATACATTAATGATCTAGATGAAGGGATTCAAAGTAACATTAGCAAATTTGCAGATGACACAAAACTGGGTGGCAGTGTGAACTGTGAAGAGCATGCTATGAGGTTGCAGAGTGAGTTGGACAGGTTAGGTGAGTGGGCAGGTGCAGTTTAATGTGGATAAATGTGAGGTTATCCACTTTGGTAGCAAATACAGCAAGGCAGATTATTATCTAAATGGTGTCAAGTTAGGAAAATGGGAAGTAAAACGGGATCTGGGGGTCCTTGTTCATCAATCACTGAAAGTAAGCATGCAGGTACAGCAGGCAGTGAAGGAAGCAAATGGCATGTTGGCCTTCATAACAAGAGGAGTAGAGTATAGGAGCAAAGAGGTCCTTCTGCAGTTGTACGGGGACCTAGTGAGACCACACCTGGAGTATTGTGTGCAGTTTTGGTCTCCAAATTTGAGGAAGGCTATTCTTGCTATTGAGGGAGTGCAGCGTAGGTTCACCAGCTTAATTCCCGGGATGGCGGGACTTTCATATGTTGATAGAATGGAGCGGCTGAGCTTGTATAGACTGGGATTTAGAAGGATGACAGGGAATCTTATTGAAACATATAAGATTATTAAAGGTTTGGACACGCTAGAGGCAGGAAACATTTTCCCGATGTTGGGGGAGTCCAGAACCAGGGGCCACATTTTAAGAATAAGGGGAAATCCATTTAGAACGGAGATGAGGAAAAACTTTTTCGCACAGAGAGTTATGAGTCTATGGAATTCTCTGCCTCAGAAGACAGTGGAGGCCGGTTCTCTGGATGCTTTCAAGAGAGAATTTGATAGAGCTCTTAAAGATAGCAGAGTCATGGGATATGGGGAGAAGGCAGAAACGGGGTACTGATTGTGGATGATCAGTCATGATCACATTGAATGGCGGTGCTGGCTTGAAGAGCCAAATGGCTTACTCCTGCATCTATTGTCTATTGTCTAAAGTCCCATTATTCCAATATGTGTTTTTTAAGGCATATCTTTGCTGTTTTTTTCTGAATGCCTAATTTTACTGTGTGTCCTGTTTAAAAAAGATTAGAGGTACGTCTGTTTTTCCTCTAAGTTTGTTTTTCTTCCATTTACTTATCTTTGATAAATGATTTATTTGTGTTTTATTCCCTTGTTTGTTTTCAGCTCAATAATTAGCATTATCTCTTATCTACCTTACATGCTTTCTGGTCATATGGCCTTCAAAGTGTGTCCTATGATTTCCAGGTGATTTCTAACTTTTGCAGTCACCAGACTGATCAATTAATAAACAATGGGCTGAAATGTATTCACCTCTGGCGGGTAGCATGATAGAAAACCAATGATGAGCTCCTCTTTGCAGATGAGCTTCCCATGGTTTTGTTGCCTGTGCATTCTAGCATATCGGTGCCAGCACATCTGATCACCTACTCCACATCTGGATTGACCACTGGGTCCAGCGGTGGAGTAAAAAATGTACTGAATTGAGAAGGAATGGTGAAATAAAACAGTTTATATTCTGTGTCCTTGGAGTGTGTTTATTACATTTGGATCAAGGCGAGGATCTGACACTTGCATCTAAGATAGATACAAAAAGCTGGAGTAACTCAGCGGGACAGGCAGCATCTCTGGAGAGAAGGAATGGGTGACGTATCAGGTCGAGACTGTTCTTCAGATTTCCCCTTAACTTTATGCTAATCATGATCGGCTTATCTATGGCAATTTCATCCATTTTAATGGAGTTGATGAACCTTGCTTGAAAAGGGAAGTGCAGCTAAGTAGCTTATTTTCCCTTGCACTTTATACTTACACTTTTAATTGAAATCTAATAAAATGTGTTTGTAATTATTTGCTTTTCTATATTTAATTGTGCTTGAGCTGGGAATTGGGCCATCAGGACCCACTGCCCGAGCTCTGTTGCCATTCATCAGTTGCAGCAGTCAGGCCTCAATGACAAAGATAGACACAAAGTGTTGGAATCAGGCAACATCTCTGGGGAAAAAAGATGGGTGATGTTTCAGGTTGGGACCCTTCTTCAGACCCAAAACATCACCTGATCCGTTTTCTCCGGAGATGCCGACTGACCCACTGAGTTACTCCACAACTTTCTGTCTATCTTTGGTATACACCAGCTTCCATGTTTCTTTGTTTCTACATTTGTGCCTTAATGACAACCTGTCCTTCAGGGTTGCAGTATTTCAAGTTGCATAGAGTCATTACAGTGTGGAAACAGGCCCTGCAGCCCAAACTTGTCCACACCAACCAACATGTCCAATCTACAATCGTCCCACTTCCCAGCATTTGGCCCATATCCCTCTAAACCTGTCCTATCCGTGTACCTGTCTAATTCCTTCTTAAACAGTGCGATAGCTCCTGCCTCAACTACCTCCTCTGGCAGCTTGTTCCACATACCCACTACCCTTTGTGTGAAAAAGTCACCCTTCGGATTCCTACTTTTTCCCTTCACTTTAAACCTACATCCTCTGTTTCTCGATTCCTCTACACTGGGAAGAGACTGTGCATCTACCCGATCTATTCCTCTCATGATTTTATACACCTGTATAAGATCACCCATTGCAGGTCGGGAAAGGACTGCAAAGGGCAAAGGGAATGTATGTAGCGCAATGGAAACCATGAGAAATTATTGACATAGATTTATGTCATCTGATAAATGGTAATGGAGGTTTCCAATCTATTTGGAGCAAATTTAAGTAGAAGAAGAGTGAGACCAGAAGAGAGTGTGAAGAACTGCAAGAGCCATTAAATACATATTTTGTAAATCCAAAACAAAAGATAGTGTTAGAAAACCCAGAGGCAACACCTATGGAGAGAGCTTGACTGAGTTCATCTTAAGGGGCGGCACTGCCTTACAGTGCCAGAGACCTGGATTTGATCCTGACTACGGGTGCTGTCTGCACGGAGTTTGTACATTTTTCCTGTGACCACGTGGGTCTTCCCTGGTTGCTCCGGTTTCCTCCCACACTCCAATGACGTACAAGTTTGTAGGTTAATTGGCTTTAGTAAAATTGTAAATTGTCCCTGGGGTGTAGAATAGTGTTTGTGTGGGGAGATCATTGGTCAGTGTGGACATGCTGCATCTCTAAAGTTAGTGTTGATGACCTTACAAGTGAACTGGCCAAAACTGCTGCCTCACAGCTTCCATCCTGCTGCTGCCTGTGTAGTTTGTACATTCTCCCAGTGACTGCTTGGGTTTCATCTGTTCTTAATTCCTCCCACATCCGAAAATTAGCCAATTTAAACCCGTTTGTCCCCCATAGATGCGGCTTTTCCTGACAGAGGCTTTCAGATTTTCAGACATTTTTTGTACATACCTGCCTGCACTTTCCCACATTTTCTAGTTCCAAATAATTAACATCAGATGTACAAGACCTAGAGAATCTCACATAATTATAAATATAACATGGAATTTTGAAAGTTAATGAGGAATATGAAAGAATTCATGTCCGTGTGTTAAACATAAACTAAATCAATTTGTAGCACTGGGGTTTTAGACCCATTTTCTTTACTAGTTCTTTAGTAGAGTAATTCTGAAAAACAAAATATCCTGCACAAATATCTTCCTCAAATATTTAGTTACTCTTCGTTAAATGATGGTGTGATCTCTGCCTCCATCACATACTGCTGTTACAAACATATCGTAATTTAATGAATTTCTGCATTATGGAAGTTCTTGACTTCAATTTACCCCATTAAAGACTATTCCTTCCAGAACGACTGTGGCAGACTGTGAAGAAGACGGTTCATCGGCACCTTCTCGTGCCAATTAGGGATGAATACCCAATGCTGGTCATGACAACAATACCCACAAAAATAATATTTGTATAAGAAGAAACTACAGATGCTGGTTTGAACCGGTGATAGGCACAAAAAGCTGGAGTAATTCAGCAGGACAGGCAGCATCTCTGGAGAGGAGGAATTGGTATTTGGTCAGCAAAGCAGCACAAGTGGAAATATACAGTGTGGGTAATCAATTTTGATCATCCTTATGCAAACCTGACAACACAAATTTGGCCAATACAAACTATCCAAGTATAGAAACCCTCCGCATCTATCCCCTCATCCAATGCTGTTTAAAGGGATTATCGATTCATTTCAGATTAAGTTTTTAAACCAGATTTGTAAACCAGAATTTACAGTGAATTATACAGGATTTATTATTCAGAGTTTTCAAGCCTCGTAAGTCTGAACATGAAATATATGTTATGGGATTGGCAAAGATTCCGTTAGTCTTGTCAGATTCTACTTGTCAGATGTTACTTCTTGATGTCCATTCATTAATAATGTGTTGCACGACAGGGTGACAATGTTCTAATGAGTCCATGAATCAGATTTCTCCTCTGGTCTGCACTGAGTTTATTGGTTTCAGTTGAGATGTTACTAGGCTTGATACAATTGGCTACAATGTCCCCAGGTTAATAAAGCAGAACATAGATCATTGACAAGGATTTTAGTTCCTGACAAGTTATAATTCAGATTTTCCCCTCCCATTGCACTTTATCTTACGCAAATAGCTTGACAACTGCTTTTATAAGCAGTCAGCACCACTCCCACATCTTGTTCTCTTTATTAGTATAGCTCAAGTTTAACAATTAATTAATGTAATTATATAACAGAAATGTGTAAGATATTCAGTTTGTTTTATTTGTCCTATGGTTACACTTGATTCTTTGTGATACCATAAAGTGTTTAGGAGATATTTAGATGGACACATGAACAGGCAGGAAACGGAGAGATATAGGCAGATGTGCAGTTTAAATTGCCATCATGGTTGACACAGACATTGTGTGCCAAAGACTGTTCCTGAGCTGTACTGTGCTATATTTTATGCAAACCACTATGTTCCAAACACCCACTTGGTTCATTATTATATTTAGCAAAGGGATTTACCACTGCTGCATAATTTAGCCTTCAATATCAATGGCCCTGCATTCGATGATTGGTACTTAATACTCTTGTAAGGCCAGGAATGGGCAATAAGTATGGCCTTGCAAGTATCATTTGCATTCAGCAACTTTCATTTCATTCAGAAATACATTCCACGGTAATACCCAGACATAAATCAGATAAAAAATTGAAACAGATTAAAGCAAGAGAACTTAAAGAGATGTTGAGGTCAGTGAAATAAAAATTCTTACATTTGAACTTGTGTGATCCAAGAAGCCCCACCACCCAAGCTACTTGTGGGCAATGAACATGGCCATCAGCATTGACTAGAATTCATATATTTTTTAAGTAGCATTAAAGTTGCTACTCAGAGTAAAGTACATTTTCCTCAAGGGGCAGAATGAGGGCTACATTTTATTGACAATTTCTGCTGTAGAAGTTTGGCAAGTTCGGTAGGAAGTGCTTTTATCTCTAGATTCGAAATAGACCTTGGATACTGTGTGGTTTGCACATTTTCATTGTGACTGTGTAGCTTATCTATCCATGCTCTAGTTTCCTCCCACATCCTAATATATGCTGGTAAATTAATTGGCTACCGTCTTCTTCTTTGGCAGTTCCTTGCAATGGAAGATAACTTACTTCCACTGGTTTTGTGTAGGTTCTGAGGTGGGTGGATAATGGGGTGGGTAGGTGAGTAGTTTGCAAGGTCATCCAAGCCTTCTGCCACTTTCACATGGCCTTTGTGTGCTCCCAATGCATGGCCTTGAGATTCCCAATACAATTCTAAATGGTCCTTCTCCACTTTGAGCTGTCATGAGATCTACAGGAGTCAATGGGAAATTGTATTTCTTCAAGGCTTTGAGTGCATCCTTGATAATTTTGGTTTCACTGGTTATCTCTCTCCATGAAAGAACTCAGAATAGTTTGTTTTCAGTTCAATTGTCAGGTGTCAGCCTGATGAACAACATGGCCTATCCAGAGCAGCCAACTGAGCCTCAGCACTGGGGAAGATGGCTGGGGAGCAGACACTGGTGTTATTCTTCAAGCAAATCTGGAGGACTTTTCAGAAACAGGGCTGGTGATATTTTTCCAGGGTCTTGAGATGCCTGCCGTAGATAATCCTTTATCAGAAGCATAGAGGAGGGCAGGGGTCACTATTGCCAAATAGACCATGAGTTTTATGCCAGATCTGAGGTCTTAATCTTTCTGTGATCAAAAGATATGCTAATGCATTGGAAGTAATGATGATTTTCATCATGAAATCTGCTTCTTGTGAGTGATGACTCCCCACTTAAGAAAATCCAAACCTTTTTCATTTAGGAAAGTGCCAGGAGAGGCGGTGGTTCGGGTGGGAACGTGAAGCCACATCTTCCCATCTGCTTTCCGCAGAGACCGCTCCCTCCATAATTCCCTGGTCAATTCGTCTCTTCCCACACGAACCACCCCCTCTCCGGACACTTTCCCTTGCAACTGCAAAATATGCTACACTTTACCTACCCCCTTGACTCCCTCCATTCAAGGACCCAAGCAGTCTTTCCAGGTGCGGCCAGAGGTTTACCTGCACCACCTCCAACCTCATCTATTTCATCCGCTGCTCTAGATGTCAGCTGCTCAACATAGGTGAGACCAAGCGTAGGCTTCGCGATCGCTTCGCCAAACACCTCCGCTCGATTCGCAATAACCAACCTGATCTCCCGGTGGCTCAGCACTTCAATTCCCCCTCCCATTCCGAATCCGACCTTTCTGTCCTGGGTCTCCTCCATGGCCAGAGTGAGGACCACTGTAAATTGCAGGAGCAGCACCTCATATTTCGCTTCGGCAGTTTGCACCCCGCGGTATGGACATTGACTTCTCTAATTTCAAGTAGTCCCTAGTTTCTCCTCCCCTTCCCAGCTCTCCCAGAGCCCACTGTCTCCACCTCTTCCTTTCTTCTTCACACCCCTCCTCACCCTCACATCAGTCTGAAGAAAGGTCTCGACCCAAAACTTTGCCTATTTCCTTCGCTCCAAAGATGCTGCCTCACCTGCTGAGTTTCTCCAGCATTTTTGTCTACCTTTGATTTTCCAGCATCTGCAGTTCCTTCTTAAACAAGCTATATATTGTAGTGGGTCCAGTGATTGATGCAGCTACCTTCATTAATTATACATTTAGGTAGCTCTTAGTTCAGATAAGAGAAGTTGTTGTACATATGAGAAAGAATGTTGCAGTGCTACAGAACAGTAGAAAGGGAATGACTCTAATGGCTTTACTCTGATGGAAGCCATCATGCACATGATGGGCCAAATGGCCTCTTCCTGTGTGCATCAAGTAAATATGATTGACAATCTTTTTGCAGACATTATATAATTTACTCCACAACAATTCACTTTCAAGATAGGTGTGCAGGCACATGGATAAGAAAAGTTTAGAGAAATATGGGCCAAGTGCAGGCAGGTAGGACTAATGTAGGAGGCATCTTGCTCAGCATAGGCAAGTCAGGCCAAAGGGCATTTCATGCTGTGTGACTCCAAGATACCTTTAACACTTTACTTTGTATTCTTTTTGTATAAATACCACTAATCAAATATGACACCTATGTCAGACTCCTATTCATAGACTGAACTTCTGTATTTAATATCATTGAGGATGTGGAATCGATATGGGTAGAGCTGCGAAACACTAAGGGGCAGAAAACGCTAGTGAGAGTTGTATACAGGCCACCTAACAGTAGTAGTGGAGTTGGGGATGGCATCAAACAGGAAATTAGAAATGTAAAACAAAGGTAAAACAGTTATAATGGGTGACTTCAATCTACATATAGATTGGGTGAATTAAATTGGCAGGGGTGCGGAGGAAGAGGATTTCTTGGAATGTATGCGGGATAGTTTTCTAAACCAACATGTAAAGGAACCAACGAGAGAGCAGGCTATTCTAGACTGGGTATTGAGTAATGAGGAAGGGTTAGTTAACAGTCTTGTTGTGCGTGGCCCCTTGGGCAAGAGTGACCATAATATGGTTGAGTTCTTCATTAGGATGGAGAGTGACATAATTAAGTCAGAAACAAGGGTTCTGAACTTAAAGAAAGGTAACTTTTGAGGGTATGAGACGTTAATTGGCCAAGATAGACTGGCAATTGATTCTTAAAGGGGTCACGGTGGATAGGCAATGAAAGGCATTTAAAGACTGCATGGATGAACTACAAAAATTGTTCATCCCAGTTTGGCAAAAATAATAAATCAGGGAAGGTAGTACATCCATGGATAACAAGGGAAATCAGGGATAGTATCAAAACAAAAGATGAAGCATACAAATTAGCCAGAAAAAGCAGCCTACCAGAGGACTGGGAGAAATTCAGAGTCCAGCAGAGGAGGACAAAGAGATTAATTAGGAAAGGGGAACATAAAAACTGACTGCAAAAGTTTTTATAGATATGTGAAGAGAAAAAGATTAGTTAAAACAAATGTAGGTCCCTTGCAGTCAGAAACAGGTGAACTGATCATGGGGAACAAGGACATGGCAGACCAATTGACTAACTACTTTGGTTCTGTCTTCACTAAGGAAGCATAAATAATCTGCCGGAAATAGCAGGGGATCGCGGGTCAAATGAGATGGAACTGAGTGAAATCCAGGTTAGCCGGGAAGTAGTGTTAGGTAAATTGAATGGATTAAAGGCCGATAAATCCCCAGGGCCAGATGGGCTGCATCCCAGAGTATTTAAGGAAGTAGCCCCAAAAATAGTGGATGCATTAGTGATCATTTTACAAAACGGAGTAGTTCCTGAGGATTGGAGGGTAGCTAATATTGCCCCACTTTTTAAAAAGGGAGGGAGAGAGAAAACATGGAATTACAGACCAGTTAGTCTAACATCGGTAGTGGGAAACTGCTAGAGTCAGTTATTAAAGACGGAATAGCAGCACATTTGGAAAGTGGTGAAATCATTGGACAAAGTCAGCATGGATTTACGAAAGGTAAATCATGTCTGACGAATCTTATAGAATTTTTTGAGGATGTAACGAGTAGAGTGGATAAGGGAGAACCAGTGGATGTGTTATATCTGGACTTTCAGAACGCTTTCGACAAGGTCCCACATAAGAGATTAGTATGCAAAATTAAAGCACACGGTATTGGAGGTTCAGTATTGATGTGGATAGAGAACTGGCTGGCAGACAGGAAGCAAAGAGTTGGAGTTGGGTCCTTTTCAGAATGGCAGGCAGTGACTAGTGGAGTACTGCAAGGCTCGGTACTGGGACCCCAGCTATTTACAATATATATTAATGATTTGGACGAGGGAATTGAATGCAACATCTCTAAGTTTGCAGATGACACGAAGCTGGGGGGCAGTGTTAGCTGTGAGGAGGATGCTAGGAGGCTGCAAGGTGATGTGGATAGGTTGGGTGAGTGGACAAATGCATGGCAGATGCAGTATAATGTGGATAAATGTGAGGTTATCCACATTGGTGGCAAAAACAGGAAAGCAGACTATTATATGAATGGTGGCCGATTAGGAAAAGGGGAGATACAATGAGACTTGGGTGTCATGGTACACCAGTCATTGAAAGTAGGCATGCAGGTGCAGCAGGCAGTGAAGAAAGCGAATGGTATGTTAGCATTCATAGCAAAAGGATTTGAGTATAGGAGCAGGGAGGTTCTACTACAGTTGCACAGGGTCTTGGTGAGACCACACCTGGAGTATTGCATACAGTTTTGGTCTCCTAATCCGAGGAAAGACATTCTTGCCATAGAAGGAGTACAGAGAAGGTTTAGCAGACTGATTCCTGGGATGTCAGTACTTTCATATAACCATATAACAATTACAGCACGGAAACAGGCCATCTCGGCCCTTCCAGTCCGTGCCGACCATTTGTTTTCCCCTAGTCCCATCTACCTGCACTCAGACCATACCCCTCCATTCCCTTCACGTCCATATACCTATCCACTTTAGTCTTAAATGTTAAAATCGATCCTGCCTCCACCACTTCTGCTGGAAGCTCATTCCACACAGCCACTACCCTCTGAGTAAAGAAGTTCCCCCTCACGTTACCCCGAAACTTCTGTCCCTTAATTCTCATGTCATGCCCTCTTGTTTGAATCTTCCCTACCCTCAATGGGAAAAACGTATCCACGTCAACTCTGTCTATCCCCTTCATCATTTTAAAGACCTCAATCAAGTCCCCCCTTAACCTTCTGCGCTCCAAAGAATAAAGACCTAACTTGTTCAACCTTTCTCTGTAACACAGTTGCTGGAACCCTGGCAACATTCTAGTAAATCTCCTCTGTACTCTCTCTATTTTGTTGACATCCTTCCTATAACTAGGCAACCAAAATTGTACACCATACTCCAGAATTGGTCTTACCAATGCCTTGTACAATTTTAACATTACTTCCCTACTCCTATATTCAATGCTCTGATTTATAAAGGCCAGCACACCAAAGGCTTTCTTTACCACCCTATCTACATGCGATTCCACCTTCAGGGAACTATGCACAGTTATTCGTAGATCCCTCTGTTCCACAGCATTCCTCAATTCTCTACCATTTACCATGTACTTCCTATTTTGATTTGTCCTGCCAAGATGTAGCACTTCACACTTAACAGCATTAAACTCCATCTGCCATCTTTCAGCCCACTTTTCCAAATGGCCCAAATCTCTCTGTAGACTTTGAAAATCTACTTCATTATCCACAACACCACCTATCTTAGTATCATCTGCATACTTACTTATCCAATTTTCCACCCCATCATCCAGATCATTGATGTACATGACAAACAACAGTGGACCCAACACAGATCCCTGAGGCACCCCACTGGTCACCGGCTTCCAACCTGACAAACAGCCATCCACCATTACTCTCTGACATCTCCCATTCAGCCACTGTTGAATCCATCTTGCTACTCCGCCATTAACACCCAAAGATTGAACCTTCTGAACCAACCTTCCATGGGGAACCTTGTCAAAGGCCTTACTGAAATCCATATAGACAACATCCACTGCTTTACCCTCATCAATTTCCCTAGTTACCGCTTCAAAAAATTCAAGGTTTGTCAAACATGACCTTCCAGGCACAAATCCATGTTGACTGTTCCTGATCAGACCCTGTTTATCCAGATGCCTATATATATTATCTCTAAGTATCCTTTCCATTAATTTGCCCACCACTGACGTCAAACTAATAGGTCTATAATTGCTAGGTGTATTCTTTGAACCCTTTTTAAACAATGGAACAACATGCGCAGTACGCCAATCCTCCGGCACTATTCCCGTTTCTAATGACATTTGAAATATTTCTGTCATAGCTCCTGCTATTTCCACACTAACTTCCCTCAATGTCCTAGGGAATATCCTGTCAGAACCTGGAGACTTATCCACTTTTATATTTTTCAAAAGTGTCAGTACTTCCTCCTCTTTGAATCTCATAGTTTCCATATGAAGAAAGACTGGATAGACTCGGCATGTACTCGCTAGAATTTAGAAGATTGAGGGGGGGATCTTATAGAAACTTACAAAATTCTTAAGGGGTTGGACAGGCTAGGTCCAGGAAGATTGTTCCCGATGTTGGGGAAGTCCAGAACAAGGGGTCACAGTTTAAGGATAAGGGTCACAGTTTAAGGATCATCTCGGTCTTTTAGGACCGAGATGAGAAAAACTTTTTTCACACAGAGAGTGGTGAATCTCTGGAATTCTCTGCCACAGAAGGTAGTTGAGGCCAGTTCATTTGGCTATATTTAAGAGGGAGTTAGATGTGGCCCTTGTGGCTAATGGGATCAGGGGGTATGGAGAGAAGGCAGGTACGGGATACTGAGTTGAATGATCAGTCATGATCATATTGAATGGCGGTGCAGGCTCGAAGGGCTGAATGGCCTACTCCTGCACCTATTTAATATGTTTCTATGTTTCTATACCACCGAAGCTTATCACCAAACTCATGGGACTTGGGATCAGCACTCTTCTCTACAATTGGATCCTCAACTTCCTGCCCAACAAACCCCAATTGGTTAGGGGACAAATCACCCTCCACGATATTCCTCAACAGGTGGGCTCTGCAAGGATGCGTTCTCAGCCCCTTTATTTACTCCTTGTACCCCCACGATTGGGCAGTCATGTACAAATCTAATTAAATTTTCAAATTTGTAGACGACACCACCATTGTGGGCTGGATATCAAATAATGATGAGATGGAGTACAGGAAGGAGACTGAGAACCTCGTGTCCTGGTGTGGAGACAACAACCTTTCTCTCAATGTCAGCAAGACAAAGGAGATAGTGATCGACTTCAGGAACCAACGCGGTGCACATTCCCGTTTGCATTGACAGCGCCGAAGTAGAGATGGTCAAAAACTTCATATTCCTGGGAATCAATATCACTAACAACTTCTCTTGGTTCACCCATATGGAAGCAACAACCAAGAAGGCACACCAACGCCTCTACTTCCTTAGAAGGCTTAGGAAATTTGGCATGTCCCCTACAACCTCTGACCAACTACGACAGATGCACCATAGAAAGCATTTTATCAGGATGCATCACAGCTTGGTTTGGAAACAGCTCCATCCAGGACAGCAAGAAATTGAAGTGAATTGTGGATGCAGCCCAGACCAACCAACCTCCCTTCTATTGACACCATTTATACCTCACGCTGCCTCAACATGGCCAGCAGCATAATCAAGGACGAGTCGCACCATGGCCACCCCCTCTTCTCCCCTCTCCCATCAGGCAAAAGATATAGAAGGGTGAAAACACACATCAGCAGATTCAGGGACAGTTTCTTCCCAGCTGTTATCAGGCAACTGAATCATCCTATCGCAACCTGAGAGCAGTGTTGAACTGCTATCTCCCTCTTTGATGGCCATCGGACTACATAGAAAATAGGTGCAGGAGGAGCCCATTTGGCTCTTCGAACCTGCACTGCCATTCATTGTGATCATGGCTGATCATCCACAATCATTAACCAGTGCCTGCCTTCTCCCCATATTCCTTGATTCCGCTAGCCCCTATCTAACTCCCTTCTATCTAACTCCCTTTTAAATCCATCCAGTGAATTGATCTCTACTGCCTTCTGTGGCAGAGAATTCCACAAATGCACAACTCTCTGGGTGAAAAATGTTTTTCCCCCATCTCAGTCTTAAATGACCTTCCCTTTATTCTTAGACTGTGGCCCCTGGTTCGGGACTACCCCAACATTGGGAACATTTTTTCTGCATCTAGCCTGTCCAGTCCTTTTATCTATATTACTAGAAGTCTGATCTTGACTGCTTTTGGCTCGCTGTGCTGTGATATCCGAGAGAATGCTGCCACCTATGGCCGTTATTTTTGGCCACCTCGCTCAGAGCCCCCTTCCACCTTCCTGGACCGGAGGATTTTTCCCATCGATGAAAAATCAGAGATTTTTATTAATGCATGTTAAATCATATTAATGCTTTTTATTTTTTTGCCATTCTCTCTGCTGCCCCTGCTGGTGAGAGGGGGAGGGACTATCACACCCGGAAGTGGTGTGCTTCACTCAGTCTCTGCAAGATGGAGGAAGCAAGAGGGTCATGTCTCTCTGAATAACACTAAACACGCCTACTCAACTGTGAGTGCCCTTAATGTGCTTTGAAAATGAAAATATGGTTGGTTTCAAGTAAAAATGCACTGCAAGTGGCTGTTTGGGGTTTATTGGGTTGAAGTAGAAATGCACAGCAAATGGATGTTTGGGGGGGTTTGGTTTGAAGTAGAAATGCACTGCAAATGGCTGTTTGGGTTGATGTGGAAATGCACTGCAAATGGCTGTTTTTGGGGGGGGGGGGGGGGGTTGGGGTTGAAGTGGAAATGCACTGCAAATGGCTGTTTGGGGGGGGGGGGGGTGGGTTGAAGTGGAAATGCTGTGCAAATGGCTGTTGGGGGGGGGGGGGGGGGTTAGGTTGAAGTGAAATGCACAACAAATGGCTGTTTGGGGGGGGGGGTTGGGTTGAAGTGGAAATGCACTGCAAATGACTGTTTGGCTAAACTTGACAACTTCCTGTTTGCACTATATTGATTTTAGATAAAACGCTACCACTTATGGCTGTGATTTTTGGCCTTCTTACTCAATCCCCCTCCGCTCATCAGGTGCAGAGGATTCTTCCCATCAATTAATAATAAGTGATATTAGTGTTAGGGTGTGGCTCAGTCTCTGCATTATGGGGGAGGGAGAGGTCACGACTCTGTCTGAGCTGTGAATCAACTGAACACACTGAATGTCTACTGAACTGTGAGTCTGGTGTTTTGTGTGGTTTTATCCTGCTTGAAATTGTATGAAACGGCATTTGAATGTGGTGGCCTTGCACCCTGCATGAAATGGTATGAAACTGCATTTGAATGTGGTGTCGTTGCACTCTGCATGAAATGGTATGAAACTGCATTTGAATTAGGTGGCCTTGCACCCTCCTTAAAATGGTATGAGACTGCACTTGAATTTGGTGGTGTTGCACCCTGCTTGAAGTGGTATGAAACTGCACTTGCATTTGGTGGCCTTGCACCCTGCTTGAAGTGGTTTGAAACTGCTGTTGAATTTGGTGGCCTTGCACTCTGCTTGAAATGGAATTTCAAGGAATAGCCATGTCAACTGCCAGCCCACCAGCCGTGAGTCAGCTGCCAGCACATCATGCTTGAGTGACTGAGCTGCCACCCCAAGAATCCATTTGGCCCACAATGTCCATACTAGCCCTCTGGAGACCAGATGTCCCTGCAGCCAACAACACCCATACCAGCGCTCCAGAAAGCCCCCCCCCCCCGGCCACCAATATTGGAATTGGTGGAGAGGTGGAATATTGCATCGGGGTCCAGCCCTCCCGTGTGAACATGGGACCCAACGGGTCCCACTCAGTCTAGTAATTCTATACATTTTTATTAGATATCCTATTATCCTTCTAAATTCCAGTGAATGCATACCCAGTCTTTCCAATCTTACCTCATATGACAGTCCCGCCATCCCGGGGATTAACCTCGTGAACCTATGCTGCACTGCCTCAATAGCAAGGATGTCCTTCCTTGTCAGACCAAAACTGCAGACAATATTCCAGATGTGGTCTCACCAGGGCCCTTAACTAAAGAAGGACCTCTTTGCTCCTATACTTCCAAGGACCATTCTTGATCGGACTTTGCTGGCTTTACCTTGCGCTGAATGTTATCATGTATTTATACACTGTAAATGGATCGATTGTAATCATGTATTGTCTTTCTGCTGACTGGTTAGCACGCAACAAAAGCATTTCACTGTACCTTGGTACATGTGACAATAAACTAAAGAAATATCTATTTTTTGTTTAATTATATTAATACTGTATACACTGAAACAAATGAATCCTGCTTCCCTTTTTCCTATTCAAAAGGAGCCAATTAGTTCATGCTTACATTACAATGGAAACATTTCTCAGATTGGACCTGCGCCTACTTTTGCTCAGAGTGGTCAGTTTATCCCAGCTGAGATCAAGTAATCAAATACACTACAAGAATTAGATCAGTAACTTTATGGTCTCCTATTTCTCAGTGTCACAAAATGTGCAGTCAGTAAATGAACTATCAAGACAGCCCTGCCACATAAAACAATATTAATAGGTTGCAGCTGGAAACATTATTCTGCTTCAATAATAAATTCTCAAAAAATGGTCTCACATTTCAATTCAAGATAGGGGACAAAAAATATTGGCTGGTAAATCAGAACAGCCGGAAGTTTGACCTAGTTTTCTTGCTTTTGTTCAAAGCTGTTAAAATGTTCTTTCCTTCTCTCCAAATAAAGGCAGAACAAAAGTAAAACTTTCTAGAACCATGCTTCTCTGGACTGTATGTAAATTAGAGAAATGTTCTAATTTTGTTTTAAATGTGCCAACTGGGAAGGTATTTTTTCTGAAGAAGGGTCTCTGGAATTATCTGCCACAGAAGGTAGTTGAGGCCAGTTCATTGGCTATATTTAAGAGGGAGTTAGATGTGGCCCTTGTGGCTAAAGGGATCAGGGGGTATGGAGAGAAGGCAGGTACAGGATACTGAGTTGGATGATCAGCCATGATCATATTGAATGGCGGTGCAGGCTCGAAGGGCCTACTCTTGCACCTATTTTCTATGTCTATGTCTATGACCCGAAACGTCACCCATTCCTTCTCACCAGAGATGCTACCTGTCCTGTTGAGTTAGTCCAGCATTTTGTGTCTACCTTCATTTTTTCTGACATGTTGAGTTCAAAATAATTGAATGTCAAATGAAGAAATGGATCTGCAAAAAGATATTACATCCTAACATCCTACGGCCACTTACCTGCTCTCTCTCTCTCTCTTGCGTATGGTGTGCACAGCCTAAAGTTGTAGGACAACTTGTTCTATTTGATCTTATTTGATTGTGCACGCCAGGTTGATTGCATTCGTCGAAACAGGGCGGACCACATGAAGGTTGCAATCTTCCACCCCACTTACCTGCTGATTTATCTTCTGTATGATTCTAGCACTTACTAATTCAATTAATATTGCTGTATTTAACAAGGTGACGCCGAGATCAACCATGGAATTGATGGCAGGAAGATTAAATTGAAAATCATACGCCAGTCATTTACTGACCGGTAGAACATTCAGTGGCAATGAACAGCTAACATTGACGGACATACAGTAAACTCACATTTTAACGGATGACTTTACAAAGTATTTTGGTTATAGTGGACAGACCAGCTGACACCAATGACCGCCTTGCTGGTCACTTAAAGCCTCAGCTTCTACCACCGTCAGCTTGCAAGATGCACCCGCGAGCACATCTTCACCCACCACATGTCCTTTTGACGTGGTTTTTTGCTGCAGTTCACAATGTTGCCCCCAGGCACAGCACTTTCTTCAGGCTGCTGCCAGTGACAGGACGTCGTGCCCGGTCACCATGGGGCTCCCTCCCCTCTCACCAGATGCTGCTTCTTCATGTTGGCCATCGTATTGTCCTCTCCCCACTCCACTGCCACCTTCTCCTCCCTCTCCCTGGGGTCCAGTATTTTTCCAGCAGTGACCTTTTGTGTATTAACTATCATCTGAAGATTTTTGTTTCAACCACATACAATGATAATACCTTATTCGGTTATTGCAGACAATCCGCAATAGCAGATGATCCCCCCCCCCCCCCACACATACACACACACACACACATGGTCCATTATTCCGTTAGAATGAGGGTTTACTGTCCTGAATAAAAAATGGTTTAAAATTTTCAGAATACCCACACACACACATATATATATATCTATAAATATAAAGATATATACACTTTTAAGTATATTACTTCCAACCTGCATTCTTACCCACAGCCGTAGTTTCCATTGAAAATCAGTGAGCTGCTGGGGGAAGGGTTAGAGGCTGCTAGACCTGCTGCCTCATTGCACCAGGGACACGAGTTCAATCCTGACTTTGGGTGCTATCTGTGGAGTCAGAAGGTATGGGGAGAAGGCAGGAGAATGGGGTTAGGAGGGAGAGATAGATCAGACATGATTGATGAGCCGAATGGCCTAATTCTACTAATATTCTTTATGACCTTATTGCATGTTCTTCTTGTGATTTGGTTTTGCAGACAGTGAAGATGGTTGTGAAAGATTGCAGCAGGATCTGGATCGATTGGCCAGGTGGGCTGAGGAATGGTTGTTGGAATCTAATACAGAGAAATGTGAGATGTTGCATTTTGGGACGTCTAACAAGGGCAGAATCTACACAGTGAATGGTCGGCCTCTGGGGAGTGATGTAGAGCAGAGGGATCTAGGAGTGCAGGTGTATGGTTCCCTGAAGGTCAAGTCGCAGATAGATAAGGTGGTCAAAAAGGCTTTTGGCACATTGGCCTTCATCAGTCAGAGTAAATCAATCAGTTTATTGAGTAAAGAAGTTGGGAGGTCATGTTGTAGTAGTATAAGGCGTTGGTGAGACCACATTTCGAATATTGTGTTCAGTTCTGTGCACCATGTTATAGGAAACATATTGTCATGCTTGAAATGGTTCAGTGAAGATTTAAGAGGAGTGGGTGAGTGGCCAGGTGGGTGTAAGCTATAGGGAGAGGTTGAGTAGGCTGGGTCTCTATTTCTTGGGGCGCAGCAGGATGAGGGGTGATCTTATGGAGGTGTATAATAATAATAATAATAACTTTATTACGGACTCAAGGTCCAGACAAGGGGCAACATTACATTAAAAATGCATTGCATCTCAAATATCATAAATATATATAAAATCATGGTAAATAACATAAAAACATAATAATTTATATATTTTTTTAAAACCCACAATACTTAAGTTAAAAATCCAGAGTAAAAAATGATCAATGTCGTACAACGAAACAACGACACCAGTGTCTCCACAACTGGGATTCGTAGCGTGTAGTGCTAACCCTTATGTTTGTCAAGGCCACAATAAGCACATTTTTAGAGTCATTTATCCTGCAAATGAATTTATACATGTGGTGTCTTAGGATAGCTTCTAGAATACTGACTCCTGCAGCCACAAACATATTACTGGCACTACACCATCTTGGTTGCCTTAGCAGTGTTCTCATGGCATCGTTATATGCCACCTTTAGTCTCTGCATACTTGTCTTTAAATAGTTCGACCACAGGTGCACAGTGTAGAGGGGTGTGCAGTATGCTCTAAATAGCGACATCTTCACCATATCTGCACACGCACCAAATTTACGCAAGAGGATATTCGCCTGTATATACAGCATGCGTCGTTGCCTATAAATATCCTCATCATCTGTCATTTGTTCTGTAATAATATGCCCTAGATATTTTATCTTATTACAGACACTAAGATTGTTGTCAGACAATTTAAAATCAGGATATTTTAGGCTTTTTATCCTCTTTGGTTCTACAGACCATAACAGCACTCTTACTAGCATTATATTTAATGTCATGTTCCAAACCATACATGGAGCATGCAGTAAGGAGCTGCTGGAGACCAGCGCTAGATGGATAAAATCATGAGAGGAATAGATCGGGTAGATGCACAGAATCTCTTGCCCAGAGTAGGGGAATCGAGGACCAGAGGACATAGGTTCAAGGTGAATGGGAAAAGATTTAATAGGAATCTGAGGGGTAACTTTTTCACACAAAGCGGGGTGGGTGTATGGAACAAGCTGCCAGAGGAGGTAGTTAAGGCTGGGACTATCACAATGTTTAAGAAACAGTTAGACAGATAAACGGATAGGACAGGTTTGGAGGGTTATGGACCAAACGGACATGTTGGGCCAAAGGTCCCGTTTTCCACACCGTATCACTCTATGACTGCATGGGTTTCCTCTAGTTGCTCCGGTTTCCTCCTACATCCTAAAGATGTGCGGTTCTGGAGGTTACTTGGCCTCTGTTAATTGCCCCAAATGTGCAGGGAGTGGGTGAGAAAGTGGGATAACATTGACCTAGTGTGAATGGGTGGATTCAGTGGGCCTGCTTCCCTGCTGTATTTCAAAATAAAATTAAACTCTGCCAGCAAGGATGGTCCTTCTCCAAATGCCAAAGTCACAGTGGCACTCAGAGAGGGAAAACTGGAGGGTACATCTACTGAGGCATTGATCTAAAAAATAAGAAAGGTGCAATTACTCTAATGGGATTATCTTGCAGGCCACCTAATAGCCAGCGGGAGAGAGAGAATCAGACACATGTCGACAGATTACAGAGCGATGCAAGAACCACAGGATTGTTTTAACTGTCTGACTTTAACTTCCCCAATATTGGCTTCTTCAGGGCAGGATGATTATATGGCATAGAATCTGATAGCTGTATCCAAGGTTTCCTTAAACAGTATGTGGAAAGTCCAACTCCAGAAGAGACAATTCTGGACATTGTATTGGAAAACGAGCCCAATGCTGCCTCACCCGCTCAGTTTCTCCAGCATTTTTGTCTACCTTCGATTTTTCCAGGATTTGCAGTTCTTTCTTAAAAAAACGACCAGGTAATTGTTCAGTGGAAGACCAATTTGTAGATTGATAAAAATATATCTACTGATGCTCCTGAACACATCATCAGTGAAGTAACCTAGGGTCATAGGGTGTTTCGGATCTTTCAACATCAGACACCCTCACCCAGGCGACCCAGCCGTGGTTGATGAGAACACGGCTTGTGTTCAGGTAGCATTCGCTCCTCCCCATAGACCTCCTCTCCAGATGCAGAGCCATCTTGAGGTCTTCTCCGCTGCCTCTGAGGTGTTCTTGATGGCTCGTCTCCTCTCCCTTCCGTTGATGCCCAGTGCACTCAAGGCTTTGTAGAGCGATTGCCCTGCAAAACCTCTGCAGCCAACCTCGATGGGCATACACCTTGCCTTCCAGCCCTGCTTATGGCAGTCTATGACCAGCTCTTTGTACTTGGTCTTCTTCCTCTCGTGGGCCTCCTCCAGACGGTCCTCCCACGGCACTGTCAGTTCCAACAAAACAATGGTTTTGGTCGCCTCTGAGACCAGGAGGATGTCTGGCTTCAGGGTGGTCGTGGCAATGTGCTGTGGGAAATTCAGCTGTTTTACCAGGTCTACAGAAAGCTGCCAGCCCTGGGTAGTTGCCAGGATTCCTGACGGATTCCTGGCTGCTGTGGTTCTTGGCAGCTGCACTCCGGCCTTCACGAAGGTAATCATCTGGGTGGTGGGTCGTGCTCGTCTGCAGCTGCTGATTCCCATGCTGATGGATTCTGCAATTTAAGAACCTGGTCATGACGCCAGGTGTACCGGCCCTGTCCAAGAGCCATTGGGCAGCAGCTCAGGATGTGTTTCAACGTCCCCTTGTCTGAGCATTGCGTGCAATCTGGAGATTCCGCTTTGCCCCAGAAGAAGAGGTTCGATGGACTGGGCAAGACACCGTACACTGCCTTGACCAGGAACTTGGTGCACTGTGGTTCAGCCTGCCAGAGCTCAGTCCATGTGAATTTTCTGTCCATGGTCTGCCCCCACCTTGTCCAGGCTCCCTGCTGCCTCAATCCAACTGCTCTGGTAAACTCTCCTCCTCCACCACTGCCCTCCTCCACCACTGCCCTCACTTCCTCTGGACCAGTCTGGACCTCTCCTTCCCCTTGGCCTTGTCAAACTGGGGAGTTGGGAAGATTCCAGACCAGCTCTTCCCCGGGTCACTGCTCCCACCCGGACTCGGTGGCGTATCCGAGACTCCACTTGCAGCACGGCTTCGCCGGCTCTCCACTTCTTCCCAGTTTTCACCTCCACCCTTGCCTGAGCCACCTTGGGGTCGCTGACGTCCCTGACGTCCCTGTACAGAATCACCTCTCGAGCCAGAGTCACCTTAAACTCCTCCTCCAGGGACTTCAGGGGCATCTGGAGCTTGGTGTTATTTCCGTAAAGGGCGGTGCTGCTAAGGCTCCTGGGCAGTCCCAGCCACCTCCTGAGAAAGCTGCTGACTTTCCTCTCCAATCTCTCTACGATGGAGATTGGTACTGTAGACAAGCAGTGGCCAGAGTATCCTTGGCAGGATACCATGCTGGTAAATCCATGCCTTGAACTTGCCGGGAAGCCCCGACCCGTCCACCACTCTCAACCAGCTCTCCAGCTCCTGTCAAGTTGCCTGGACTGATGCTGTATCCTTCTGGCTGCTGTTAAACGCCTTGCCAAGACTCTTCACTGGCCTTTCAGAGACAGTTGGGATTGGTGTCCCTTCGATGCTGAAGTGGAACCTGTCCATGACTTTGCCCTTCTTCAGTACCAGTGACCTTGATTTTTCTGGCTTAAATCTCTTCCTTGCCCATCCAATTGGTTTCTCCAACCCCTGCAGAATCCACTTCCCTCCTGGCACTGACTCAGTGGTGACAGTCAGGTCGCCCATGAAGGCTGTGATTGGTGGTTGGCGCATTCCTGACTTTGTCCGTGGGCCCCGGCACTCTGGCTCAGCAGACTTGACGATCATGTTCATCGCCAAGGCAAAAAGGATCACAGAGATGCAGGCACGGAAATTGCTATCAAAACATGGAGGGGCCACAATTCCTTGGCGGCCACCCACACATGCGCACATACACACGAGCACGCGCGCACATGCGTACACACGCGAGGCTTCGGCCGTGGGCCCTGTGGACGGTAACATTGGAAGCTGACCTGGTTGGCGACCGACTCCGAACTCCAGCAACAGCAGCTTCATCCGCCCCGAATCATTGGGCTTGAATCGGCCTGTTCGCGGGGGCTTCAACATCTGGAGCCTCGATCGCCTCGATGCAGCAGTTTAATTTTAAGCCGCGCCAGGCATTGAAAGACCCTACGATCGGGCCGATTCAGCCCTTAGAAAGCCGGATTACAAAACATGGGGGGGGGATTGTCCCCCACCTCTCAAAGCTCAGTACCCCCCGCCCCCCCCCCCAGGATTTCCACCCATGCAGAGATGGTACAGCCAGTGATGATACCAACCTCCAGTCTGGCCACTGTGATGTTACTGACCCTGCTGAGACTCTCATGCTGAACTGGTTGTAATAGTCCAGGATGAGATCTGCCACTTGGCCTGGCACATGATGCTTGGCCATGACTGTCTGGAGCAGCTTGTGCGGGATGGTGCCATAGGCGTTGGCCAGGTCACCAGAGCACTGTCATGTCTCCCTTGGTCTCTCTGGATTCTCTGATGAGCTGGGTCACCACTCCCGTGTGCTCTAGACACTCCGACATTCCAGATAAGCCTCCCTTTTGCACTGAGCTGCCGATGTAGCCATTGTTGGAGAGGAAGTTGGTCAGCCACCTCGCTACTATGCTGAAGATCTTGCCTTCAACGCTTAGCAAGGAGATGATCCTAAACTGATCGATCTTCTGGAATCTTCTTCCTTTGGGATCCCGACTCCTTCAGTGAATCGCCACTGCTGCACCACTTTCCCTCTCCTCCAGATGACTTCCATGATCTTCCTCAGCCATTTCAGTAACAAGGGGCAGTTCTTGTAGACCCTGTAGGGGACTCTGCTCGGGCCAGGGGCTGAACTAGATCTTGCCCTCTTCACAACATCCTGGACCTCATTCAGGAGTGGCTCTCTACTATCAAAATCCCTGATGGGTGGAGGTGGTTTTATCAGGATGTTACACTGGCCCAGCTCCTGCTGCCTGACGGGGTTGCTGTAGGTGGTCTGGATGTGCCGGTCGATCTCCTCCTTAGAGCAAGCCTCTGCGCTTCTGCCCTAGCTGTTGTTTGGTGAAGCCGAATGGGGTTGGCTATGAAGGATAGCTCGCTTCCTGGCTCTTTCCTTCCGGCATCTTCGGTGCCATTCAGCTCTACGGAGGGTCAGCAGCTTCTTCCTCAGGATGGTTCGCAGCTCAGCCAAGGGGGGACGTCGCTCTTCGCTGGCCTCTTTATACAGTTCTTGAGGGACTTCAGTTCCTACCGGATCTTGTGGATCTTTGCTGCACTTTGGTTCATGGTGAAAGGTGTTCTGGCTGGCTTCTTCTCCACTGCTCCAAATCTTTCCACAGCTAGGCAGACGATGACTGTCATCATTGTCCACAGCCTTCGATCCATGCCTCCCTTCGCAGTTGCTTCTAGCACCTTGTTGATGTCCTCGTCGAACTGATGCCAGACTGCCGTCTTGCAGGCCTGAGGCCATTTGACTCGAACCTTCTCCGGAGATCTGTTAGAAACATAGAAAATAGATGCAGGAGTAGGCCATTCGGCCCTTCGAGCCTGCACCGCCATTCAATATGATCATGGCTGAACATCCAACTCAGTATCCTGTACCTGCCTTCTCTCCATACCCCCTGATCCCTTTCGCCACAAGGGCCACACCTAACTCCCTCTTAAATATAGCCAATGAACTGGCCTCAACTACCTTCTGTGGCAGAGAATTCCAGAGACTCACCACTCTCTGTGTGAAAAATGTTTTCCTCATCTTGGTCCTAAAGTAATTCCCCCTTATCCTTAGACTGTGACCTCTTGTTCTGGACCTCCCCAACATCGGGAACAATCTTCCTGCATCTAGCCTATCCAACCCCTTAAGAATTTTGTAAGTTTCTATATGATCCCCCCTCAGTCTTCTAAATTCTAACGAGTACAAGCCAAGTCTATCCAATCTTTCCTCATATGAAAGTCCTGACATCCCAGGAATCAGTCTGGTGAACCTTCTCTGTACCCCCTCTATGGTAAGAATGTATTTTCTCAGATTTGGAGACCAAAACTGTACGCAATACTCCAGGTGTGGTCTCTCCAAAACCCTGTACAACTTCAGTAGAACCTCCCTGCTCCTATACTCAAATCCTTTCGCTATGAATGCTAACATACCATTTGCTTTCTTCACTGCCTGCTGCACCTGCATGCCTACTTTCAATGATTGGTGTACCATGACACCCAGGTCTCGTTGCATCTCCCCTTTTCCTAATTTGCCACCATTCAGATAATAGTCTACCCTCCTGTTTTTGCCACCAAAGTGGATAACCTCACATTTATCCATATTATACTGCATCTGCCATGCATTTGCCCACTCACCCAGCCTATCCAAGTCATCCTGCAGCCTCCTCACACCTAACACTACCCCCCAGCTTAGTGTCATCCGCAAACTTGGAGATGTTGCATTCAATTCCCTCATCTAAATCATTAATATATATTGTAAATAGCTGGGGTCCCAGCACTGAGCCTTGCGATACCCCACTAGTCACTGCCTGCCATTCTGAAAAGGACCCGTTTACTCCTACCCTTTGCTTCCTGTCTGCCAGCCAGTTCTCTATCCACATCAATACTGAACCCCCAATACCTTGTGCTTTAAGTTTGTATACTAATCTCTTATGTGGGACCTTGTCAAAAGCCTTCTGAAAGTCTAGATATAACACATCCACTGGTTCTCCCTTATCCACTCTGCTAGCTACATCCTCGAAAAATTCTATAAGGTTCGTCAGACATGATTTACCTTTCGTAAATCCATGCTGACTTTGTCTAATGATTTCACCACTTTCCAAATGTACTGCTATCCCATCTTTAATAACTGACTCTAGCAGTTTCCACACTACCGATGTTAGACTAACTGGTCTTTAATTCCACGTTTTCTCTCTCCCTCCTTTTTTAAAAAGTGGGGTTACATTAGCTACCCTCCAATCCTCAGGAACTACTCCAGAATCTAAGGAGTTTTTTAAAATTATCTCTAATGCATCCACTATTTCTGTGGCTACTTCCTTGAGTACTCTGGGATGCAGACTATCTGGCCCTGGGGATTTTTCGGCCTTTAATCCATTCAATTTACCCAACACCACTTCCCGGTTAACCTGGATTCCACTCAGTTCCTCCACCTTATTTGACCCCCAGTCCCCTGCTATTTCCGGCAGATTATTTATGTCTTCCTTAGTGAAGACAGAACAAAAGTAGTTATTCAATTGGTCTGCCATGTCCTTGTTCCCCATGATCAATTCACCGGTTTCTGACTGCAAGGGACCTACATTTGTTTTTATTAATCTCTTTCTCTTCACATATCTATAAAAACTTTTGCAGTCAGTTTTTATGTTCCCTGCCAGGTTTCCTTCTTAATCTATTTTCCCTTTCCTAATTAAGCCCTTTGTCCTCCTCTGCTGGACTCTGAATTTCTCCCAGTCCTCTGGTAGGCTGCTTTTTCTGGCTAATTTGTATGCTTCATCTTTTGTTTTTATACTATCCCTGATTTCCCTTGTTATCCATGGATGCTCTACCTTCCCTGATTTATTATTTTGCCAAACTGGGATGAACAATTGTTGTAGTTCATCCATGCAGTCTTTAAATACCTTCCATTGCACATCCACTGTCAACCCTTTAAGAATCACTTGCCAGTCTATCTTGGCCAATTCACGTCTCATACCTTCAAAGTTACCTTTGTTTAAGTTCAGAACCCATGCTTCTGATTTAATTATGTCACTCTCCATCCTAATGAAGAATCAACCACTCTCCATCCTAATGAAGAACTCAACAACTCATTACTCTTGCCCAAGGGGCCACGCACAACAAGACTGCTAACTAACCTTTCCTCATTACTCAAAACCCAGTCTAGAATAGCCAGCTCTCTCATTGGTTCCTCTACATGTTGGTTTAGAAAACTATCCTGCATACATTCCAAGAAATCCTCTTCCTCAGCACCCCTGACCATTTGATTCACCCAATGTACATGTAGATTGAAGTCACCCATTATAACTGTTTTACCATTGTTGCACGCATTTCTAATTTCCTTCAGGCTTGTTTTTACAACACTCTTACTCCTTATACAATTATGTTGACAAGTGGCCCCTTTTGATTTTTTGCCCTGGAAACCCACCACCTCTTATTCTCTGTTTATTTTTTTTTCTTCTTTCCCCCCTACATGTTGGGTCTGAGTGCTTCCCTTCCCTGCCTCCTGCCTCAGACCCTGTCTACTGGCTTTCTCTATTTGAGTCCCTTCCCCCAGCCGTTCTAGTTTAAAGACCCCCTGGTAGCCTTTGCAAATTTCCCTGCCAGGATACTGGTCCTCCTCGGGTTCCAGTGCAACCCGTCCTTTTTATACAGGTCACTCCTTCCCCAAAAGAGGTTCCATTGATCCAGAAACTTGAATCCCTGCCCTCTGCACCAGTCCTTCAGCCAGGCATTTATCCTCCACCTTGCTCCATTCCTACTCTCACTGTCGCGTGGCACAGGAAGCAATCCTGAGATTGTTATGTTTGCGGTTCTTTTCCTTAACTCTCTTCCTAACTCCCTAAATTCTCCTTTCAGGATCTCTTCTCTTTTTTTACCTATGTCATTGGTACCAATATGTACCACGACCTCAGGCTCCTCTCCCTCCCTTTTCAAGATATCTTGGACACGTTCTGACACATCCACGTACCCTGGCACCAGGGAGGCAAACTACCATCCGGGTCTCCGGACTGCATCCACAGAATCGCCAATCTGACTAACTATAGAGTCCCCTATTACTAATTCCCTCCTCTTCTTCTCCTTACCCTTCTGAGCAACAGGGCCGGTGTCTGTACCGCAGGCCAGGTCGCTGTTGCTACCCCCGGGTAGGCTGTCCCCCCCCAACAGCACTCAAACAGGAGTGCTTATTTCCAAGGTGTACAGCCACTGGTGTACTCTCTAGCGCCCGCCTCGGCCCCTTGCCTCTCCTAACCGTGACCCACGTGTCTGCCTCCTGTGGTTTTGGAGAGACTTCCTCCCTGTAACTCCTCTCTATAACCTCCTCAGTCTCCCTGACCAGACGGAGGTCATCGATCTGCTGCTCCACGTTCCTAACACACTCCTTTAGGAGCCCCATCTCGACACACCTGG
This sequence comes from Okamejei kenojei, assembly GCA_035221665.1. Taxonomy (NCBI): domain Eukaryota; kingdom Metazoa; phylum Chordata; class Chondrichthyes; order Rajiformes; family Rajidae; genus Okamejei; species Okamejei kenojei. The sequence continues at coordinate 74,849,759 of CM069131.1, forward strand.
CACAGATGTGGATGTGGATACCCGACTCCATTACCTCTCACATCTGACATCCAGAACAGTAAGCTGCCCTGGCACTCATACTTCCCTTACCCTAGATACAACACAAAATACAATATACAATACAAAAATACAATACGAAGACAAAGTACAGTACACTACAAACTGCTGGAATCTGACTGCCAATCAGCTGCGTACTCAGTCCACCAATCAGCGGCTTCCTCAAGCCCAGTTAATTGAATGGAACGTTACGGATTTAGAACGTTACAGATTTTGGTTCCTCCCTCACCAGCGGCTCCTGGGCCTCTGTAAAAACAAAGCCCCGCGCTGGGTTTTTACAATCACCCCTCGGATGTCACTCCTCCCTCACCAATGACTCCTGGGCCTCTGCAAAAACAAAGCCCCGCACTGGGTTTTTACACTCATAGCTCGGACGTCACTCCTCCCTCACCAACGGCTCCTGGGCCTCTGTAAAAACAAAGCCCCGCGCTGGGTTTTTACACTCACCGCTCGGACGTCGTTCTGAGGGACTAGTTGCGCCACTTGGAGGCTTCGGGCTCTCTGGGGTGCTTCCAGGCCCGGCTCCTCCTGCGTCTCACCAGGTAAAATACCTGTGCGATGTGACACTCCCACTCCCGCCAAACACTTCATCGGGGTCTGGTGAATCTTTAGTCGTTAGCCTTTAATCTGACAAATTGGGGTGCTCATCCTCCCCCCCCCTCGGATTGTAATCACAACTCCATAACTTTCAAGATTGTTTTGAATAGGGACCGATCTGCAGGGCCGGCTTTAGGAGGTGCGGGGCCTAATTGGGAACAATTTTCATCGAAATATCAATATATCATTATAAATGAATCATATTCAGGCACGTGTCGTGAGTAACATGACAGTCAGTTGGCTTTAAAAAAAATCTTAAACCACGCATGCGCAGATTGTTCTCTCCGTAAAAATAAAAATTAAAAAAGCAACAATTTAATTTGCCCATGAAATTTTATCTAACTCTGAAATTGAAGATAGACAAAAGCTGGAGTAGCTCAGCAGTACAGGCAGCGCAGCGACTCTGGAGAGAAAACCCTTCTTCAGACTGAACTGAACTCTCGTCAGTGAGAGTACTTGTGATTGTCTGAAGAAGGGTCTCGACCAGAAACTCAACCCTCACCCCAGAGCCCCTGTCCGTCCCGCTGAGCCACCACAGACAGGGAGTCGAAGGTAGACACAGGGGGGGTCCACCTTCAACTTCAGAGCCAAACAATGAACACAGAGTGCTGGATGAACTCAGTGGGCAAGGCAGCACCCGCGGATGGAACATATTACTTATCAGGAGCCGCCACAGGCCAGGACTCTCCCCCCCAACAGAAAGGAAACACAGATGCAGCCATGACCGCAAAAGTTCTAAGAAAGAACTGCAGATGCTGGAAAATCGAAGGTAGACAAAAACGCTGGAGAAACTCAGCGGGTAAGGCAGCATCTATGGAGCGAAGGAAATAGCCAACGTTTCGGGCCGGGTCTGAAGAAGGGTTTTCCTTTGCTCCATAGATGCTGCCTCACCCGCTGAGTTTCTCCAGCATTTTTGTCTACCGCAAAACGTCAATGATTCCGGGAATACCGAGAGAGCTAGAGACACGAGATGGGAGCGAGAGAGAGAGAGCGCGCGAGAGAGAGAGGGAGGGAGAGAGCGAAAGACAGAGAGACACATCGTGGGTCAGTAGGTAAATTGAATGACTAACCTGCCCATCAAGATGAAGCTCGCCAAGAAGAGATCCTCAATCATGATGGTGACTTTTAAGAAATTCTCAATGTGTCAACAATGCATCGATCTACATTCCTCAGTAAATGTAATTGTGTTTTGAACAAGTATTAATGATGCCACATGAATTGTATTCAAAGGAATGCAGCGTCATTAATACTTGTTCAAAACACAATTACATTTACTGAGGAATGTGGATCGATGCACTGATGACACATTATATAACTACTTGTTAACTACTGGCTGTTAACAAGTACTAACAGCAGTAGTTAACAAATCATTTGTGTCTGATGGCCGTGCAGCGGTTGTTATCCATGTTCGTTTTATAAAAAATCCGTATGGCAAATGTTTTTTTAAAAAATCTATTTAACAAAGCGAATTTGTATTTCCGTACGAAATAGAGAAAATTAACGCGGTGCTCCCCTTAGGCGCGGGGCCCAATTGGGAGAAATCGGTCCAATCGGCTTAAGGCCGGCCCTGCAGATCTGGATGTTGGAGAAAGATACTTAATTGGGGCAAGGCAAATTACAATGTAATTAGGCAGCAGGTAAGGAGAGTAGATTGGGAGCAGTTGTTATTGGGTGACATGTGGGAGACATTTAAAGGCCAGCTGATCAAAGTGCAGGATCAGCATGTTCCAGGAAGGAGGAGGAATAGGGACAGCAAGGTAAAGGGAACAGTGGAAGATCAAGGATGTTGTAAACTTGGTCAGGAAGAGAAAGGAAGTACATGTCAGGTTTAAGAAGGTGGCATCAATTAGGGCTTATGAGGAATATAAAGCAATTAGGAAATTAATTTATTTTTCTTGCGTATGGCGTTCACAGACTAAAGTTGTCGGTCAACTTGTTCTCTTTGATCTTGTTTGTGCACGTCGGGTTGATTGCATTAGTCGAAACTGGGCCAACTACATGAAGGTTGCAATCTCCCACCCCAGGAAATGAACTCAAGCGGGCAATAGAGGCCATGAAATGTAATTGATGAGACAGATTAAGGAAAATCCCAAGGTTTTTTTATATGTAAAAGGGTGGCCAGGGAGAAGGTAGGACCACTCAAGGATAAATCTATGCTGGAGTCGGGTAGTCAGAAGACGCAGGTGAGGTACTAATTGAGTACTTTGCATCTGAATTGATTGAGAAGGACTGGAAAACAGCAAGATTACAATACAAATATGTTAGGACAATTTGAAATCAAGAAAGTGGTACTAAGACTCTTGAAGAATATTTAGTTAAATCTTCTGAGGATGATGGGATCTATCTCAGATTGTTCAGGGAGGCAAGAGGGATTGAGGAGACTTGACAGGGATCTTTGTTTCTTCTCCAGCCACAAGCGAGGTCACGGGGGACTGGAGAGTGACCAATGTTGTTCCTTTGATAAAAAGGGTAGTAGACAAAATCAGGAAGCTTTATGAACCTGACATCAGTTGCAAGGAAACTATCGGAGTCAATTTTTTGAGATAGGATTTATTCCCTTTGGAAGAGAATGGGTTAATTAGGGATATCCAGCATAGCTTTGTCTCACCAAATTGATTGAGATTGATGAAAAGGAGATTGATGAAAGTAAAGCGGTGGATGTTGTATACATGAATATTAGTAAGGTTTTTGACAAGGTCCTTCATGGTAGGCTGATCCAGAAAATTAAGATGCATAGGATTCACAATGACTTGGTTATATGGATTCAGAACTGGCTTGCTCAAAGACAGAGTGTTGTGGTGGAAGGTAGATATTCAGGCTGTAGTTCTGGCCAGTGGATTCCTACAGGGATCTGTGCTGGGATTGTTGCTGTTTGTGAAATGTATATAAATGACCTAGACGTAAATGTAGAAGGGGTGGTGAGTACGTTTGCTGATGACACCAACATTAGAGGAGTTGCAGACAGTGAGAAATGCTGTCAGAAGATACAGCAGGATAAAGACCAGCTGCAGAAATGGGTGGAGAAATGGCAGATGGCGTTTGACCTGAGCAAGTGTGAGATGTTGCACTTTGGGAGATTGAATGTAAGGAATGAGTAAACAGTTAATACCACGACCCTTAACAGCACTGATATACAGAGGGATCTTGGAGTCCAAGTTCATAGCTTACAGAAGGTGCCAGTACAAGTAGATAGAGTAGTAAAGAAGGCATATGGTATTCTTGCCTTCATCGCTAGAAGCATTGAATATGTCAAAAAGTCAAGACGCAGCTCTATAGTACTTTGATTAGGCATCATTTAGAGTATTGCGGGAATTTCCGGTCACCGAATTACAAGATATGAAGTGGAGAAGATGCGGAGGAGGTTTACCAAAATACTGCCAGATTAGAGGGTTTCAGCTACAGGGAGCAGTTGGATAGACTTAGATTGTTTTCTCTGGAATGTCAGAGGTTGAGGGGAGACTTGATATGATATAAAATTATGAGAAAATAGATAGGGTACACAGTCAGAACCTTTTTTCCCCAGGATGGAAATGTCCAACACTAGAGGGCATAGCTATAAGGTGGGAGGGGGATTTAATGGAGACATCTTCTTCTTGCGTATGGCTTGCACAGCCTAAAGTTGTAGGACAACTTGTTCTATTTGATTGTGCACGCCGGGTTGATTGAATTCGTCGAAACAGGGCGGACTGCGTGAAGGTTGCAATCTTCCACCCCAATGGAGACATGCGGGGCAGTGTTTCCACTTTGAAGGAAATTACCCGAAATTCTGGAAATTCTTGTTGTCTTCGGGTAATATTAGGGAAATTGAATAATTTCGGGAAATTTCCGCAGCTGGCCCGCAGAGGGGTGTAAAGGTAATACATACAGCACTGCCGGTTTGGCGCTCAAAGGTTTAAACAGAGCGCTCTTGGTTTAACGCGTGGGAATTTAAACAAAGAGCTGTCGGCTGCAGCGCTGTGGGTTCTAAATATAGCGCTACCGGCTGCAGCGCTATGGCCACAGCATGATAGGTCACAGACTGTTTGGGAAAATTCTCGTATAACAATGAGTCTTTGGAATTCTCTTTCTCAGTGGAAGTTGAGCCTTGCATAACACTGATAGGTGAATAACAGAAGCAGGCAGATACGGTGTTGTTACATAGATCTGTTTTGTCTTGTTCATCTTTGTGCTGTTAACATGAACCCGCAAAAAAAACAACAAATTGCACGCAGGAAGCATTTTTACAAAATGTCAGGAAATACCATCAGATTCCAGGAAATTTGGGATTCTATTTAAGGAATTTTTCTTTTTGAGGTGCCTACATGTGCCTATCTACGTGCAGGGAACAGGGGGCTATGGATCATGTACAGGCGGATGAGAACAGTTTAATCTAGAATCGTATTCGGTACAAACATTGTGGGCCAAAGGACCCGTTCCTGTATCTGTGCAGTTTTATGTGTGGAGACCCGGGTTCGATCGGGAGGGGAGGGTTGGGAAAAAGAAAGAACTGGACGGAGAGAGATGGGGGTGAGAGGGGCAGAGGGAGAGGGGCAGAGGGAGAGGGGCAGAGGGAGGGGGACGAGGGGCAGAGGGAGGGGTGAGGGGCCGAGGGGCGGAGGGTGGGGTATGTGGACTGGAGAATTATTGATGATTAGATCTCTCATCCCTGGGTCTCACACTCCAGCATCTGCCCCACGTGTCATTCCTTCACCACGAGACCGGTCAGGTTCCGCGCTTTTGGAATTCTGCCAGGTTCAATTTCAGGATACTGTGTTCCAATTCAAACCTTGATAAGTTCCATATTCCAACCGTCGGACACAGTGTTCTGACGCTCGCGCGTGTTCTTTTTGTCAGCACCCAGTCTGTACCGTCCACGCCCCCAGCACACCCCCCGATACAAACCACCACTATCTCCCCTCCATCACATATCCACACAATAGCGATGTTACAAAACCTACCTTCCGCGGCGTTGCAGTTCTGCCACTGGCCGTGTGCGCGACATTGGCGCCTTTGAGGGGAGGGGGGGGGGGGCGTGATTAAAATCTTGTTTTGTACTGCCTTTCGGAGGCGGATTTCGATCGGACTTCTGTTCCAGGTTTATTTATTTATTTAAAATCGCTGGACAATTTAATAATTGGATTAAAATTAAAAGCAACTTCTAACGCCCTCAACGCCTACATCGTGACGGATCGCAAGAACGGGACAGAACAAAGGGTAAGTCGTTTAGTTTACATAGAATCTTGCTTCTTGGGATGGCTTTAATCTAATTTTACGTTGCGAAAATGTTATTTGGGCCCCATACGAATCGGCCACATCTTTCCTGCCGATATGGGGTTCAAATTCACCGCAAATGCAACGTTCCAATCGATCGCGTTCCAGAAACACCTGAGTGGATGTTTCTGGATTAATTCATGGGAATGAAACATTAAATTCCTTCCTTCTGCATTTAAATTCATGACAGTGAGATTTAAAAATCATGTTATATTGTGAATTCTTGTGTGAATGGGATTAGTTTGTTATTTGGATACTTAGGCTATTTAAAAAAAATATCCTTTTCTTAAGAAATGGAATTTACAGGACATTCTTCATGGGAAAGCAGTGGACAGAAAGGCATGTCATGTGTGGTTTGAAGATCAAAAACCTGTAGTTTACAATGCCAAAATTGAAAAGTTGAAGAAAAACAAGGTGTAGAGTTATTTATTGGTTACAATAAATGGAGTATGATGATGCTATTGATTATGATATGCCAATGTACCAGCTAGCAACTGATCTTCTCCATAAAGACTTGGTCTATTGCTAGAAATTGTAATTTATTTACCTATCTGTTATGGACTTACATCATATAATACAATAATATTAAAGTTCTGATCTTGAGAATATCACATTTTTTAATTTTCAAGGCACTCTGGGTGTTTATTACTATTTCCTGTCACAACGGTCAATTTTGTAATTCGCTACAATTAGGTAATTAATTATATGCTTTAATTTCAGGTCATCCAAGTAAGATGTTTTATATTTGTTTCAGAATGCTTAAATCAATAATAACGAAAAATTTCATTCAGTTCTCCTAATTTTTAAGAAAGTTATGGGCTTTTGACTGTCCTCAATCACAGCTTTTTGGGTTGTCAATGGAAAACCAATAGGGAACAAGATGCTAATTTCTGAGTATGAAAATGGCCATAACCTTTTAAATACTGAAGATATGGAAGTGATATAGGTGTCTAATTAAACTTATTTTTATGCTTTATCTGATGGGATAAATTGCAGACTTGATTTTTTAAATCTCAAAATTTTGTAACATTGCTACACACAACCCGATACGAACAACCACTACCTCACCGCATTCATATATCCACACAACCCCTGATACGAACCACCCCCTCCATCCCATATCCACATTCCCTCTTACAAACCACTACCCACGGCCCCCCATCCGAAATCAAAAACATTACCTTTAACCATCACCTTCCCATTACCAGCATATTCCATGTAACCCCCCCTCCCCCCTCCATTCCCTATCCAGGTCACTTCCTATAACCACCGCCTCCCTGTCCCAATTCCCTCTATCCAACTCATTCCCTGTAAGCATCACCCCTCAATTCCATCCCCGACACATTCTCTGTAACCATCACTTCATCCCATTCCCAGCACATTCCCTAATGCCTCCATGCCATATGCAACACATTCTCTGGAACCCCCCTCCTCTTGAACCCATGCTCTGCACTCATCCACGTCCACCTCGCTCCCCGTGGACAACTGCAAATGTCTTCTCCTGAGCACGCCCATACCCTCAGCTTTTATTTCCAACTGGTTCCCTGCACCATCCCACATAACTACTGTAAATCAAACTATCACAACACCTCTAACAGTTCACCACATAACCCAGATCCTCATTCACCTCCCTTCATCACCCCTCCTCCTCTTCTCGCAGCCTTCCTGCATCAGTCCTCCTCCCATCATTTCACCCCTGCCCCACTTAGGAATCCTGAACGGAAACCACTGGAGACTTTGTGCCCCACCCAAGGTTTCCGTGCGGTTCCTGGAGGTTTTTGTCAGTTTCGACCATTAGGGAGACTGACAAAAACCTCCGGGAATCGCACGGAAACCTTGGGTGGGGCACAAAGTCTCCAGAGGTTTCCGTTCAGGTTTCCTAAGTGTGACAGGGGCATAAGACTTCCTCCCACAACACCTTCCGACACCACGGAAGATAGACACAAAATGCTGGAGTAACTCAGCAGGACTGGCAGAATTTCTGGAGAGAAGGAATGGGTGACGTTTCGGGTCGAGACCCTTCTTCAGACTGGACCGAAGATAGACACAAAAAAATTGGAATGGGCGAAGGATCTCGACTCGAAACGTCACCCATTCCTTCTCTGCAGAGACGCTGCCTGTCCCGCTGAGTTACTCCAGCTTTTTGTGTCTATCTTCGGTTTAAACCAGCATCTGCAGTTCCTTCCTACACATTCCCACATCACTGCATCTCCTCCAGCAGCAGCGGCGGCGGCGGCTTCCAATCCACACCTTCCTCCCCTTTGCATTTGGGCAGGAACAAAGTCACTGGACCGCCGCTAACTGCTCGTCTCGCCAGAAATAGCATGCCCAAATAAGGAAGGAAGCGGGCGGACTGCACCATTTTCGCCGCCAAAAGGTTTCCCCTCCTGTTGTTATTGGAGGGAGGGAGGGAGAGAGAAGGGATCCAGACGGTGCAAGATCTTGCACCCACCGTGGAGGCGGCGGTGAGGTGGACGCCGATCCGGGCGCGCGCGCGTGTGTGTGTGTGTGTGTGCGCGTGCCTTGGCCAAGGGTCACCGCGCGCTCCCGCCGTTGGTCGCCCCTGAAGTGCCCGGGTGGTGCTCGGCGAGTCGACGAGGCCGAGCCGCTGCCCGTTGGGCCCGGCCACCTAGTGAGCGCATTCGCACCATGCCCCGCAGCCCCTCGGCCCGGCCCGGCCCGGCCCGGCTCAGCCGCAACACCAGCACCCTCACCTCCTCCCGCTCCAAACCCAGCGGCGGCGCAGCAGCAGCAGCAGCCATGTCTGAACCACTGAGGGGCTGCTGTCTCTGAAGCTGATGGCAAGCTGTTGGCTTCTGCACCATGGCCACTCACTCCAGGTAAGCGGGGCTACCGGCTACTTACTGCCTTGGACATCTTCGGACAACCTTAACGTGTCAGCTGCAAACACCCCTCAAAAATACAGGGACTGTCGCTGGACGCGTTCGGGTAATTGGGGGCGTGGGAACAACCTTAAGGAGTTAATTGAAGTTTTCTGTTTGAAATGCCTCCTTTAGATGTGTTCGTGACGGCCACATAGGATTTTGTTGTAGGTTGCGAAACTTGTCACTTGGGCTGGGGAAACCCGTTGTGACCAAAAAAAGAAATTCAATGGCTGTGTGTTAATCTGCTGATTTGGCAGAGGGCGAATGTACTGGTGAAAATTAATTGCCTTCATGTTCATTCTCACTGTGTTTTATTCAGGCAAGGCTGGTTTATCACAGTAGAAGCGGTTCTATGACTATTTTAATTTTAAATTCTCTGATCAGATTTTGACATTTGGCCTTGTACGTCGGTAACATTATTACTTTTCTACTTGTGTATGTCCTGAGCTAAATAAGACATTGATTATTGTTTCCTGGGTCCTCTTTTCACGATATTTGATCAAAACAATGCCATACTTTTGATCTAGAGAACGATCCATAAATGTGATTATACATTTCTAATGATGTAAAACCAGTTCAGTGAGAGGAAGTATCTATTAAAATTTGTGATATGGTGTAAATAATCCAATTCAGTTTTATCAGCTTGATTGAAGATAAAGGGAAATGTGATTACGATCTTAATCAAGTAAAATAAGACATTTTGAGCTGCTATTAAATTCCAACGTTGCATAACTTCCTTCCTGTTTGTAGTTACTGCTGTCTGCCTCATGATTTTTCTTATCCTTTCTGTGTATGTTTTTATTTTTGTGTACTTAAGAGATAGATCTCACAGTTTCCTTGCACAATTCCAACATTTTTCATTTGGTATTGATTTATTATTGTCACATTTACTGATATACAGTGGGGAAAAAAATGTCTGTGCCTTTGAGGCAGATTGTATCATACATGAGTGCAATCATACCATATGTTGCTTCCACTTCTTGCTTATAAGTGGTCAACAGTTTCTTTTTAACACTAATCTTATATTTTTGTAGATTAAAGCACAACAATTGTTTTTTTAACATGTAATTAGGTTTTAATGCTTGTTGAAATGACGAATGGCAGTGTCAGCGGTTTAGTTTGGTACAGTTTTGAAACCAGAAGACTTTGAAATATTCCAAATATCATATTGTTGCTTTGTCTATATCTTTAGAGATCTAGTAGTTTTGATTTTCAATAATCAAACTGAGACCATCCTTACTTAAGATCTTTGTAGTTGGCATATAAAGGAAATTTCCCCACCAATCTGGGCTGGAATCCAGTTGTAATTCCAGAAGGGAAAGAACACTCTGGTAAACCACAGTGCTGCCCAGATCCCATCGTTTGGTCTTGTCTGGTAATGCTCATTCAAGATGTACCGTTTTCTCTAAAAATCATGATTTAAAATGTTTCAGGTTTTTAATTTGTGTTTTGAAAAAATCCTTTTTCAGTTTGACATTAAAAATAAAGCATTATAAGCACTATCTTGTACAAGTTTTAACTTGTGCAATTAAATATACTTGATGTTTAGGTGACTAAAGACAACATGCGTCTTTGTGTTGCTAAACAAGATGCTTTCAGCCAAGACTGTTGTGCGACTGATGTTTGTCTTTTGTCTTTCTGGGGTGAGGGTGGGGGGTATTAGCTGAGGTTTCAAGTCCCATTTTTATCTAGTGTCTCTTCCCATAATGGTATTGGCGTGTACATGAGATTTTCCTCAGACACTTTATACTTTAATAATCAATAAATATTTGCTTTTGGGTTAACTACAATAAATTAGTCAAGAAAATTTAAAAATAAGCACTTCATGATTGCTCAATGTAGGTGACGGAGATGAAAATCAATGAAATCATTAAACCTTTTTCTGTGTCTGGTTATCTTCCTGTATATTGTGTCATTGTTATTGTTCCTACATTGGTTTGGGAGGTAAAGCTTGCTTCACAGGCTCTCTTCGTTTTCACACATTGACCATTAATCACAATGGAGGCCCAAGGATCTGCAGATGCTGGAATCTCAAGCAATACACTAAAACCCGCCGGCTAGAGCAACCCTCCAACCCATGGAGGGACAGGACAGGCCACATTTCTGCTGCTTTCAGACTGGAGTCAGTCCACTCCTTGGTAGATGCTGCCTATCCCGCTGAGCAGTGGAAACCAACATCTGCAGTTCCTCCAGCACTTTGTTTTGCCATTAATCACAATAATATTTTGTTGAAGGATCGGTGAAACCTGGCCATTGAGTGGGAATGTTGAAATCTACCTACTTAACAAGGTGCTTGCTTAGTGCTGTACTTTAAAGTTCTATTTTAGATAGATTTAGAATATGATCATGTATGCACAGAGCAAAACAAGAGCAGGAGTAGGGCAGTTTGTTCCTTGATCTAACTGAATGATAGGGCAATTGTACTTTCCTGCACTCCAGACCCCTTGACTCACTTGTAGTTTGAATGAATGTGAATCTCTAATTTGAATATATTAATTGTTCCAACTTCTGCAGCTGTCTGGATGGCAAATTCCAAAGATTCTTGACCCCTTTGAGAGAAGGTTTGTCTCTGCATTAGACTGAGGTGGATGACCATTTATTCTGAAACTAGGCTCTCTAGTTCTAGAGAAGTCTTGGCCGCATATTGGCACAGCTAGTAGATCCACTCTCTCTCAGCGTTAGAGAACCAGGTTCAATCCTGATCTTGGATGGTGTTTGTGGCGTTTAAACATTCTCTCTGTGATTCGTGCATATCTTCCCACATCCTAAAGGTGTGTTCCTATATAGGTTAAATGCCATTGTAAATTGCCACAAAAAGCTGGAGTAATTCCGTGGGAGTCTGAAGAAGGGTCTCGACCCGAAACATCACCCATTCTTCTCTCTAGAGATGCTGCCTGTCTGAGTTACTCCAGCTTTTTGTGTCTATCTTTGGTTTAAACCAGCATCTGCAGTTCCTTCCTACACATTGTAAATTGCCACTTGTATATGGATGAGTGAGAGAATCCGGGGAGAGTAGATCAGAATATAAGGAGAATAACAACAATTGGAATTAATGTGGGAACAATGGACATGGTTGCTGAAGGGCCTGTGTCTGTATTGTACATTTCTGAGTCGAAGGGGAACCTCTTCTCAGCATGCACTCTGTCAACACCCATTTTTTTTAAATAAATTCTGTTATATTCCCATCTTCTCAACTTTTATGCAGCATATTTTGCAATTTCACCTTCTGAATTACATGTGGCAGCAAATGAAAGAAGGCCATCGTAACCGCACATCAACAAACAGAATGTTAGAAGAACTGATGCAGGATCTTGTCCTGAAATATCAATTTACTTGTGCCCACAGATGCAGCATTCTGTTACACCTGATTACAGGATGTGCAGTCTGCTTTGTCTTATGTGTGCCACATCAAGACTTTCCTTTAGTGTAGTTGGTTTTCGATACTTTGTCCTGTGAGATGTCTATCATGCTTTTTGAATTTCACAACCACTGGTTACAAGAGCAAGACTGGTGTTAATCCGAAAGTAACATAAAACCACTGTTGATGTATGGGACTCAAGAGCCTAAAACCAAGTTCAGTTTTTTCCCCAGTCCAATCAAATTTGCAAGCAGTGCTAAAACATTTTGTACTAAGAGGAAACATTTTATCAAATACATGTTAGGTATTGAAAATATTTATTATATTATGTAAAACTGTGACATCTTTTAGGAAGCTTCAATATAATCTGAAGGTCAATTTGCCATCCTAGTTTTTTTTTACTGAGGTTAATTTAAGCAGGTATTTTGGTAACTCATCTGCATGGCTCCAAATCAAAATATTATATTATTAGTTCATGTGCCATTTTTGAGGAAAATATGTTTGTTCTGCGTAATGAGCCAAAAGTAAAGGTTAATTTTGAGACTGGGTGATGCGATCTTGAGCAAAGAACAAACTGCTGTATCAGACAGCATATGTGGGAGGATTTGGACCAACGACATTTCAGGTCAGGGTCCTTCTTCAGACTGATTAAAATTTCCTAGCTGTAACATTGTCCATTTCCTTCCACAAATGCTGCCTTTCCCTCTGGTTGTTTTATTTTGTTCAAGGTTAATTTTATCTAGCCACTTCAAGCTCAACCAGCTATTGCCTATTGTGTGTCGACTTCTCGTGCAAACTCTTCATACAGAGGACAATTCTGAAGCAATATCAAACTGCTCATGATTCTTTTCTGCCTATTGCCACTTTAAATGAGAATACAAAAGGAAAAGACAAGTGAAGGCAGATGTGTATTTCAGACAGAAGGGGAAATTGTAATTGGGAATAAGAAAGTGATAGAGAAGTTAAACAAATGCCAGAAATACTGAAGAGACAATAGTTTAGAACGAGGAACTAAAAGAAATGTTAGTAAATAAATAATAATGGAGAAGTTGGGCAGGCAGCAAACCAATAAATCTAAAGAATCTGATGACCCACTTCCCAGAGTTTTGAAAGAGCTAATATTGAAAGCGGTTTCAGAATATGACCATTAATAGGGCTAATGCTGAAATCTATCAAGCAAAAGACGATAGGATTGAGCAGTCGACATTGATTCATGGAAGGAAAATCGTGTTTGGAGATCCTTTGAGTACGTTACTGATAGAAGTGATTACGGGTGACTGGTGGATATATATTTTTTCAATGCTTTTGGTAAGGTCCAACAGGTCCAAAATGGGGGATCCTTTAGTGATCTCCCATTCATCCTGCACAGACTCTCCGATCCACACTGTCCTAAACCCCCCCCCCCCCCCCCCCACCATTCATCCTGTACTGATTTCCCCCCCCCCACCCCCCCATTCAACAAGAATGAGGGAACAGTCTGAAGAAGGGACTCGACCCGAAACGCTGCCTATTTCCTTCGCTCCATAGATGCTGCCTCGCCCACTGAGTTTTCTCCAGCATTTTTGTCTACCCCCATTCATCCTGTACTGATTTCCCCCCCCCCCCCCCATCCATCCCGTACTGAACCCCCCCCCCCCCCCCCCCCCATTCAACACCACTGGCATTCCCCGTGCTCTCCCCTTACAAATTTACATATTCCAACCAACACGCACTAATTCACCTGCCTCCATCCATCCATTCCGCACCGATTGCCTTCTCTACCGCCCCTACCCCCCCCCCCCCTTCCTCACCGCCATCTATCCACCCCGTATTGAATCACCCCCCCGACCCTATTGTGCTTCATCGTCTTCAGAGTGAACTTTGACTATGTTTGATAACGGAATGCAATCAAATGTGTTTTAATTCCCAATGTTATTATTTGTTTTGACACCTTTAAACGTATTACCAAAATAACATTTGCTGCAGTTATGTCCTTTGGCCATCTCTTGTCAGTTAGTGTAATGTTTAACCTGTCAGATGGGTATAGTCGGTTTTAACAGCTATTTTGATAAAATGCCTTTAGAATTTTCCTTGCAACCTGTATATTTTGTTATGGATAAATTATGTGGGAAGCGAGAGTGTTTCTGTGCCAATAGCAATAACGACCCATGCTAAGGCCATGTCATGATAATTTTCGGTCCTTCATAGAGAACATGCTTGCATCAATCAGTAGTGTGCATGGTTAAGCATATATGTTACCATGGTCCAGGATTTATTGACACAGGTTGATCATATGCTGAATAATCAAACCACATTTTTGTTTGGAAGTGGAAAGAACTAATAGAAATTGCATTAATTGCAATGTGTAAAAGGAGTTGAGATTTTGTATTATAATTTTGCTGCATGCCATTGTGGTATATATCATGTCTTGATTGGTGAATATGTTTAATTTGTGAGTTATTTGAAGCTGAAATAATATGTGAATGTAGACGAAAGTGCTGGAGAAACTCAGCGGATGCAGCAGCATCTATGGAGCGGAGGAAATAGGCAACGTTTCGGGCTGAAACCCTTCTTCAGACTGATGGGTTTCGGTCTGAAACGTTGCCTATTTCCTTCGCTCCATAGATGCTGTTGCACCTGCTGAGTTTCTCCAGCACTTTTCTCTACCTTCGATTTTCCAGCATCTGCAGTTTCTGCTTAAACATTTCTTCCAAGAGCTTTCTGAGATGTGACTTAAGGGTGACATAATATGTGCATAATTCTGACTGGTAACTACGCACTTCGTCCGAGCACATTATCTCATGAGTCATGCAAACCGTCTTAAATGACCACTTAAACTGTCATTTGGCAACCTAAAAAGCTGTCAAGGTTGCCCGGCTGGCAAGTACTGGAGTAACTCAGCAGGTCAGGCAGCATCTCTGGAGAACATGGATGGGTGATGTTTCGTGTCGAGACCCTTCAGACTGACCAGAGTTTGCCAGCCCTTTGTGTTCTTTTGTGTATTAATCGGCACTTGCAGTTCTTTGTTTCTACAAATAATTCTCAATATCCCTTCCAATAACTTTCCCACCGCCTACCAGCCTATTGTTCTGGCATATGTAAGGCCTACCAGCCTATTGTTCTGGCATATTTCTGCTGCCCTTCTTCAATAAAGACTGCTTCCAGGAACAACATGAGGAGGGATTGAATAGAATGAAATTTTATTTTCTGGGGTTTAGAAGAATGATGGCCAATCTCATCGATAGATGGAAATTCATATAGGGCTTGACTGGCTGGATGTAGGGCAGCATGGGAAAAGATAATTCTCACTGAGGAGGCTGAAAAATTGTACCGAGGGATAAGACCGGCCATGAATGATCTTTGAATGCTGGCGAAGTCTTAGAGATTGATAGTCTCCTTCTGTGCATTATCTTAGAATAATAACTAAAAGATAAAGATGCTTAATTGCTTGTGAAGTGTTTTGGAACTTCCGGAAAGGGATATTTTTATGTGTGTTTGTGCTCTGGCACTGCATCCCCAATTTCCTTTGTGAAAAGTACTTCATGATGAGAGCTTATTTGACAAGATTTGGTTGCCTCCATAATTGTTTCCTTCATAATTGTTAATTCTTCACTCATTTCTTTGAAACCCTTTGGGATTTAAACTAATGCAAATTGCCATTGCACTTAGCAATAGGGGTAAGGTCAGTAATGACCTTGTCTAATGCACCCATTTTAGAATGCCGATGGGCGTCTAATCTTCGTAGTCATAGTCATTAATGTACAAGGGCTATTATATGCTTAGCTATAATAGAACATGTATTAAAAATTCCAGTCCTCTCTCCTATAAGATTATGCCATTTTCAGATAATATTATTACCCACACATGTTATCTACTTCGTATATATTGATACTTATAATGCAGTTTAAAATAAAAATGTGCCTGCCATCAATATATTAATTTGGAGGCTTTTAAAAAATATTGTTATTCATGAAGTGTAGACATAGTCAGAAAAACAGAAATGAAACTGATAGTCTGTAGATACTTTAATCTGAAGTAGAAAAAAATAAACTACTGGAAGAACTCAACAGGTCAAGCAATATCTGGGGATGCAAAGGAATGTTTTAAGTAGTGACCCTGCATGGAACCAGAGAGGGGGGGGTCGGTTGGGGGGGGTAGGGGCAAACTGTTAGGTGAAAGGTAGAATCCAATAAGAGAGGCAGATGGAACAGTGGGGAGAGTGGAATGGGAAATTTGACGCCAATGTAGAGGAAGCTAAATCATGTTCGAGGAGATGTCATCGACAATCCGCCCTTGGTTCAGGATTATTTTGAATGGATTATATTGGCGGATCCAGATTAACATATGGGCCAGAATGGGTAAGGTTTCTGTCATAGTGGAATTCAAATTCCTGTCCCTGGATCAGCGTTCCAAGCCTCAGGATGACAGTTCAGCAGCCTGGCCACTGTGCCTCTACTTCTCGATTCATTCAATCAGGTTAGAGAAATGGTTGTTGAATGCTCACTCGAGTCCCATTTATCTTGAGCTGTTTCCAAAGTGCCCAATGGTCCAGACTGAACTGGTTACCTTCCTATTGAAAACCTAGTGTTTGTTGTCTGTAATAGCTAAGCAATTTTGCATATTTTAGTGATCAGGAGGAGACGATTGCAAATATACAAATATTTAATTAAAAAAATCTACATGACATTGGTGTTTGAAGTGAGCAGTCCATTACTGGATAATGAATGAGAAAAGATTCAACGCAAATTTATGTGATGCGGTTAAATCTTTCCTTGAAGGTAAATGCTAGATGCCTGTTTAATACTCTGAATAGAGAAATTGCATTGTTAATCGACAATTTGCAGAGGTGACATGACAGCAATTTCTGTTGTGAGTTTGGTTATTGCTGTTTCTGACTTAAGGATGCTATTGCTGTTTTTATTGAGCTAGTACAGTCCTGTTCACTGCTGAACCCAAAGTATTCTATCTATTTTCACGGTTAGGCTAATAATTCCACGTAAACTGGTAGGGCCACATGAGGATTGCCCAAAAGACCATGTGATAGGAACAGAATTAGGCCATTCGGCCCATCAAGTCTACTCTTAACCCCGTCTTCCTGCCTTCTTCCCCATAACCCCTGTCACCTGTACTAATCACGAATCTCTATCTCTGCCTTTAAAAAATGTATCTATTGACGGCCTCCACAACCTTCTGAGAAATAATTCCACAGATTCACCACCCTCTGACCAAATACAGTGGCTTGCAAAAGTATTCATACCCCTTGAACTTTTCCACATTTTTTTACGTTACAACCACAAACGTAAATGTATTTTATTGGGATATTATGTGATAGACCAACACAAAGTGGCGCATAATTGTAAAGTGGAAGAAAAATGATACATGGTTTTCAAATTTTTTTATAAATAAAAAAACTGTAAAGTGTGGCGTGCAAAAGTATTCGGCCCCCTTTACTACTCTGATACCCCTAAATAAAATCCAGTGCAACCAATTGCCTTCAGAAGTCACCTAATTAGTAAATAGACTCCTCTTGTGTGTAATCTAATCTCAGTATAAATACAGCTGTTCTGTGAAGGCCTCAGAGGTTTGTTAGAGAACATTAGTGAATAAACAGCATCATGAAGCCCAAGGAACACACCAGATATGTCAGGGATAAAGTTGTGGAGAAGTTTAAAGCAGGGTTAGGTTATAAAAAAAATCCCAAGCTTTGAACATCTCACGGAGCACTGTTCAATTCATCATCCGAAAATGGAAAGAGTATGTCACAACTGCAAACCTACCAAGACATGGCCATCCACCTAAACTGACATCCCAGGCAAGGAGAGCATTGATCTGAGAAGCAGCATAGAGGCCCATGGTAACTCTGGAGGAGCAGAGATCCACAGCTCAGGTGGGAGAATCTGTCCACAGGACAACTATTAGTCCACAAATCGGGCCTTTATGGAAGAGTGGCAAGAAGAAAGCCATTGTTGAAACAAAGCCATAAGAAGTCTCATTTGCAGTTTGCCACAAGCCATGTGGGGACACAGCAAACATGTGGAGGAAGGCGCTCTGGTCTGATGAGACCAAAATTTTGGCCCAAATGCAAAACGCTATGTGTGGTGGAAAACTAACACTGCACCCTGAACGCACCATCCCCATTGTGAAACATGGTGGTGGCAGCGTCATGCTGTGGGGATGCTTTTCTTCAGCAGGGACAGGGAAGCTGGTCAGAGTTGATGGGAAGATGGATGGAGCCAAATACAGGGCAATCTTGGAAGAAAACCTGTTAGAGTCTGCAAAAGACTTGCGACTGGGGCGGAGGTTCACCTTCCAGCAGGACAACAACCCTAAACATACAGCCAGAGCTACAATGGAATGGTTTAGATCAAAGCATATTCATGTGTTAGAATGGCCCAGTCAAAGTCCAGACCTAAATCCAATTGAGAATCTCTGGCAAGACTTGAAAATTGCTGTTCACAGGCGCTCTCCATCCAATCTGACTGAGCTTGAGCTATTTTGCAAAGAAGAATGGGCAAAAATTTCAGTCTCTAGATGTGCAAATCTGGTAGAGACATACCCCAAAAGACTTGCAGCTGTAATTGCAGCGAAAGGTGGTTCTACAATGTATTGACTCAGGGGGGCTGAATACTTTTGCACGCCACACTTTTCAGTTTTTTATTTGTAATAAAATTTGGAAACCATGTATCATTTTTCCTTCCACTTCACAATTATGCACGACTTTGTGTTGGTCTATCACATAAAATCCCAATAAAATACATTTATGTTTGTGGTTGTAACGTGACAAAATGTGGAAAAATTCAAGGGATATGAATACTTTTGCAAGCCACTGTAAATTCCTCCATCACCTTCCTAAAGGAATGTCCTTTAATTCTGAGGCTACGACCTCTAGTCCTAGACTCTCCCACTAGTGGAAACATCCTCTCCACATCCACTCTACCCAAGCCTTTCACTATTCTGTACGTTTCAATGAGGTCCCCTTCATTCTTCTAAACTACAGCGCGTACAGTCCCAGTGCCGCCAAACGCTCACTATATGTTAACCCACTCATTCCTGTGAACATTCTTGTAAACCTCCTCTGGACCCGCTCCAGAACCAGCACATCCTTCCTCTGATGTGGTGCCCAAAATTGCTCTCAATACTCCAAATGTGGCCTAACCAGTGCCTTTTAGAGCCTCAGCATTACTTCCCTGTGTTTGTGTTCCACCCCTCTTGAAATAAATGCTAGCGTTGAGTTTGTTTTTGTTTTTTTTACTACCGATTCGACCTGCAAATTAACTTTTTAGGAATCCTGCACCAGCACTCCCTTATCAATGTACATTGCAATGGAAGATGAGTGACATTGTTGACCATATGTTGTACAATTTAATGACTTTTCATTTACAGTGCACCTTTAAAGTAATATGCAAAAAATATAATAATATAAATAATGTGTTTAGTTATAAAAACATCTTGTATTGAAATCACGCCGCAATCTTTACATTTGCTTGGTAGGCATGTGTTGCTCTCATTTTTGTTTTTTTCTGTTAAATATTTTTATTAGACGTAAGTACATGTTAATAGAATATACTTACATACATTCGTCATTTTATTAATAACAATTATGTCTTATATATTTCTATACTTTTTTTACAAGTAAGAAAAGATAGAGAAAAATAAAGTAAGAGTAGAAAATCAAAAATAAAGAAATGAATGGAGTATTAAAAAAGTTATCCATCATTGGAGATATATCCATGATTTGTTATACATGATTCTTCATCTATTCCATTATTCAGGCTTCAGTCAGGCTCTCGTACCGAGCCATTTTGACCCTTTAGATATTCAATAAATGGAGAACATATTCCTCTGAAAAGATCCAGCTTGTCCAATAGGACAAGCCTTAATCTTTCCAGATGAAGTGTGTCCGACATTCCTGTAATCCACATTTTGATTGTGGGGAATGTAGGACCTTTCCAGAATTTCAATATTAATTTTTTCCCAATTATTAAACTGTAATCAATAACAATTCTTTGATTCATTGTTATTAATTGATCTGTTTCTAATATTCCCAGTATTATTAACTTTGAGTCAGGGATCAGATTCGTATTAACAACATTCAAAATTATCTTAAATATCTCTGTCCAAAATTTAGTAATTTTTACACAATTTGTAAATGAGTGTGTTAAATGTCAGCACTTAGAAGCTAACTTATCACATATGGGAGATACATTTGAAAAAAGACTATGTAGTTTGGATTTTGAATAATGTAGTCTATGTAATATTTTAAATTGTATAAGAATGTGTTGCTCTCTTGTGAATATTGGCACAACACTAAATTTAAACCTAGAGAAACTTGAATGGCACTCAGTTAATCTTGTATTGATTCCAGTAGGCACACATTTTAAATTTGTTTCAATAATCTCTTCAATTGCAAGACGATTTCTACTGCATTTACTAATCTTGGACTGGGTGATGCAGTATCTATTTTGTTACACTAGATCTGTGATTTTGAACTCTACTCATGAATATTATGTGTACTCGGTTCCGTTCCAAGTAGTTAAACCTTAAATACCTAGATGGTGTAGGTGGCACTATTCACATTTTGCAAACATTGAGCTCGATTTGAGTTTTTTAAGTTTGCGTATGGTCCGTTGGGCTCCCAAGGCACATAATCTCTTTAAAACCAAACTGAGATTATAAATTGCACAATGACAAAATTAAGTAAATACGATGCCCCTCCATGGAATGTCTCTGGAGTTGTTTTCTGTGACTTTAGTGTTGGGTGAAGTTGGTAATTAAAATTTCTTGGACAGTTATGTAAACAGTAGACTGAAACCCATAGCCCATGTCGTTTGTCATGTACATCAATGATCTGGATGATGGGGTGGAAAATTGGATAAGTATGCAGATGATACTAAGATAGGTGGTGTTGTGGATAATGAAGTAGATTTTCAAAGTCTACAGAGAGATTTGGGCAATATGGAAAAGTGGGCTGAAAGATGGCAGATGGAGTTTAATGCTGATAAGTGTGAAGTGCTACATTTTGGCAGGACAAATCAAAATAGGACGTAAATGGTAGGGAATTGAGGAATGCTGTGGAACAGAGAGATCAAGGAATAACTGTGCATAGTTCCCTGAAGGTGGAATCGCATGTAGATAGGGTGGTAAAGAAAGCCTTTGGTGTGCTGGCCTTTATAAATCAGAGCATTGAATATAGGAGCAGGGAAGTAATGTTAAAATTGTACAAGGCATTGGTGAGACCAATTCTGGAGTATGGTGTATAATTTTGGTCGCCAAATTATAGGAAGGATGTCAACAAAATAGAGAGAGTACAGAGGAGATTTACTAGAATGTTGCCTGGGATCCAGCAACTATGTTACAGAGAAAGGTTGAACAAGTTAGGTCTTTATTCTTTGGAGCGCAGAAGGTTAAGGGGGGACTTGATTGAGGTCTTTAAAATGATGAAAGGGATAGACAGAGTTGACGTGGATAAGCTTTTCCCATTAAGGGTAGGGAAGATTCAAACAAGAGGGCATGACATGCGAATTAAGGGACAGAAGTTTCGGGGTAACGTGAGGGGGAACTTCTTTACTCAGAGGGTGGTGGCTGTGTGGAATGAGCTTCCAGCAGAAGTGGTGGAGGCATTTTAACATTTAAAAGTAAAGTGGATAGGTATATGGATGGGAAGGGAATGGAGGGGTATGGCCTGAGTGCAGGTAGATGGGACTAGGGGAAAACAAATGGTCGGCACGGACTGGAAGGGCCGAGAGGGCCTGTTTCCGTGCTGTAATTGTTATATGGTTATATGTTATACACTGTATTTTGTTCAATTTTTTTTTAGTTGGATGGCCTTGGCACTACAGTGAACATATCATAATATTCGTCAGGTAGTATTGCTAAACATCTCCTTAAAGATAATTGGCATTTAAATAGACTTTCTTTACATTTGTTTGTCCCCAGAACGTAAGCCATGTTTAGGGTTTCTAAGAACAGTTTAAATGAAAAAAAATATGCATGTGTGCAGGAAAAAACTCTGAAAAGATAGGATATAAATCTAATTGTGTGACCAAAATATTAACTTGTACGTTTTTATTCTTACAGATGGCATGGTGTCATTTGTAAATTCGTATATGTTATTTACAGTGAATTTCATCTTATTCTCGTTCCTTCCCCTTTCTGGTTTCACTGGGCTGTGCACCTGCAGTGAGCAAAAGGGGAGAAGTTGATTTAGTTCAAAATTTCCATCTGAGTTTTCCGCCAATCACAGCATGCAACACTTTGTGATTTTTGTCTCTTATCTGACATAGACACAGCTAAAATCCAAAATGTCATTAAGTGGGCATCAAGTGTGCCTTCTGACCACAGTAGTATTCTTTGGTGGTGATCCAGATCATCGTGTCTTCTCACATTTTCCTTTATTTTCCTCTATCTGCTGGAAAATGTAAGTATTTTTCACTTTGCATGGAAAGGAAGTATAAACAAGGGCAGAAATTGATACCACGGGTGCTGGAAATCTTTAAATAAATACAACAGAAGCATTAAGCATATGGCATTAAAAGAAAAACAGAGCTGCCATTCGACCAGTGTTATGATTGGGCTGGAACATGTGACCCGCTGTTAATAGGTTTCTTACCTGGTGGTAACAACCACACTGGTGACACGAATGAATCCTTGTTGATCATGCCAATCCTCCTATGCAGTGTGGCTGTCCTTCCTACAAGTGAATCCTTCAGCGTGTCGTAAGTAATGTAACCAGCTAAAAATCATGCAAGTATATTGATAATGCCAAGGTTAAAGGTACACTCTGTCCATCGCCCTTCCTTTACAATAGTGGCATTAAGAGGCTTTTAGATGGGCATATAGATATGCAGGGATTGAAGGGATGTGGATCACATGCAGGTAAAGGAGATTAGTTTAACTAGGTATAGACATCAAGGACTGAAGGGCTTGCTCCTGTGTTGTACTGCTCTTTTTTCTTCTATGGCCATTAACATCATAACTGATTACTCCATTTTCTAATTTTCTCATTTATCACATGAGATGAAAATTAGTTAGTGTTCGCTTGTAATTATGAATCAATTTCAAAATTATTAATTTGGCTTTGAAGTCTGAAGTTATTCAATGCAGCTAGAAAAATACTATAATTACAAATTATTTTTCTTTTAGTTTTGGACATTTTTTTAATGTCTGAAATTTCATTGTCAGTGACCAGTATCTGAATAAATACAGCAGAAATGGAAATAAAGAAATGACTGAGATGTTAAGGTTTCCCCCTTGGCTATGGTAACAGACATGATTTTTTTCATGGGCATGTGCAAAATTCTTAGGACTATTCTTACATTTATTTTTGCAATATTGGCTGAATCCTCTTTGAATGCAATGGCCAGATTACCTATTTCCATCATCTACAACATGATTCCAACCCAACCCTTTCATTTTTCAGAAGGGCTATTTACCTTGGGATGCACTTGCCTTCTTTCTGTGCAGCTGGATGACTTCAGCAAGAGGCATTCAATGAGGTTTTGCATGGTAGGTTGCTCAGGAAGGTTAGACTGCATGGGATCCAGGGAGAGCTAGCCAACTGGATAGAGAACTGACTTCATGGAAGAAAGCAGAGGGTGATCGTGGAAGGGTGTTTTTCAGACTGGAGGCTTGTGAGAAGTGGGGTGCCTCGGGGATCAGCGCTGGGCCCATTATTGTGCATGGTTTATATCAACGATTTGGATGAGAATGTAGAAGGCATGATTTGTAAGTTTGCAGATGACACTATAGTGGATGGTATTGTAGATAGTGAAGATCATTAGCAAAAATTACAGCAATATCTTGATCTGTTTTGAAAGTGGGCTGAGGAGTGGTTAATGAAGTTTACTGAAGACAAGTTTGAGGTGTTTCATTTTGGGAAGTCAATCCAGGGCTGGACCAACACAGTTAATGGCTGGGCAACCAAACAAACAAAGGCACTTTGGATCAAATGAGGTGTACCAGGTATGAAGAAAAATCTTATTGTGTGAATAATACAACAATGATTCAAAGTACTATTAATCACTCAACCTCTCGCCAGTTCAGAAAGATCAAGGTGCAAGAATAGTCTCACGGAAGAGTGATATGTTGCATGATAATAGAAGAAAAACAGTAAATGTGTGAAGATTAAAGTGTTGTTAATTAACACATACATTTTTACACATTCAATTTATGTCTGTGGGTAGAACGATATACAACTTTTTTCCACTGGTTTTTGTTCTCTCCATAAAGATTTCTTTTGGAGGATATCCAAGTAAAATTTCTGTGTGCAGAACCCAAGGTTTATGATGTTTCCCTGATCAAAAAAAAAGTTTCCTTTTCTCCTGAACTGTATATAGCTTTACATAGCCCATTTTTTCTGACCATTCATTCAGGCTAATGACCAAAATGTCATATTTTTTATATTACGTTCCAGCACCATTTATTAAAAAACAATATGCAATTTATGTATGATTTATGTTTATATGGCTGTGATACTGTTGCCTGCAAGATTTTCATTGTTCCTACACCTCACTGTACTTGTGCATATGACAATAAACGTAACTTTTTTTTGCATACTAGAGAGATTTGATACCCTTTAGAAATCTGGGAAACACCATTACCAACACTATAGTTACAAATTATCAAATGTTCACTGCACTGTGCTTTAACTAACCTATCTGTGCTGCCACTTCCTTTGAAAACCATAATCTTGTCAATAAATCTGAATTGTAGCATAGTAAGCAAATCCTGGTTATTTGCAAGGGATAGTGGCATGGACTGCTTGTAGATATGGACCAAATGCAGGCAGGTGGAACATGTGTAGCTGGGGCAAGTTGTGCTGAAGGGCCTGTTTCGACGCTGTATCACTCTAAGACTCTATAACAATAATATTGGACCTCTGGAACCATTAGCAATTACGAGCAATAAAATGCAGCAGTCAACCTCTCCATGAATATAACAACTTGTATGTAGGTTTCAGATTGCTTCCAACTCAAATTTACAAGCATGCTGGACCCTGAAGCGGCTGCCAGTTGCCCAGACTCCTGACCCCATCACAAGCCATATACCCGGCTCATGTTTTCAGCAATAGGATCAGGAGTAGCAAGTCAATGGATAAAGGCAGCCTAGTATTGTCAACAGCCACTCTCTCATTCATGTAGAATTTTTCGCGAAGATTTACATATCCCTCTTGATAGGTAGAACTGGATCAAGTACTTGCTCTTTTCTTACTAAAGCTTTCTAACCCTTAATATTTGAAAACAATGGTGAAATTACTTCCTTCTTTTGCCAAAGGCACGACTCCAGAGTAAAATGGAGGAAAATAGTAATGTTGTTTCTTCTGTATTTTCTCTGCGGTGATGTTCATGAAAACAAAATTTAAAGTTGTCTCTTATTAGGTTTGAAATATAAATAAGAAGTTGGAATCACTGGCAAGAGAAACATCAAGGTCACATGAGCAAAACATAATGTGCTGGAGGAACTCGGCGGATCAGGCAGCAGCTGGGAAGGGAATGGACAGGTGACATTTCGGGTCAGACGTTCAGACTCTGAAGAAGGGATCGGGACTGAAAGATCACTTGTCCATTTCCTGCCCTGCTGAGTTCTTCCAGCACTTTGTGTTTTGTTCAAGATCCCAGCATCTGCAGTTTCTTGTGTCTCCATAGAGGTCAAATACTTGGTTTTAACCTTATCCTTGGTATATTACTGGGTTATTTTTTCGTTCTATTGATGCTCTTTTGGCGTGTTCTTCCACTTGGTGCCTCTTACTCAAATTCTCAGAAAAACCATAAATGTAGGTCAGGCAGCGTCTGTGGAAAGAGAGTTAGTGGATTTCTACTGTAAGGTCTACAACCTGAAATATTGACTTTGCTTTTTTCTGCAAACAATGTTCATTCCACTAAATGTTTACCACACTCAGGTTTTATTTCAGATTTCTAACCTCTGTACATTCTTGATTCTCAGAGTAGCCTGTTTGCCTTGTTTGACTTTTTCTTTCCTCTCTTGTCCTGCCCACTTTTTCCCCGGTCCGTTTGTATTAAGAGAAATTGATTTCCCTTCCCCCCCCCCCCCTCTCCAGTTTTCCATTCAGACCACAGGAGCATGATACTTGATATTCACTGCTTCTGTGATACGAAGATGAAGCAAGTTCTTTAAAAGCCTTATAAGAAACAAAATTCCTATTTAAGAGGCAAATTACTACAGGGCATTTTAAAGAAGGGGAAATGTTTTTGGAGTGGTAGATATTTCACTGGTTAATAACATAGACATGCAGATCAGCATGATATGTTTGGTTTCCTATTGATATTCTAAGCCATGTTTTGGGTACAAGTTGGTCAGGAGATGTCAGTGCTATCAAGAGAAGCTAAAGATGGAATCAGATCAAAGGAAAGGGCGCTTTTCTGCTGCCAGAAAAACATCCTAGAAAACCTGAGAGTTGGAGAAAGTTCAAAATACAGCCCAGTTGGACCAAGGCAGTGAAAAGGAAAATGAACATGGAATTATCATCAGTTGAGAGAAAGATGAAAAAGACAAGCCTAAGAACATTTATATAAAAAGGAAAACGTTTTCTAAAATCTTTAGAATATTCACCTATTCCTTCTATCCAGCATGCTGCCTGTTCCACTAAGTGACTCCAGCATTTTGTGTTTATCTTCTAAAATCTCCATCCAGTTGACTGGGACTGGAGAAATTATTTTGGGGAATAAGGAAATGGCAAAGCAGTTTCAGTATGCCGTCACTTTTTTTGTCAAAGAAAGCACAAATCTTCTGGGAATAGTGGGGAACAATGAATGCGGATTTATGAAAATCATAATTGATACTGGAAAAATTATTAGATATTTGGAAATTAAAGGACTTGATGACCTACATTCTATGATTTGAAGGAGGTAACTGGAAATAGCAGATTCACTAATTGTACTCTTACAAAATTCTGTAGATTCTAAAACTGTACGCACAGATTGAAAAATAACATATGTAACCCTGCTATGTAAGAAAGGAAGTGGAGGGAAATGGTGAACAGCAGACCCACTTTAGTTTACACTTATAGTTAAAGAGTCATACAGCATGGAAATTGGGCCCATCAGCCCAACATGCCCATGCCGACCAAGTTGCCCCATCTGCACTAGTCCCACCAGTCTGCATTTGGCCCATATCCCTCTAAACATTTCCTATCCATGTACCTGTTGAAATGTATTTTAAATGTTGTTATACTACCTGGATCAACTGTTGTTATACTACCTGGACTCTAACGCAACTTGTTCCATATATCCACCACCCTTTCTGTGGAAAAAGCTGCCCTACGGGTTCCTATTATACCTTTTCCCTCTCACTTTAAATCTTTTTTTGATGTTCTGAGAGGGTTAACATTTTTTGTGGACCATCGTTAAATCTATGTCCTTTGATTCTCAATTCCCCTACTCTGGTTAAAAGGCTGCGCATTTACCCTATCTATTACCCTCATGAGCTTCTACACCTCTATAAGTCCACACCCTTTGCCACCTCCATTTTAAGGAATGAAGTCATAGCATCCCCAACTTCTCCCTACAGCTCAAGCTCTCAAGTCCTGGCAACAATCTCATACATCTCTCGACCCTTCCCAGTCTAACAATATCATTCCCATAGCAGGGTGATCAAAACTGAAAACAATACTCCAAATGTGGCCTCATCAACACTTTGTACAACTGTAATATAACATCCCAACTTCTCTACTCAATGCCCTGACTGAAGGCCAGTGTACCGAAGACCGCCTTGACTACCCTATCTACCTGTGATGCCACTTTCAATGAATTATGTACCTGCACTCCTAGATCCCTCTGCTCTACAACACTCCCTAGCGCCCTAACATTCTCTGTGAAGGCCCTGGTTTATAGATGCAACACCGCGCACTTATCTGCAGTAAATTCCATTAACCATCCCTCAGCCCACCTGATTTTGTATATTGTAATTTTTGCTAACCATTTTCACAATCTATGATGCCACCCGCATTAATAATAAAACATTATTGATTAAACATGTGAATTAAATAAAATACCAGAGCAAAAGGAGGCTACAGATTTTTGGTTATTGAGTAGAGCTACTACTCGTGGGAAAAGAGCTGTTTTATGTCTGGCTGTGGCATCTTTGACAGCCTGGAGTCGCCTTCCAGAGGGAAGTGATTCAAAGAGTTTGTGGCCAAGGTGAGAGGGGTCAGAGATGATCATACCCGCTCGCTTCCTGGCCCTTACAGTGTACAGTTCATTAATGGAGGGAAGGTTGTAGCCAATAATCTTCTCAGCGGATCGGACGATTCACTGCAGCCTCCGGATGTCGTGCTAGGTGGCTGAGCCAAACCAGACCATGATGGAAAAGGTGATGGCCGTGTAGAATTGGACCATCATTGCCTGTGGAAGATTGTGCTTCCTCAGCAGCCGCAGGAAGTACATCCCCTGTTGTGCTTTTTTGACTGTGGAGCCGATGGTGGCCCGCCATTTAAGGTCATTGGGGATGATGGTGTTAATATTGACCAAATTAAAGATACCATAAAATGGAGGATCCCTGCATTTGTCAGAATTGCTTAACCCTTGTCTGTGGAGATTTACAGGCTTTGGATGGCGTCAGTCAGTCTAAGCTTGGATTGCTATGCAGGATGGTGAAGGATCCAGGTGTTCTTCTAGTTCCTGCTAATTGATAAAATGTATAACAGTTCTGCAAACAAAACTTAAATGTGTCACTTTGATTTGATCGCTGCAAAGGGATTGTAAATAGTGTTACGAGACAGTTACCCTGTTATTTGTTGATTGGTTAAAAGTGTTAAGCCCTGGAAGGTTTGTTTGAATTCCAAGGTAAATATTGCATTATTCAGTTGTTAGCTTCTTTCTGGAAGCTTCTCCTTGAAACAATGTATGTGAGACTATGTTATTGGGTTGGGGGACTGTAAATATGTATTGATGTAATTAATGTATATGATTGGATTGTAAAGAGACCACCCCTATGTAGTTCGGCCCCTCAAGGTTTGGACCTATAAAAGGTGGCTCCATCTTAGATCGAGGTCGACCTTTTGGAAGAGCGCTTGGGACTGCGTGACCTTTTGGAGTGTGTCTGCTTGCACGAGGCTGAAGGGCTTGGCCGGGCAGATACAAGGATCGAACCCGCGGTGGTTTAGGTATCGTATAGGGGAATTTGCTGTCCAATCTAAAAATAAAGTTTAGTTGTTCCAGTGCTTGACTCGGTGGTTTTTGACAGAACCAGGCTGGGCGGTAAGCTTTAGAAGAGCGTATTTACAAAGGTTCCCAGGAACTTAACAGACTCCACAGATGTGACTGTGGTGTTGTTGATGGTGAGTGGGGTGAGGGGAGGGGGAGCTCTCCTAAAGTCTACTATCAATTCCACTGTGTTAAGAGCATTGAGCCCCAGGTTGTTGCAATAGCACAAGATGCCAGCTGTGACACTTCCTGTCTTTAGGCAGATTCCTCCATATCCTGGATTAGTCCAATCTGGGTTGTGTCGTCCGCAAACTTGAGAAGCGTTACAGAGGAGTCAGTGGAGGTGCAGCCATTGGTGTAGAGAGTGTAGAGGAGAGGGGAGTACGCAGCCTTGCAATGCTCCTATGCTGAAGGGTTGTGGGTCCAAGATGTGCGTTCCCAGCCTCACATGCTGAACAAGTTAGCCTCACATGGTTGAACAAGTTAGGTCTTTATTCTTTGGAGCGCAGAAGGTTAAGGGGGGACTTGATTGAGGTCTTTAAAATGATGAAAGGGATAGACAGAGTTGACATGGATACGTTTTTCCCATTGAGGGTAGGGAAGATTCAAACAAGAGGGCATGACATGAGAATTAAGGGACAGAAGTTTAGGGGTAACGTGAGGAGGAACTTCTTTACTCAGAGGGTGGTGGCTGTGTGGAATGAGCTTCCAGCAGAAGTGGTGGAGGCAGGATCGATTTTAACATTTAAGAGTAAAGTGGATAGGTATATGGAAGTGAAGGGAATGGAGGGGTATGGTCTGAGTGCAGGTAGATGGGACTAGGGGAAAACAAATGGTCGGCACGGACTGGAAGGGCCGAGAGGGCCCGTTTCCGTGCTGTAATTGTTAAATGGTTATATGGTTATATGCTGCTTCCTGTCTGTCAGAAAGCTGGTGAGCTACCGACAGAGGGGTTCAGGCACAGTCAACTTGGGAAGTTTGGAGTGTAGTAGCTCTGGCACAATGGTGTTGAATGCAGAACTAAAATCAACAAATAAAATCCTTGCATAGGTCCCCTGACAGTCTAAGTGCTGGAGGATGAAGTGCAGGCCCAGGTTAACTGCATCATCCACAGATCTATTGTCCCGATATACAAACTGCAGAGGGTCCAGCAGGGGGTTTGTGATATTTTTCAGCTTGGCCAGCACAAGCCTTTCAAAGGTCTTCATGACTACAGAGGTCAGTGCTTTGTGCAGGGACAATAGTGGAGAATTTGAAGCAGGCAGGGACAGTACAGGTTTGCAGAGACTGGTTGAAAATGTCCGGTGCCAGTTGTTCAGCACAGTGCTTGAGAGTAGAGGGGGAAACATTGTCCAGTCCTGGAGATTTCCTGCTTTTCTATATTCTGGACAGCCTCTCCTGTATTTTTATTGTTGATGATGGAAAAGTGATGTTGTGCAGCATAGAGGGGGTGGGTAGTGGACGAGGACGCAGTCTTTTGCAGCCAGGCTGTAATTGGGTGTTAAGTGGTGATTGATGAGGGGTGGGTGGGAAAGGGTCCAGTCTTTTCAGACTGGAGGAGCTTTATATTGATATGGACAGGTTAAGTGGATGAGCAAGGAAATGGCAGATGGAATATAATGTAGGAAACGTGAAATTACTCACATTAGAAGAAAGAGTACAATGGCGAAGCATTTTAAAAATAATCAGTGAATGAAAGATATTAATACTTGAGAGATCTGTTGGCCTTATACTAAAATCACTAAAGGTTAACATGCAAAGACAAATGTGTAGGAAGGAACTGCAGGCTGGTTTAATCCAAAGATAGACACAAAAAGCTGGAGTAACTCAGAAAGCATCTCTGGAAAAAAGGAATAGTTGACGTTTCAGTTCGAGACCCTTCTTCAGACAAAGACAATTGGTACATTGGCCTTTATTGCAAGAGGATGTGTCTGGAATATTTTGCGTAGATGTAGTCTCCAGAGCTAAGCAGAAGTTCACCAGATTAATTTCTCAAATGGTGATTTTTTTTTTTTTTTTTTTTTTTTTTAAATTAGGTGCAGGAGTAGGCCATTCAGCCCTTCGAGCCTGCACCGCCATTCAATATGATCATGGCTGATCATCCAACTCAGTATCCTGTACCTGCCTTCTCTCCATACCCTCTGATCCCCCTAGCCACAAGGGCCACATCCAACTCAATCTTAAATATAGCCAATGAACTGGCCTCAACTACCCTCTGTGGCAGAGAGTTCCAGAGACTCACCACTCTCTGTGTGAAAAAAGTCTTTCTCATCTCGGTCTTAAAGGATTTCCCCCTTATCCTTAAGCGTGACCCCTTGTCCTGGACTTCCCCAACATCGGGAACAATCTTCCTGCATCTAGCCTGTCCAACCCCTTAAGAATTTTGTAAGTTTCTATAAGATCCCCTCTCAGTCTCCTAAATTCCAGAGAGTATAAACCGAGTCTATCCAGTCTTTCTTCATAAGACTAGTCCTGACATCCCCAGGAATCAGTCCTGGTGAACCTTCTCTGCACTCCCTCTATGGCAATAATGTCCTTCGTCAGATTTGGAGACCAAAACTGTACGCAATACTCCAGGTGTGGTCTCACCAAGACCCTGTACAACTGAAGTAGAACCTCCCTGCTCCTGTACTCAAATCCTTTTGCTATGAAAGCTAACATACCATTCGCTTTTTTCACTGCCTGCTGCACCTGCATGCCTACTTTCAATGACTGGTGTACCATGACACCCAGGTCTCGCTGCATCTCCGCTTTTCCTAATCGGCCACCATTTAACCATAGTTTGATTTTGTCATATGGCGAGCTTAAAAGAATGAGAAGTAATCTAATTGAAACATAGAAAATTCTTGCATAGCTTGACAGAGTAGATATGGAGATGATGACAATAACAAATTATTAGTTTGAGAGCAAATGTCTCCTCAGAAGCTGGTGGATCTTTAGAATCTACTACCCAAAGGTATGGCGGTTGCTGTTAAAATTCTAGATAGGTTGATGGACTTTGAAATATCAAGGATATGGAGTTAATTCAGAGAAGTAATATGGAGCTATAAAATAATCAGCCATGTTTTTGTTGAATGGCAGAATAGGGCCAAATGGCCTGCTCCTGTTTCTATTTTTGTTTTGGTCTTCAACCACTTGACATTGGCAGCAACCAGTTATAAATGATCGTAGTTTTGATCCATTGCTAACAATAAGGATTATTGATGTTTTTTGCCAATTAAAGATAAAATAAAAATTAATTTGGTGCGGTTGGTCAAAACTAAACAAATTCATGACAACAGTTTTCTGGGTTAATCCCAAACAATTCGGTAGTTTAAGACTGACATAATGCACAGATGAGACCAGGAACTACAGACTGCAAATAATACTTGGGATAACCGTTGAATTCTAATGGGAGTTTGACAAGGATGTCACAGGAGGTCATCAGCCAGTGATGCAAATTCTGTAAATATATTAAACATGGACTTGGCCAGGCTGCAGTATGGGGTCGTGAACCAATTGATACATTTAAAATAACTGCTCTGTGCAACACTGTCAGAATGTAAAGAGAGATCTCCAGTGGAGACTTCTTGTTGCCGGGTTGGAGAATGTACCACCCCAACATATCCAGACAGGACAAGGACGTGGAGAGTGTGCAGGAACAGCCAGTACAAGAGAAACCTCTGTGCTTTGTGGATGTAGGACCATACTGGTCTGAGCGTATGCTTAGCCAATGTCACCAGACGAGGCTGTGTAGTTCTCAAGGTGTTCGTTCATGCTGCCTGCCTGGCCACCTTCTGAATTTGCATTGATGCCCATGTCCACGCAGAGGGAGCACACCGTAGATATTATTTTGCAGGAGGCTTTTGTGACCAGTGGACATTACAGGTTACTCTGTGTAACATGGGCAAGCAGAAAAACATCTGAAGTCGTCTTCTTATCGAGTCCACACACAAGATTAGAAGTTGTTCAGCAGAGCTGAACACACTTCTCGGGCATCTGCATACAATGGTGTCTTTCTTGTGCGCAGTGGTGGAAAAATTGGTGGAAACAGGGCCGTGATATGAACGCACTTTCCTTGACCCCCATCTGAAGTCTCATGGGCCACTGTGCAAGAACCCCTTGTCCTGGACTTCCCGATGTTGGGGAAGTCCAGGACAAGGGGTCACAGTTTAAGGATAAGGGGGAAGTCTTTTGGGACCGAGATGAGAAAATCATTTTTTAAACAGAGTGGTGAATCTGTGGAATTCTCTGCCACAGAAGCTAGTTGAGGCCAGTTCGTTGGCCATATTTAAGAGGGAGTTGGATGTGGCCCTTGTGGCTGAAGGGATCAGGGGGTATGGAGAGAAGGCAGGTACAGGATACTGAGTGGATGATCAGCCATGATCATATTAAATGGCGGTGCAGGCTCGAAGGGCCGAATGGCCTGCTCCTGCACCTAATTTCTATGTTTCTATGTTTCTCTGAAGTCAGTTGTTGATATTTAAACGAAAGTGCACAAAAATTGAGCTTGCGGGTAAAGGAAAGAAAAGAGGGCACGGGAGCAACATGTATTGCAGCTACAAGTACTTGCAACGTAGTTGGTGATTAACATTTTGGAAATTCAGCCCATGATACTTTTCATTTCTGAAATCGCTGCTGACTGACCAATACTTCTTGACTACTGTAATTGGAATATGCAAACCAATTCTGGTCTGACTGCAATCCTCTTTTGATTGGAACAGCCCGGTGATGCTAATACTAGGTTTATAATAAATTGAAGTACAGTATTATTATTTGAAAGGAAATATCTGCAGGAAAATTGAAACATTTTCCAGGTAATTACTATCACTGTTTCCCTTCATCTCAATATGATCATCTGTAGTTTGCTGAATACTTGGTGTAAGTACTGAAGTCCTCTGCAAATCTGAGGAAGACGCTTGGTAGGTTGGAGAAATTTAAATTTACCAGGGGAAAGCGTGGAGAAGCCCTTTGAAACTGTAGCATCTTAGCAGTTTTCATTCAGTGCTATACCTCCAAACTTCAACACTGCAAAGTTTTATATTTGGCCTGAAATGAGGAGTGGGACAACAACATCCTGCCTAAATTCAATTCAGTTGCATTAATCTTTGTAAATGCATCTGTCATAAAACAAATGTTAGCCGCAAAAAGCTGGAGTAACTCAGCAGATCAGACAGCATCTCTGGAGAAAAGGAATAAGTGATGTTTTGGATCGGGACTCTTCATATTCCAGCTTTTTGTGTCTATCTTCAGTTTAACCCATTATCTGCAGTTTCTTCCGACACATCTTTTGTAAAACAGTTTACTTTAAAAGAGGAATGATGTGTAACAGTAACATTTAGTCACCCTTTTGTTATGCGTTGCATAAGACGGTGTTTCCGTGTGTGCCTGTTTCCTATGTCATAAAGTCTATTACAGGGTAAATGTTTATAAAGTAATTTCTCCTAAGAGAGAGCATTTCATCCTTGTGTGATTTTTCACGAGGTACAAATGAAAATCGTCCTTCTACATGAAATTCAATACTTTTTTGGCCTTGGGACTGCAATATTTTCTGGTGCTGGGTACATATTTCTGAAATCAGACATGCTGTTTTACAATATTTGAATTCCTTAGACTGAGTTAATTGTAATGTTTTTGCACTCTGAAGATCATTTGCGTAGTCGACATAAATATTCATGGCAACAAGACAGAATCTAGTTACTTGCAGAAGAATGTGCTGTTGTGAAAATATCACTATCATTGAGTATTCAGACTGAAATGTGCCCCCATCATTGGTTTACTTGGTTTGAGCACCTAAAGAGATGGGTTAATGTCATGCTCTTTTGCAAGTACAATGTTTAACCCAGTTATTGTGATTGTCAGTGGAGTGCGTGTGTGTCATGGGATCATAAGTGATAGGAGAAGAATTAGGCCATTTGGCCCATCAAGTCTACTCTGCCATTCAATCATGGCTGATCTATCTCTCCCTCTTAACCCCATTCTCCTGCCTTCTCCCCATAACCTCTGACACCTGTACTAATCCAGTATCTATCCATCTCTGCCTCACATATATTGCCTCTACAGCCTGCTGTGGCAAATAATTCCACAGATTCACCACCCTCTGACTAAAGAAATTCCTCCTCATCTTCTTTCTAAGAGAACGTCCATTAATCCTCAGGCTATGACCTCCAGTCCTAGACTCTCCCACTAGTGGAACCATCCTCTCCACATCCACTCTATCCAAGCCTGTGTGTGTGTGAGTGTGGAATAAACACCCCGCAGATTAATTTCTTCATCAGGACATTCCAGCAGGAAGCAATCATGTTTGAAATGTGTACAACAGATGTAAGTGGTCATTGGGTCAGATGATATCTTCACGACCAACCCTTACACAATAGACCAAGCTTGCTGAGACCTGAGCAACCTGGAAGTGAAATCTTAAATGCTATGTTTGGTTTTCCTTGCCCATCAGGAATAGCTTAGTACTCTTTTGCAACATGGCCTTGAACTTTGCTTTAAATAGACTACTCTTTCCACAATTGCTAAGACCACACACCCCTTCCACCAGCTTGCAGGGACTATATCCACAAGTTCTGGCTACAGTTTTCAGCTTGTTTATGTTCCACTCACTAACCAGTTGTCAAATTTGGGTCATGATGGGCAGTAGGAAGCTCTGTTGTGCTTTTTTCATTTAGAAATAACAAGCTAAATAAGTGAATATTCCTACTAATTGTTTGGTTTAATGACTTTGTTGGATAAAAATAGTGGTGGGTGTATGGAACAAGATGCCAGAGAAGGTAGTTGAGGCACGCACTATGCCAACATTTAAAAAATAGTTAGACAGGTACTTGGATAGGACTGGTTTGGAGGGATGTGGACCAAACGCGGGCAGTTGGGGCCAGTGTAGCTGGGACATGTTGGCCGGTGTGGGCCAAAGGGCCTGCTTCCACACTGTATCACTCTAAGATTCTATGAAAATGGGACTAAGCCAAAGGTGCATGGATGTGTCATACAGTGACAACAGTTTGCTACATTCTCACTTAGTGAGAGCAGACACATTTATATTGAACAAATGATTCCAGCAATTGTCAGTTTCATTTACAAAGCCCCCAGTTAAAATGCTTTCTGTTCAGTTTGTTGCGTAATTACTTTAAAGTATTTTTTTGGTATGACTACATCCAATTAAAATTAATGGTTGGAACCACAAAGATGATAAGAGAGCCAAGATATTGCATCAGTAGTTAACCTGATCTCTTGAGTTAATCTTATCAACCAATTGATTCTGGCTGGATTCCCCAGACTTTTGTTAATAGTTTGCAGACCGATTCTTATTTGTAAATATGTGAGGCAATTGGAAGATTTGGCTCTGCCTCTCTAGTCACCTCTGTGGTCTTCAGTTATGCAGCCTGAAGAAGAGTTATAGTATAAACCATTTAAAGGCAGCAATCCAATTCCTACTAGCAGTGTGGCCTGTCATTTGACTTTTAGAAGGCCTCGAATGTGTGCCACGCAAGAACTGAAAAAACTCGATCTAAATGAAAGTGCCAACATCAAACATCTCAGCCCAACAAGGGGAATAGTTTAAAAATGAATAGAAAAGAGAAGAACTTCTCAAACTGGCTGAAAGAGAGAAATAGTGTTCAACAGGGATCGCCGCTGCAACCATTCCTTACTTTGTGCTTTACATGACTCTCATCGTAGTATTCGTAGCCACGATATCATTTGTCAAATTGTGGTGTATTTACAATAATTGGGAAGATTTAAACAAGCCTTAGAGTGAATATAGGTAATTGGAAGGT
The DNA here is from genome assembly GCA_035221665.1 of Okamejei kenojei. Lineage (NCBI taxonomy): Eukaryota > Metazoa > Chordata > Chondrichthyes > Rajiformes > Rajidae > Okamejei > Okamejei kenojei. The sequence continues at coordinate 74,886,801 of CM069131.1, forward strand.
AGACAAAAATGCTGGAGAAACTCAGCGGGTGAGGCAGCACCTATGGAGTGAAGGAATGGGTGACATTTCGGGTCGAGAAATTCTTCAGTCTGAAACGTCACCCATTCCTTCGCTCCATAGATGCTGCCTCACCCGCTGAGTTTCTCCAGCATTTTTGCCTACCTTCGTTTGTTCCAGCATCTGCAGTTCCTTCTTAAACATTGGTAATTGAAAAGTGAAATTCAATAGAGCAATAGTTCGATTTTTGTGAGGTAGAATGAGGCCAATCATACGTGTAAGAAATGTAACTGAGTGTGAAGAAAAGAGAAAAAGGATAGTGCTGTTTGCCTCGCGGTGCCAGATCTTGGGTGCTGTCTGTGTGGAGTTTGCAGGTTTTCCTTCTGATGACCGCATGGGTTCTCACCAGGTATTCCAGTTTCCTCCCACATCTCAAAGACATATGTGGGTGTGTAAGCTAATTGGACTGTAAGTTGCCCCCAGTGTGCAGGGAGTGGATGCGAAAGTGGGATAACATAGAACTAGTGTAAACCGGTGATCAATGGTCAGTATGGACTTGGGTTGAAGGGTGTATTGCCATGCTCTATCTCTAAACTATGTAGAGATCTCAACTTTAAGTTAGATTCAGTTGCTGAAAGTGCCAACATCAAACAGCTAAGCCCATGTGAACAAATTATAGTTTTATTTGAAAAGGTATCAAATCTAAACCAAGGAAGTATTTGCCAATAAAAATAGACAATAGACAATAGGTGCGGGAGTAGGTCATTCGACCCTTCGAGCCAGCACCGCCATTCACTGTGATCATGGCTGATCATGCCCAATCAGTACCCCGTTCCAGCCTTCTCCACAATTCCCCTTACTCTACTATCTTTGAGAGCTCTATCTAACTCTCTCTTGAAAGCATCCAGAGAATTGGCCTCCACTGCCTTCTGAGGCAGCGAATTCCACAGATTCACAACTCTCTGGGTGAAAAGGTTTTTCCTCATCTCCGTTCTAAATGGCATACACCTTATTCTTAAACTGTGATCTTAAACTATGTCCCCTGGTTCTGGACTCTCCCTACATCGGGAACATGTTTCCTGCCTCTAGCGTGTCCAATCCCTTAATAATCTTATGTTTCAATAATCCCCTCTCATCCTTCTAAATTCCAGAGTATACAAGCCCAGCTGCTCCATTCTATCCACATAGACACCTCCGCCATCCCGGGAATTAAACTCGTGAATCCACGCTGCACTCCCTCAATAGCAAGAATGTCCTTCCTCAAATTTGGAGACCAAAACTGCACACAATATTCCAGGTGTGGTCTTACTAGTTCCCTGTACAACTGCAGAAGGACATCTTTGCTCCTATACTCACCTCCTCATGTTATGAAGGCCAACATGCCATTAGCTTTCTTCACTACTTGCTGTACTGGCATGCTTACTTTCAGTGACTGATGAACAAGGACCCCGAGATCTCTTTGTACTTCCCCTTTTCCCAACTTGACACCATTCAGATAATAATCTGCTTTTCTGTTTTTGCCACTAAAGTGGATAACCTCACATTTATCCACATTAAACTGCATCTGCCAAGCAGCTGCCCACTCCCCCAACCTGTCGAAGTCTCCTTGCATTCTCATAGCATCCTCACACTGCCACCTAGCTTTGTGTCATGTGCAAATTTGCTAATGTTACTTTGAATCCCTTCATTTAAATGATTGATGTATATTGTAAATAGCTGCGATCCCAGCACCGAGTCTTGAGGTACCCCACTAGTCACTGCCTGCCATTCCGAAAGGGATCCGTTAATCCCTACTCTTTGTTTCCTGTCTGCCAACCAATTTTCTATCCATGTCAATACCCTACCCCCAATACCATGTGCTCTAAATTTGCCCACTAATTTCCCATGTGGGACCTTATCAAATGCTTTCTGAAAGACCAGGTACACTACATCCACTGCCTCTCCCTTGTCCATTTTCCTAGTTATATCCTCAAAAAATCCCAGAAGATTAGTCAAGCATGATTTCCCCTTCATAAATCCATGCTGCCTCGGACCGATCCTGTTACTGCTATCCAAATGTACCGCTATTTCATCTTTTATAATTGACTCCAGCATCTTCCCCACCACCGATGTCAGGCTAACTGGTCTATAATTACTTGTTTTCTCTCTCCCGCCTTTCTTAAAAAGTGGGATAACATTAGCTACCTTCCAATCTACAGGAACTGATTCTGAACCTATAGAACATTGGAAAATGATCACCAATGCGTCCACGATTTCTAGAGCAACTTCCTTAGGTACCCTGGGATGCAGACCATCAGGCCCTAGGGATTTATCAGCCTTCAGTCCCATCAGTCTACCCAACACCATTTCCTGCCTATTGTGAAAAGCAAGATCGAGGTTGCAATGATCAACATTTGAGCAGGCTTGGGCTTTTGCTGGGAAACGCCAAAGTAAATAATTTGAAATTATTTGAGAATTTGACTGGGCTGATGAGGATAAGACTGAGTAACTAATGGCGCATACATACGAGAGATCACCGGTTAGATAATGAATTACGTCACCAGCTGTTGAAAATGTAGGAAATGATGCCATGTGGAGTGATCAAACATCGTGGCATGGAGACTTGGGGGAGAGCGTGGAAAGGAGAAAAGGATGTGGAAAGACATTTCTATGACGTGTGAAAGATCATTTAATTGAAAGGCTCTTTCTGTTCGTAAGCTATCACCGATTCTGTTCGAACATAGACACAAAAAGTTGGAGTAACTCAGCAGGACAGGCAACATCTCTGAAGAGAAAGAATGGGTGATGTTTAGGGTCGAGACCCTTCTTCGGACTAGTCAGGGAAAAGGGAAACGAGAAATATAGAAATAATGAACGGAAGATGATTCTGTTCAATGCTTACACTGATGTCCGTGCATGAAGTTTGTAAAACTGAGCTTTGGCCATGTGATACTTGTCCAGTTTGTTCATTTTCTTCCTTCTTATCTTATTTTGTATGACAACGTGTTTGTTTGCACATGTACATTTACGTAAAGTCCCAGAACGGATGCAAAATTTGCGTTGTGCATTTTGCATGCATTGCATATTTTACATAACCCAATGAAAAGCCTCTGTTTGGGGAGCTCTTAAATATGTAGTAATTTTTGATTTGATAATAATATGTGCAGGTTTTTTTTAGTAATATTATTAATGATTTTTCTAATATTTGACTGTGTTTTTGGGAGACTGGTGAAAAGCAAATTTGTACAATAGTGGCAAATGGTGGATTAAGATGGCGTATGTTTGATCATATCGTCTTTTTGTTGACTGGACAGCATGCAACAAACACTGGACCTTCGTACACGTGACAATAATAAACTAAACTAATTTGGTTTGACATTCTTCATTCTGTTTTGTAATATTTTAAGAAAAATATAAATAAGTAGCAGCATTGATGAAATGTTAGTTATTAAGCTTAAAATAGAATCTGAATAGCTGGGAAAAATCTGCAGGGTCAGGCAGCATCTATGGAAAGAGATACAGTCCAAGTTTTGAATATGTGACCCTATGTCATGTCGAATGACTGGTTGCAGACCAAAATATTGACTTTCTCTTTCTCTTTCTCAGCATTTTCTCTTTTTATTTCAAGTTTTCAGCATCTTATTTTAATTTATTTCCATCTTAATTAACCTTCGGTGTCTTTTTTGCCACCAGTTAGGCCAAGGCTGATCTGTGACCTATTGTTATATATAACTTTTTTAATTTTATAACTGTACTAGGTTTTTTGCATTTCTTTTTTGTGCCAGTTATGAAAATAGTTATGCAAAAACTTTAGCTTTCTGGAGCTGGGGGAGAGTTTAAACTAAAATTGCCTTAATGGGGAGCTGTTTGAGGCTTGAAGTCCAACTGAATTTTGCTTGCAATCTGGCCCGCTCTTTTGTGTGTGGCTGCAATAAGCTGTGTAGAGACCCTGGGTGTGCAAAATGCAAATATTATGAGATACTGAGACTCTAACTATCACCAGTGTTACAAAGGATAGGCCATTTTGTCTCAAAATATTTCCCTTCACTTATGAATTCCCTGCTGCCTGTTCTTCCAAAAAACATTAATCAGAAGAATACCTTATCAATATTACAGTGCGATGATCTTCATAAAATACCTTCAGAGCTCTAGAAGAAAAGGATGCAATGGATCCAGTGAAGTGGTTCCTCAAGCAAGCTGTCAGTCATTTGGCAGATTGCCTCCTCAGTAAAGCTTTCAAACAAGTGTCAAATAGTGCAGGACAGACATCCTCCTGCTTTTTAATCTGCGCTTTCACTACCTCTTAGAAAACTGGTGTTCAGTTTCCCTCTTTAGGATGGATTACAAGTTCTTTGCCCTGCCATTTCCATTTGTTTGAGCTGTGAACTGGCCCAGATGACCCACTTCTTTCTGACATATAATTTGAGGCTCATTAATGACAATGGCCAACTGGTCCAGGACCGAGTCCACCTATGTAGTGTGCTAGTCTGTCAGTTGCTCTCGCTTCTTTAGCTAGAAGAACATATTTTGTAGAGTAATTGGGATTCTTCCTCCGTTGTTCAGTCAAAGGCTGTTTTGTGGCCCGGTTCTGGCTTTTCTGTGCTGCTACAGTGCATCTGTTGTAACTTAACAGGTTTTTGAGGGGATTGTATCAGGGACACCATTTATTCTTCCAACTGTATTTCATCTGTGTGGAGCCATTCGTGTGTCTTTGGAGGAGACTGTCAGGGTTGGCGGTGTGTAGGCTGAGTATGAGGTTCTCCCTGTTTATCCCAATGGCAGGCATATGCCAATGACTGTCTGAAGAAGGGTCCCACCTCAAAATGTCACCTGTCCATGTTCTCCAGAGATGCTGCCTGACCCGCTAAGTTACTCCAGCACTTTGTGCCCCACGTGCATCTTGTTCTCACAAATCCAGTTGATCTCGAAAAGTTGTGCAACTCCCAGCAGGTCTTCCTGGCCACATCTTGCTTGTGGGAGAAATGTTTCAGACTCTTGGTAGATCAGTGGAAGTTAGACTCCTTACTGGAGCAGATAGAAAATAGGTGCAGGAGTAGGCCATTCGGCCCTTCGAGCCTGCACCGCCATTCATAGAAACATAGAAATTAGGTGCAGGAGCAGGCCATTCGGCCCTTCGAGCCTGCACCGCCATTCAATATGATCATGGCTGATCATCCAACTCAGTATCCTATACCTGCCTTCTCTCCATACCCCCTGATCCCTTCAGCCACAAGGGCCGCATCCAACTCCCTCTTAAATATGGCCAACGAACTGGCCTCAACTACCTTCTGTGGCAGAGAATTCCACAGATTCACCACTCTCTGTGTGAAAAACGATTTTCTCATCTCGGTCCTAAAAGACTTCCCCCTTATCCTTAGACTGTGACCTCTTGTTCTGGACCTCCCCAAAATCGGGAACAATCTTCCTGCATCTAGCCTATCCAACCCCTTAAGAATTTTGTAAGTTTCTATAAGATCCCCCCTCAGTCTTCTAAATTCTAGCGAGTACAAGCCAAGTCTATCCAGTCTTTCCTCATATGAAAGTCCTGACATCCCAGGAATCAGTCTGGTGAACCTTCTCTGTACCCCCTCTATGGCAAGAATGTATTTTCTCAGATTTGGAGACCAAAACTGTACGCAATACTCCAGGTGTGGTCTCACCAAAATCCTTTCCAATGCAGTAGAACCTCCCTACTCCTATACTCAAATCCTTTCGCTATGAATGCTAACATACCATTTGCTTTCTTCACTGCCTGCTGCACCTGCATGCCTACTTTCAATGATTGGTGTACCATGACACCCAGGTCTCGTTGCATCTCCCCTTTTCCTAATTTGCCACCATTCAGATAATAGTCTACCCTCCTGTTTTTGCTACCAATGTGGATAACCTCACATTTATCCACAGATGAAGGCGTGTGAGTACAATTCCTTTATCCGAGAATCTACCAAACCCACGTGGATGACGACTGGCCAGCAAACTATCACGAGTTGGAGGCAAAAATCTCCAATCCTTTAGAGCGCTGGACAGGTGCCTTCCCACGTGGCTCGAGGAGCTTCCATGATGTAGGGCTGTTTGCTGTTTTTTTCCATTACCCACTGCTTTTGGCACTATCATCCAAAAGTTGCCCATCAGCTTGATTGGGGCAAGTGAAATCTCTGAGTTTCTACTATGGTTCTTAGTCTGCCAGTTGATAGGCCAGTCAATTTCAAATTGTGCATCTGTACAAGGATTGTGACTGTCTGTTTTCAGATACTGCAGAAATACCCGTACATAGAGTGTCCTCCCAATGTTCACCACCAATTTTCATCCTGCACACAAATTTGCTTGAACCATCTCCGGCACCTCCCTCCCCTTTCTTGATATCACAGTCTCCATCACAAGAAATGGACTATTGACTGACACCAACAACTATCTCGACAACACTTTTTCCCATCCTGCTTCCTGCAAAGACTCTGTCCCCTACTCCCAATTCCCCCGTCTATGCCGCATCTATGCCCAAGATGAGGTGATCCATACAAGAAACATCTGAGATGTCCTCAATCTTTAGTGAAAGGGGGTTTCCCTCTCCCGTCATGAGGCCCTCGTGTCTCCTCGGTGCTCCGCCGTTGCTCCCCAATCCCTTAGTCGCAACAGAAACAGAGTCCCACTAGTCCTTACCTTCCACCCCATCAGCCGTTGAAAACCACACATAATCCTCCAAAATTTCCGCCACCTCCAACGGGATCCCACCACTAGGCACATTTTCCCATCTCCACCCCTTTCCGCCTACCGCAGAGACCATTCCCTCTGCAACTCCCTGGTGAACTCATCCCTACCCACCCAAACCGCCCCTTCCCCAGGTACCTTCCCCTGCAACCGCAGAAGATGCAACACCTGTCGCTATACCTCCTCCCCCAACTCTGCCCAGGGACACCGACAGTCCTTTCAGGATAGGCAGAGGTTCGCTTGCGCCTCCTCCAACCTCATCTACCGTATCCGTCGTTCAAGATGTAAACTCTTATACATCCAACCAAAGAGACCAAACGCAGACTGGGCGATCGTTTCGCGGAACACCTTCATTTGGCCCAGGTGAACCAACCTGATCTCCCAGTTGCTGGACACTTTAATTCTCCATCCCATTCCTACACGGACCTTTCTGTTCCTCGTCTCCTCCAATGTCAGAGTGAAGCTAAACGTAAATTGGAGGAACAACATCTCATATTTCGCTTGGGCTGCTTATAGCCCAGTGGTATGAATATTGATTTCTCTCACTTCAAGTAGCCCCGGAATTACCTCTCTTTATCCCTCCCCCACCCAAGTCTCACTAGCTTCTCGTTTTCACCAAACTAACAGCTAACAATGGCCTGTTTCCTTAATCATCGTTACTTTTTTGCATATCTTTCATTCATTGTTCTTTATCTCTCCACATCTCCATCTATATGATGGCTCGAAGAGCTGAATGGCCTATTCCTGCGTCTATTGTCTATATCTCGTTTCCCTTATCCCTAACCAGTCTGAAGAAGGGTCTGGATCCGAAATGTCACCCATTCCTTCTCTCCTGAGATGGTGTCTGCCTCGCTGAGTTACACCAGCTTTTTGTGTGTGTCCTCCCAGAAGATGTGTGCTGCCTTCAGCACAGTACACAGCTAATGATGGCAGGCATGAGCTGCACTTTTTTGGAGACATTATTGCCTGGGTTTTAACAGAACTCCTTTTATTTGGAGCCTAGGTCATGATTACCTCCCGCCCCTCTATACACTCCTCAACGTCTGGTTGCACTCTATCATCCTGATCTGTGGATGCCAAGTGCAGAAGAGCATGGGTGAAGTGCCGATCAGCGGGCCTTCTCATTTTTGTGCTCCTGAGTCTTGTCAGGATGTTCACATACAGAGCCAAGCAGTGGGCTGATGAATGGTTTGTCTGAACTAATAGACTGCCACTCTTTCAAAGTTGTGTCATGAGTGCACCAATGTGGCCCTGAAAAGAGAACATTTCATCCTTGTCCATTGCCCATCTATTTGGATAATGTGCCGTTGCCAGCAAAGTCTCGGATGAGATGCAGAGGTATTTGTTGAGATTTGTCCCGAAAAGCAACATTACACAGGACTCTGTACTAGCTGTTGCGGAGAACACACAGATACAAATTCTAAATGCTGTTAGGAATCCCTCATTGCAGTGAAAGATGCAGAATCATCACCTATGTGTCTGAAGGAGGAAACTGAACTAAAATGTTCTCTCCACAGCATGGCCTGCTGTGTTTGTCTTTGTGTTTTTCTCAAGATGCCATCATCTGCAGTTCCTAGTGTAGCCAATATTCCTTATTCCCTTTGCCCCGTTTCCACAATGATCTCTGTAAAATTTTGAGATGTATTTGGCATCATATGGTATAAATAATAATGAACTAACTTGACTGTTAAAGCAAAGATCTAAATCCTGCAGAAAACAGAAATCTAAAATGAAATTGATAACGTGCTGGAAACTCTTGTTTAAAATGAGGGTTGTGTGCAGGATTTGCCGGACTATTGAGGGTTGTGTGCAGAATTGCCGGACTATTCTCCTTCGAGCAGAGAAGGTAGGCAAAGAAAGACTTTATTAGAAGTGCTGAAAAGTAAAGGGTTTGATGCGGGAAATAACAGGAGAAACTGTTGATAGAAATAATGGATGCAACGAGAAGAAACAAGTAAAAGAACGAGAAGCATACTGAGTTTTTGCACAGCATAGAAAAAATTGTACCGTTGGGACAAGTAGAGGAAATTTGACTAATTAGATTTCACATTTATATAGCCAGCATGGGTATCGGGTGCTTAATCCTCGTTCTGTGATGAAACTGTACACATCTTTATCTGCACGTTCACTGTAGCAATAATGCTGTAACACTATATTCTGTACTCTGGTGTTTTTCTCTGCACTGTGTGTTGTATTTTTGTGTGGCTGATTGTTCTTGTGTACAGTATGGAATTGACTAGATAGTCCTAAACAAAGATTTTCACTATCGCAGTGCACATGACAACAGTAAACCAATAAAATATGTATTTTTTTTATTTTTTTTTATTTTATTTATAAAGAAAACTGCAGATGCTGGAGAATCGAGGGTACACAAAAAGCTGGAGAAACTCAGCGGGTGCAGCAGCATCTAAGGAGCGAAGGAGATAGGCGACGTTTTTCGGGTCGAGACCCTTCTTCAGACCGACGTTTCGGGTCGAGACCCTTCTTCAGACCCGAAACGTCGCCTATCTCCTTCGCTCCTTAATGCTGCTGCACCCGCTGAGTTTCTAGCTTTTTGTGTACCCTGTATTTTCTTTCTTTGCTTGTGGGGGGAAGATGAATTCAGGAATATTTTTGAATCTCTGAATTCATGTCTGAACGGTAACTTAAGCCTGATTTTTGTTTCTTTTGTATATTCCATTGTAACTGCTAATATGTGATTGAAAATGGCATTTGTATTTTATTCTTATATAATACTGAGATGAAGATAAAATATGTTAGAATTGAAATGCACTTGAAGATGTACAGTTGTTAAAGTGGAAGAACTAATGATAACATCTAGGTTAACCAAATGTTCAAAAACAGTGAAAATGCCCGAGTATCAGTAGTATCTTTTCATAATAAGAATTATGTGTTGGTACTAACATTACTGAAGCTGTCACCAATAGTTTAGCGATACAGAATCAGGCCCTACGGCCCACTGAGTCCGCACCAGCCATGATCCACGTACACAAACACTATCCTACACAGTTGGGACAATTTACAATTTGCTGAAGCCAATTAACCGACAAACCTGTACATCTTTGGAATGTGGGAGGAAACCGGAGCACCCGAGAAAACCCCAAGTGGTCTCTGGGGGAACGTACATGTTCTGTAAAACAAATAACACCCATAGCCAGGATTGATCACAGGTTTCTGGCACAGTAAAGCAGCAGCTCTACCGTTGCGCCACCAGCTGACACCACTTTAAAGGTTTTTAAATAATCAATAATTGTGCTAAATGGGGAATTTGTTGTATGGGGAACTTGATCCCAGAACAACTGAAAGGTGCTGAATCATCTGTCATACAATGCTGGAAGTGGTAAATTGATTCAGCAGAAACCGAGGTTTAGAATTTGATTTTTTTTTTTTTGGCCAGTTGTTTATAATGACAACTTCATTGAATTATTTATTATAACAAAACTGCAAGTTCTTACTTCAGTCCTTATCTTTATTTTCTATTTAAAAAAAAAAAAGCTCAATGGAACTGGAAGAATAGACCATAACTATAACCACAGTACATTGTGTCCCAATTCCCTGAAAGTGTCCTCCAATAAATTTATATCACAGATGGCCAAACCCTTCCACAAATTGAATTTGTTGCCATGTAATTATGACTGCCTTGCCTATACACAGTACAAATCATTTTGAAATATTTTTTACTTCAATGTCTCCATTCAGAAGTCTAATAAATCGTAAATTTGGTGAGAAGGGTTGACTGCCAATTATTATCCATAGTTAGTTTTCGGATCTAGTTTATGTATTTTAATCAATTTTCCATTATTTTCCCAAATCCTTTATATATGTATTCACTGTATGTGTGGGAATTTAAGTTTAAAATCAATAACAGTGAACAAATGATGCTGATAATGTTAATAAATCTTCCTGATAAAACAAGTTCAAGTAAGTATTTTAAGATGATGATGTATATTTGCAATAGCAAATTTGAGGCTGTGGTGAATTAATTTCAAATTCTGTCCTCCTCTTATTAACTTGTAGACATCTAATTATATTTAATCACAAGGAAATTGCTTAACGTGTGCTTTAACAGGGTCAATTGTGACAATTCAGTGTACTTTAGTATGTGCTAATTTTATAGGAGTGGGTTTTGCAAAGCTTGTTTATACAGAGGGGTTTGTGATTTCAACAAAACAGCTGCAGAAGTGGCATACGTAAAGAGATTTTGTCTGGCAAAACCATGTCATTCGCAGATCGTTTAAAGCAGCTCACCAGGCTTTGAATAAATGCTTGAAGTTAATATAATTACAAACATAATAGTCATTTAAAATTCTGCCTCACTGCATTTGCACAAATTTTTAGTTGATAAGAAAATCTTTTGATGGGTAACCATTGCCTGTGCAATCTAAGATAGACTCTACCCAGCTTCCGTTGATGAAACCTATGAAATAATTGCATATTTTGAATTATAGGAATTAGGCTGTTTGAGGTCTGATTCAGACTGAAATGGTATTCAAAGACTTCCAATTCCTGTGTTAATGCTCATGCTATTTGGGTGGGTTTAAATCAGATTGGCAGAGGGGAGGGATCCAATGCAGGACTGAGGCAGGTGTATGGAAGGTGATGATAGAAAGTTCAGTGGACAGAATAGGAAGAAGCATGGCAGGGAGCGAAGAGGGACTGTTTGAATTACATTTATTTTAATGCAAGAGGCTTGATGTGTAAGAAGGTAGAACTCGTGGTGCGAAAAGATATGTGAGAAAGAAACATTGTAGCTGTTACACAAACCCTGCTAGGAGAGGGGCAAGACTGGCAGCTTAATGTTCCAGAGTATAGGTACGACTGCAGGATACAAAAGGATACAAAGGACATTTATTATCACATACACCAAATGGTGTAGTGAAATTTGACTTGCCAATGCAGCACACAAATAAAGATAAGACACAACATTAAAGAATTTAACAACATACAATGGTTCCCACTGTGGGGGAAGGCAGCAAAGTCCAGTCCCATCCCCTGTTCACCCATATTCGGGTGTATTGTGGCCTCCGCAGCCAGTCCGATGTTTTCAGGCCCTCTTGCCGGAAAGCTGGAACTCCGGCGTCGGGTGAACACTCCTCAGCGGCTTGGAAGTGTCTGGAGCAGCCGCTTCCTCCCCGGAGACCGCGGCACCCGTAGTCCTCAGGCTGCGCTGGCTGGAGTTCTGACTCTGGTGATCTTGGATCCCAGGCTCTGCGGTGTTTTAAATCCCGCGGCCGGACGCCCGCTGCCACAGCTCCTCGGATGTTAAAGTCGGCGGCCACAGGCCCGCATTTATAGGATGGCCTGCCCTCTAGTTGGTTCTACACATTGGTTTAAAAACCCATCCCGTATATATTCCAGGAAATCCTCCTCCTTTGCTGTTTGGTGGTCTGTATACAACTCCCACAAGCGTTTTCTGCCCTTGGCTATTTCGCAGTTCTACCCACACGATTCTACAGCATCCAAGCTAATGCCTCTCCTTCCTATTGCATTAATCTCCTCTTTAACTGGCAACGCCACCCCACCTCCTGTTCCTTTCTGTCTATCCTTCCTGAATATCGAATACCTCTGCATGTTTAGCTCCCAGCCTTGGTCACCCTGGAGCCATGTCTCCGTAATTCCAACGATATATCCCTTAACTACTATCTGTCCATTCAATTCATCCACCTTATTTCGAATGTTCCTCACATTAAGGCACAAAGCTTTCAGGCTAGTTTTCCTTATCTCCTTGCTACCTTTTACTTCTGTCCTTTCATGGCCCTCTGTCTCCTTGAATTGGGTCCCATTCCCCTGCCCTGTTAGTTTATACCTGACGTTTCCTACACTCTCTTTCCCGTTAGCTGCACGTATACACTTCCACGTTGTTGACGTAGTAGGGAGTTCTAATTTTCCCATTATAGACTGAGACTGTCACAGTGCCAAGAGCTTTGGTGGAGTGGAATTTGTTAAACATGTCCAGGAAAGTTTCCTAAGGCAATATGTGGAGGGCCCTACGACGGAGAGGGCAAAGCGACCTACTCTTAGAAAATTGGGAAGAGCAAGTGACTAAAGTGTCGGTGGTGAGCCTTTTGGGATCAGTGACCACTGTTTAAAATAGTTATGGATAAAGACTAGGCAGGCACACAAGTTAAAATTCTGAATGGAGGCAAGGTCAACTTTGATGTTATTAGAGTGAATTTGCAAACGTTGATGGGATTAGGTAGACACAAAATGCTGGAGTAACTCAGCGGGACAGGTAGCATCTCTGGAGAGAAGGAAGGGGTGACGTTTCAGGTTGAGAACCTTCTTCAGACTGATGTCAGGGGAGTGGGCGGGACAGAGATAGGGACAGAATGTAGTCGTAGACAGTAAGACTGGTGGGAGAACTGGGGAGGGGATGGAGAGAGAGAGGGAAAGCAAGGGCTATTTGAAGTTAGGGAAGTCGATGTTTATACCATTGGGGTGTAAGCTACCCAAGCGAAATATGAGGTGCTGTTCCTCCAATTTGCACTGGGCCTCGCTCTGACAACGGAGGAGGCCCAGGACAGAAAGGTCAGAATGGGAGGGGGAGTTAAAGTGCTGAGCGACTGGGAGATCAGGGGGATCAGCTTGGCTGTTGTTCGCACCCTTTGCCCCACCGTTTACGGCTGTATGTTTTTCATGGCTGAAGCCTAAGTTTGGAAATACCTCCTTTAACTCAGTCACATTACCCTGTCCATTAAAGCCCTCCAGAACATTGCCTGGTCTATCTTTATGTTCTTCAGCGCAGCACTAGTTTTGTCAATACTTTGAAGTGTCTTGGAGCATATTTTATAATTATTAATAAATAAGGGCAACACGGTGGCACAGAGGTAGAGTTGCTGCCTTACAGTGCTTGTAGCTGCAGAGGCCCGGGTTCTATCCCGACTACAGGTGCTGTCTATACGGAGTTTGTACGTTCTCCCAGTGACCTGTATGGGTTTTCTCCAAGATCTTCGGTTTCCTCCCACACTCCAAAGACATCCAGGTTTGTAGGTTAATTGGCTTGTTAAATGTAAAAATTGTGTGTGTAGGATAGTGCTGATGATAGTGTTAATGTGCGGGGATCGCTGATCGGTGTGGGCCGAAGGGCCTGTTTCCACGCTGTATCTCTAAACTAAACTAAAAAGTTCTTGCTGAGCCCCCTTTTCCTCCATCCTTCTGCTTTTCCTCCAGCACTGCTTCATCTGACAGTAGCATTAGTCAGTTCTAGCCTCTCATTGCTGAGTAATAAACTTTCCACTACCCCATCCATCCTTTGTTTTGGATATGTGTATTTGTGAATGTCACAAAACTGAAGGAGTCAGAGCACCAGTTGCTTATTACTATGAATTAAGACAAATTGAATGAGAGATGTTTTATGGACTTGAGAACCATGTTACTGATAAGACATTGGACAATAGACAATAAACTATAGGTGCAGGAGTAGGCCATTCGGCCCTTTGAGCCTTGGAAAGAGAAAATAGTCAGGAGCCATTCTGGGGAGTATGACGAGGAGGAAGGTTATTACGTGCAAAGTGGCATGAAAGCTCCTCAGTGTAGAGGATAAGTACCGCTGAGAAGTTTCAGGATGCATACAGTATTTCCTACTTATAACATGTTTGGGAAAAGGTTGAGAGGATTTCAATTTGCTTTTTATCCTAGTTCTAGATGGACAAGCACCTCCTACCTGCTCCAAGGTGAAAATTGTAAAGTGAACTAAACCACAATTTTTTTTTTTCCCTTTTGTAACTTATTAAAATGAAAGTTGTACTAAGGCTGTGTCAGTCCAACTCATTGTTGTGGAAATATATGTACTCCCATCATATGATCGTCGCTTTACTTTGCCTCGCCTATCCTTATTGCATCCTACTACTTCAGTTCAGTTTCTGAAGATCTGGGTCTGGGTCCAGTTTCCGGGTCTGAAGAAGGGTTTCGGCCCGAAACGTTGCCTTTCTCCTTCGCTCCTTAGATGCTGCTGCACCCGCAGAGTTTCTCCAGCTTTTTGTGTACCCTCGATTTTCCAGCATCTGTAGTTCCTTCTTTAACAGTTTCTGAAGATGTTGGGCTTCCTACGGCTATAATTATCCAGGTGACAAATACAACCCAGGGTCTCGCCCTTAACCGGTGAACCTGAAAATAACAAAACATTGCTATAAACCTAAATAAAATATTAACAAAAAATACTGGACGCTGTCAGCATGTTAAGCTGTATCTGTGGAAAGAAATTGTTGTATTTTACATTGATCAGAGCTTTGAAAGATTAAATTAGTTTTGATTTGCAGTGAGAACGGGGAGGGTGGACTGAAAGGAAAGGGCAAGAGATTGACATTTCTGGTTGACCTTTCGTCAGACTTTTCCCAAGTTCTGTTGAGCATTTCCAACATATTCTGTTTTTATATGAGTAAGTTTTAGTAGGTAAAAAATTCCAGAAGATTAGTCAAGCATGATTTCCCCTTCGTAAATCCATGCTGACTCGGACCGATCCTGTTACTGCTGTCCAAATGTTCGGCTATCTCATCTTTTATAATTGATTCCAGCATCTTCCCCACCACCGATGTCAGGCTAACTGGTCTTTAATTCCCTGTTTTCTCTCTCCCACCTTTCTTAAAAAGTGGGATAACATTAGCTACCCTTCAATCCACAGGAACTGATCCTGAGTCTATAGAACATTGGAAAATTATCACCAATGCATCCACGATTTCTAGAGCCACTTCCTTAAGTACCCTGGGATACAGACCATCAGGACCTGGGGATTTATCAGTCTTCAGTCCCATCAGTCTATCCAACACCATTTCCTGGATTTCCTTCAGTTCCTCTGTCATCCCAGATCCTCTGGCCACTACTATATCAGGAAGATTGTTTGTGTCCTCCTTAGTGAAGACAGATCCAAAAAGTACCTGTTCAACTCATCTGCCATTTCCTTGTTCCCCATAATAAATTCACCTTTTCCGGTCTTCAAGGGTCCAACTTTGGTCTTAACTAATTTTTTCCTCTTCACATACCTAAAAAAGCTTTTACTATCCTGCTTTATATTCTTGGCTAGCTTACCTTAGTACCTCATCTTTTCTCCCCGTATTGTCTTTTTAGTTAATCTTCTGTTCTTTAAACATTACCCAATCTTCATGCTTCCCGCTCATCTTTGCTACGTTGTACTTCTTCGCTTTAATTTTTATTCTGTCCCTGATGTCCCTTGTCAGCCATGGTCGTCCCTTTCTCCCCTTGGAATCTTTCTTCCTCCTAGGAATGAACTGATCCTGCACCTTCTGTATTATTCCTAGAAATACCTGCCATTTTTGTTCCACTGTCATCCCTGCTAGTGTATCTTTCCAGTCAACTTTGGCCTGCTCCTCCCTCATGGCCCCATGGTCCCCTTTATTCAACTGCAACACTGACACCTCCGATCTACTCTTCTCCCTCTCCAATTGTAGATTAAACCTAACCATGTTATGGTCACTGTCTCCTAATGGCTCATTAACCTCGAGGTCCTTAAACCACATGCGATTTGTTTCTATTACAAATCTTAAATTGTGGAGTACACGGGCAAATAAAGAAATGATGGGTCTTTGTCCCAAACATTATGGAGGGCACTGTAACCAGTTATGGTAAGAAACTGCTCTGATGATAGACATTGAAATTCTCTGCCAGAGTACTTACTGAACCCTTGCTGCTTTCAACGTCGTTGAAGCACTGATTTATCTGCATAATGAGGATGGTTGGCTGGTCATCCAGAGCAGGTTTCACTGCTTGCAGTTTATCTTCAATCGCGTTTAAAGGGAATCAAAAGTAAAAGTTGGACCTTAGAAACAAAGATCTGCAGATGCTGGTTAATACACAAAAGATAACAATGTGCTGGAGTAACTCAGCAGGTCTGGCAGCATCTCAGAAGAACATGGACAAGGAATATTTTGTGCTGAAACCCTTCTTCAGACTGATTGTAGAGTGGGGGAGGGGGGGAAGAAAGGTGGAAATGGGGAGAGCCAGAACATTAAAGGAAAATCAAAATAGACTTTATTCGAGAAATAAATATATACAATACATGATCCTTGCAAAACTCCATCCGACATTCTCGGAGGGTAGACATACATTAAATACTGTTTACACAATTTTGGTATTGGTAAGGAAGAACCTTTCCACCAATGACAGATGGTGCGGCAATGTCCAGCTGATTGGCACATTGTGTGGCATCTGCGCCAGGCCTGTTCTTCGTAATACCGGCGACAGGTAGAACCTCAGCAGGTAGCGACACTTGGTGCCCATGTGCCTTGGCTCTACGCTCCGCCTGATACAGCCACACACGAAGGTGGCCATCAGGGTGAGGCCGACGTTGGGCAAGCTTTTATCTCCCCCCCCCGTTGTCTGCCGACGTGCATTGTGGCCCATCGTACCTGGCCCATCGTCGACCCCAGAAGAAGTGGAAGATGGCCCGGGTGATCCCTGTGGCGTAAGGCGGGGGGAAACGGGCCACACATGCGACAAGTACAGCAGCCCCGAGAGCACCTCACACCTGATGACCAATTTTTTTTAAATGATGACCAAGAAGTCAGGATTGATGGTGAAGGGGACGGAAGATCGGTCGGGCAAGTTGCCAAAGAGCATGGCCTTGCTCTTCCTGCAGTTCACCCTGGCTCCCGTGGCCGACTCAAACTGGTCACAGACGCTGATCAATCTGTGGACCGACCCTGGATCCGAGCAGAAGACAGCGACGTTGTCCATGTACAGGGAGGTTTTGACCTGATTGCCCCGATTGGCTGGCAGTGTCACTCCTCTTATGCTCACGCCCTTCCTGATGGACTTTCAAAAGGTTCTACACAACAGACGAACAAGACACAGGAGGGAGAGCAACCCTGCCTGACTCGAGACCTGACGGGGAAGCTGTGATTTCTACCCATTGATTTGGACTGCACTGCAGATATCGATGTAGAGCAGCTGGATCCAATTCCAGATTCCCTCCCCGAAGCCCATTTTGGAGAGCACGTCCGTCATGTACGTGTGCAATATCCCTGTTGAAGGCTTCTCCTGGCAGGCAGGCAGGCATCCACCTGTCTGTCCTGCACGTAGGCAATGGTATCTTTCAGCAGCGCCAGGCTGTCTTGAGATTTTCCCTCCAGGTGCAGCACATGTTTGGTCAAGTCAAGTCTAGAGCAGACTTGACCCAGTTGGCAATGGCCTTAAACAGGATCTTGTAATCTACATTCAACATTGTGATTGGTCTGAAATTCCTTATCATTCATCTCCCCCTTCTGCTTGTAGATTATGATGATGCTGCCCTCCCTCATAGAGTCTGAGATGCTGCTGGCTAGAAAAGCATGTCAATAGACAATAGGTGCAGGAGTAGGCCATTCGGCCCTTCAAGCCAGCATCGCCATTCAATGAGTTCGTGGCGGATTATCCCCAATCAGTACCCCATTCCTGCCTTCTCCCCATATCCCCTGACACCGCTATCTTTAAAAGCCCTATCCAGCTCTCTCTTGAAAGTATCCAGAGAACAGGCCTCCACCACCCTCTGAGGCAGACTCACAACTCTCTGTGAAGAAGTGTTTCTTCGTCTCCGTTCTAAATGGCTTACCCCTTATTCTTAAACTGTGGCTCCTGGTTCTGAACTCCCCCAACATCGGGAACATGTTTCCTGCCTCCAGTGTGTCCAAACCCTTAATAATCTTATATGTTTAAATAAGATCCCCTCTCATCCTTCTAAATTCCAGTATACAAGCCCAGCCGCTGCATTCTCTCAGCATATGACAGTCCCGCCATCTCGGGAATTAACCATGTAAACCTACACTGCACTGCCTCAATAGGAAGAATGTTGTTCCTCAAATTAGGGGACCGAAACTGCACACAATATTCCATGTGTGGTCTCACTAGGGCCCTATACAACTGCAGAAGGACCTTTTTTCTCCGATACTCAACTCCTCTTGTTATGAAGTCCAACATGCCATTCGCTTTCCTCACTACCTGCATGCTTACTTTCATTGACCGATGAACAAGGACCCCCAGATCCCGTTGTACTTCCCCTTTTCCCAACTTGACACTATTTAGATAATAATCTGCCTTCCTGTTTTTGCTACCAAAGTGGATAACCTCACATTTATCCACATTAAACTGCATCTGCCATGCATCTGCCCACTCACCCAACCTATCCAAGTCACCCTGCATTTTCATAGCATCCTCCTCACAGTTCACACTGCCACCCAACTTTGTGTCATGTGCAAATTTGCTAATGTTACTTTGAAAGTATCCAACGTCATTGTACACTTCCAGCAGGCCCAGGCCTACCCAGTTCCACAGAGCTGAATACAACTTAGCCGGTAAGCCATCGCTTCCGGGAGTTTTATTCGAGTCAAAGGAACGAATGGAGCGTCAATTACTCTAGGGTCAGTGGTTGGTCCAGACTCTCCCGCTTGCTGTCCTCCAAGACCTCCGTGATAGAGGACAGGAAGTTCTGAGAGGCAGTGCTGTCTGTGGCCTTTCTATCGTCCAAACCCGTATAAAAGGATCTGCAGATCCTCAGCATGTCCATCTGCAAGGATGCTACCGAGCCGTCCTCCTCCTAAGGCTGTTCATCACCGAGCATAAAACGATCTTACAACAAAGCATAGTAACAGATGTGGTGCCATCTGTCCCTCCATGTCCCAGAGTCTCAAAGCATGTGTTCAATTCCATGCCTTCCTTAGCAAGAACATCTGTAATATTTTTCAGAACTGCCAACCACGGCCAGCAGGAATCTGCACATTAACATGCATTGAAGAAGGGTATTGACCTGAAATGTCACCTATCCATGTTCTCCATGGTGCTGCAAGTCCTGCTGAGTTGCTCCAGAACTTCGTGCCCTTTCATATAAACCAGCATCTGCAATTTGTTATTTCTACATTTAAATGCATTGTTGACCATTAAGTGGTTTTGAGGATTCTAAAGTTATGATAAATATTAGTTCATTCCTAAACCTGCTACAAGTTTGCCTATAAGGCCCTGCATTAATCAACATGTTCATTATCTATGCAGGTATTAGAGTATATCTTAAAACCACTGTGGTAGATTTTATGCCTGTATTTTTTTAATCCATTTTTGAGTAAATTTAAATCTAGAAAATTGCCCAAAATGTCAAATACCATCTTACCGTAGCTAATGTTTGATGATTTGCCGTGTTGTTGGAATTAGCATATATTTTAACTACAATGTTTGGGTCTGGTAGTATTCTTTGTCTTTTTCATTACTTTTTAATGGCATAGTGCAACAGTATATTGTCAGTGCCCTGTGTGTGTATCACCTGGCTAAAGGTCTTTTGTGGTTTAAAGCTCCTGAGATTAGCTAATTTTCCCCAAAGTTAACATCTTTAAACATTGGTGGCTTTCTTTAGAATCTAATTCTCAGCAGTATTCAGCTAAAGATTGCTGCAGGACTTGTTTATGAATGAGCTTCATTAAATGTGGCTCCATTGAAACTTTCCTTCTATCCTTCATTGAAGCAAAATTCTCGGCGCGGAACAGCCTCCTGCGTTGCTTGGCTGGATCGTCATGGGGCGCTAGGAGGTCTACTCTCTGAACCAGTGCTCTTGCACTCGTGTACAGCACTGCTGAGTACACTGCCCCAGCATGGTGCCGCAGCGCTCATACTAGCAAGCTAGACGCCATACTCAACGACACCATGCGGATCATCACCGGCTGCCTACACCTTACTCTGACGGATCTTCTGCCGGTGCTTGCAGTTATTGTACCCGCCAAGCTTCGCAGAGAGTACTTCACTCACAGGCTGTTGTGCAAGGCCCATCAGACGCCAAACATCCTTTGCTCCATCTTGCCCAGGACTCACAGCAACTGGGACCTCAACGCCAGTCATCTCGTCGCCCCTTCTCCCGTCGTGCAGCGACCCTCTGTGGCTCCGGTTTCAACACACTAGGAGCATGGAGAACCAACTGGGAACAGACGTTGCGACCTCCGCAATTCACTGTTGCACCGAACACCACATCCCCACCCGGTTCGGACCTGCCCTGCAAAGAGTGGGTCGCCCTGAACCGGCTCCGTACAGGGGTCGGCTGGTTCAACGACAACATGCATCGCTGGGGGCTGATGTTCATCAGCAGCCTGCATGTGTGGAGCAGACCAGCAAACAGCACAGCACGTCATGTTCGACTGTGGTGTCCTCCGCCCCCCTGATGGACGGGTAGACCTCATGGCCCTCGGCAACAGCACACTGAACTGGCTACAGCATCTGGAGGGTGTTACATAACCTCTGCTGCTTCAAACGAAAGAAGAAGAATTGAAGCACCCGTAGTCAGGATCGAACCCGGGTCTCCGGAGCTGCATTCGCTATTAGGCAGCAATTCTACCGCTGCGCCACCGTGCAGTCCATTTTCTTTCTGACTATTTCCTTGTTAGCTGCCTGACCCGCTAAATTCCTCCCCAGCAGTTTTTTTTTTCTGCTCAAGATTGTAGCATCTGCAGCCTCCTGTCTCAAGCTGGTGACATTTATTTAAATGTGTAGGAAGGAACTGCTGATGTTGGTTTAAACCGAAGATAGACACAAAAAGCTGGAGTAAATCAGCTGGACAGGCAGCATCTCTGGAGAGAAGGAATAGGTGACGTTTTGGGTCGAGAAGGGTCTTGACCCGAAAATTCACCCATTCCCTCTCTCCAGAGATGCTGCCTGTCCAGCTGAGATACTCCAGCTTTTTGTGTCTATCTGAGATTTAATTAAAGATTCGTTGTTGCTAACCTATTGTAACTGTACATTTTACAAGAACTGAATTAAACACATTTTCACGGTTTGGCTATTAGAATAATTTGTACCCGTTACCATCTCTACTGTTCTAAATGGACAAAAAAATATTTCAAGTATAAGACTAATAATTATGCAACAATTACAAAATATGAAGCTAATACTTTAAGAAACGGACGTTTTAAATGACTTGTGTCAATAGGTACTCTGCCGCTGAATTCTATTGTTTCTGCCTTGATCAGAATATGCCAATTTTATGCTTTTTTTTTTGTTTTGAGTACAAGCATTAACGATTAACACTTTTCAGAGTAGATGTGACATTTGTGAGGTATTCTGAATTGCATGTTGAATTAGTGAGTATAATGGATGTGGTCCTCATGTATATCTAAGCTAACCTGAACACACAGAATGCGAGTGTGGAAAATGGCATGTTGGCATTTTATTCAAGAGTGTTTGAGTACAAGATTAATGGTGTCTTGCTACAATTATAGAGGTTAATTACTTCATAACATTGTGTAACAATGTTGGTCTCTTGGGAAAAGGTACAGAGAGCACAACAACAAAATTACTTGACTTGTTCCTAGTTTACAGATACAGAATGGAGTTAGGGGTTACAGTCTCAAACTATGGAATAGACTGCTTAGGACTGAAATTAGAAAACGCTTCACTTGTAGGTTGGTGAATCTTTGCAGTTCTCTACCCTGGAGCATTATAAATACTCACTTTTTGATGATATCCAAAATAGTGATAGATTGCTTGATGATAAAGGAATCGGGGGCTATGGGTGTGGGACAGAAAATGATGTTGAGGTAAAAGAACAGCCATTAAATTCTTGATTGATGGAGCAGGCCAGGAGCTGAATCACCCTCTCTTGCTAAATAATAATTTGCACTGGTATTGGCGTTAGTAATTTGTTTAATTTTTGTTATATTATCTGTGTATTGTGTTTACAAGCCTGTTAAGCTGCTGTAAATAGGAAATTCATTATTTTGTTGTTGGTACATATGATCATTAAACACTTTGGACTCTTGACTTGACCCGTCTTGACCCCTAAGTTCAGCCACATAGAACGGAAAGTTAGAAAATTAATTTCATGGCCCTGGGTATTGTTTGTGTAGTACAACAAATTATAAATCATTGGACTATGACAGAAGCAAAACTCGGATACCATTTGAGTTCCTGGTTACAATCCACTTTAAATTCCCCGTACCTCCTCCATCCACCACAGTCTCCCTTTTTTTGCTTATTCCATCTCCACATCTCAAAATCCAGAAAACAAACGTGATACCCCTCTGTGGCAAAGAAAAAAATATAAAAGAATATTCAACTATGATATTGCCCCACCTTCTTGAGTTTCTAGATCAAAAGACATGCAATTTGGTGATAACACATTTTGCTTCTCCCATCTTATAATAAAATGTAAAGTCGATGTGTCGAAGGATCTCTCTTTAAAAAAAAAACACACATGAAGGCTACACCATCCCAGATAAATACTTCACCTGTCACTGCTCTCCCCACTGCAGGTAATTGCCAGGAGAGACAAAAATAACCTGAGAACAAATAAAGGAATGAGGGTGGCACGGTGGAGCAGCAGCAGAATTGCTGCCTTACAGCGCCAGAGATCTGGGTGTGATCCCAACTACGGGTGTTGTCTGTTTGTACGTTCTCCCCGTGTCACGTGGGTGTTCTCCGAGATGTTCGGTTTCCTCCTACACTCCAAAGATGTACACGTTTGTAGGCTAATTGGCTTGGTATAAATGTAAATTGTCCCTAGTGTGTGTAGGATAGTGTTAATGTGCAGGGATCTCTGGTCGGTGCAGACTCGCTGGACCAAAGGGTTTCCGCGCTCTATTTTTAAACTAAACTAAAATTCTGCCTGCCCTCTCCAAAACCAACCCAGTACAACACATGGAGCATGTTACCTATGTGACATGCTCTGTGCAGCTTGTCCTTCAGTGTTTAAAGGGTTGGCAACCACTGTTGTAGTCAGGTTTACCGTTCACTGAGGGAGGGGGAAAAATAAATGGCTAACATCCAGTCAGTTCAAACCCTTGCATAATTTAAATTGATTTTGCTGCCTTTCACTGGTTCCTACCCCATATTTTTCCAAAAGCTTTTCAAAACTTGTTCTTGCGTTGAACTTTCATTTGGAGGAATACTTTTGGAATGAAAAAATAGGTGGCTTCTGCTTGAGTCATTGTGGGTTGTGTGCTGACAATGTAAGGTGCATGATGTGTGAATGACACCAGGAGCAATTACAAGAAGGTGATGAGGCCATACTTGGAGCACTGTGTGCACTTTTGGTCACCCTGCAATAGGAAAGATGTAATTAAACTGGACCGTGCATGGAGCATTTACGAGGATATTGCCAGGACTTGAGGGGCTGAGCAGGCTGAGACTTTATTCCTTTGAGCGGAGGAAGCTGAGGGATGAATTTTTTTGGAGGTCTATAGAATCAGGAGGGGAATAAATAGGGCGAATGCATAGTCTTTTACCCAGAGTACACAGGTTTAAGGTGAGAGGAGAAATATTTAATAGGAACCTGAGCAGCACTTTTTTCACACAGAGGGTGGTGGATATATAGTAGAGGCAGGTACTATTATATTTAAAATCATTTGGACTGGTACATGGATAGGAAAGGTTTAAAAGTATATGGGTCAAATACAGGCAAGTGGGACTAGTGCACACGGGTCATGTTGGTCAGTGTGGGAAAGTTGGGGCATCTAGGTCAGCATGGACGAGTTAGGCCTAAGGCCTATTTCTATGCTGTTTGACTATCTCTGTACACATCAATCAGCTGACTATTGTTGGAGGAGGGGAAGGGAACCAAGCAGCTGAACTGGACTATCTATATCAGGGCCTGTAGTTGAGCAACCTCTTCCAGGGTTTGATCTTGAAGGCATTTCAGCTGTGTAAGGTTTACACAGCTGAAATTGATTTAATAAACATTGGGTTATGTGTTGACAGTGTCGAGTGCTTGCTGTGTGACTGACAGAAAACCAGCAGCACAATGCGATGTCAAGAAGGACAGTAAACACAATCAGTTTAATCCTGTAGCCGACCTCCAGTGCAAAAAAACATAATCTTAATTCATGACTGTTTCTACAATGCGCTCCAAAATGTTTGGGACAAAGACCCATCATTTATTTATTTGCCTCTGTACTCCACAATTTGAGATTTGTAATAGAAAAAATCACATGTAGTTAAAGTGCACATTGTCAGATTTTATTAGAGGATAATTTTTATACATTTTGGTTTCACAATGTAGAAATCACAGCAGTGTTTATACATAGTTCCCCCATTTCAGGGCACCATATGTTTGGGACACAGCAATGTCATGCAAATGAAAGTAGTCATGTTTAGTATTTTGTTGCATATCCTTTGCATGTAATGACTGCTTGAAGTCTGTGATTCATGGACATCACCAGTTGTTGGGTGTCTTCTCTGGTGGTGCTCTGTCAGGCCTGTATTGCAGCCATCTTTAGCTTATGCTTGTTTTGGGTGCAAGTCCCCTTCAGTTTTCTCTTCAGCATATAAAAAGCATTCTCAATTGGGTTCAGATCGGGTGATTGACCACTCAAGAATTTACCATTTATTAGCTTTGATAAACTCTGTTGCTTTAGCAGTATGTTTGGGATCATTGTCTTGCTGTGGAATGAACCCCCAGCCAATGAGTTTTGAGGCATTTGTTTGAATTTGAGCAGATAGTATGTGCATATACACTTCAGAATTCATTATGCTACTACCATCAGCAGTTGTATCATCAATGAAGATAAGTGAGCCAGTACCTTCAGCAGCCATACATGCCCAGGCCATTACACCCCCACCACCGTGTTTCACAGATGAAGTGATATGCTTTGGATCTTGGGCAGTTCCTTCTCTCTTCCATACTTTGCTCTTCCCAGCAGTCTGATATAAGTTAATCTTCGTCTCATCTGTCCACAATACCTTTTTCCAGATCTGTGGTTGCACTTTTAAGTACTTCTTGGCAAACTAACCTGGCCATCCTATTTTTGCGGCTAACCAGTAATTTTTATCTTGTAGTGTAACCTCTGTATTTCTGTTCATGAAGTCTTCTATGGTCATTGACAAATCCACACCTGAAGAGTGTTTCTGATCTGTCGGACAGGTGTTTGGGGATTTTTCTTTATTACGGAGAGAATTTTTCTGTCATCAGCTGTGGAGATCTTCCTTGGCCTGCCTGTCCCTTTATAACATAACCATATAACCATATAACAATTACAGCACGGAAACAGGCCCTCTCGGCCCTTCCAGTCCGTGCCGACCATTTGTTTTCCCCTAGTCCCATCTACCTGCACTCAGACCATACCCCTCCATTCCCTTCCTCTCCATATACCTATCCACTTTACTTTTAAATGTTAAAATCGATCCTGCCTCCACCACTTCTGCTGGAAGCTCATTCCACACAGCCACCACCCTCTGAGTAAAGAAGTTCCCCCTCACGTTACCCCTAAACTTCTGTCCCTTAATTTTCATGTCTTGCCCTCTTGTTTGAAGCTTCCCTACCCTCAATGGGAAAAGCTTATCCACGTCAACTCTGTCTATCCCTTTCATCATTTTAAAGACCTCAATCAAGTCCCCCTTAACCTTCTGCACTCCAAAGAATAAAGACCTAACTTGTTCAACCTTTCTCTGTAGCATAGTTCCTGGAACCCTGGCAACATTCTAGTAAATCTCCTCTGTACTCTCTCTATTTTGTTGACATCCTTCCTATAACTAGGCGACCAAAATTGTACACCATACTCCAGAATTGGTCTTACCAATGCCTTGTACAATTTTAACATTACTTCCCTACTCCTATATTCAATGCTCTGATTTATAAAGGCCAGCACACCAAAGGCTTTCTTTACCACCCTATCTACATGCGATTCCACCTTCAGGGAACTATGCACAGTTATTCCTAGATCCCTCTGTTCCACAGCATTCCTCAATTCCCTACCATTTACCATGTACGTCCTATTTTGATTTGTCCTGCCAAGATGTAGCACTTCACACTTATCAGCATTAAACTCCATCTGCCATCTTTCAGCCCACTTTTCCAAATGGCCCAAATCTCTCTGTAGACTTTGAAAATCTACTTCATTATCCACAACACCACCTATCTTAGTATCATCTGCATACTTACTTATCCAATTTTCCATCCCATCATCCAGATCATTGATGTACATGACAAAACAACAGTGGGCCCAACACAGATCCCTGAGGCACCCCACTGGTCACCGGCTTCCAACCTGACAAACAGCCATCCACCATTACTCTTGACATGTCCCATTCAGCCACTGTTGAATCCATCTTGCTACTCCGCCATTAACACCCAAAGATTGAACCTTCTTAACCAACCTTCCATGGGGACCTTGTCAAAGGCCTTACTGAAATCCATATAGACAACATCCACTGCTTTACCTCATCAATTTCCCTAGTAACCGCTTCAAAAAATTCAAGAAGGTTTGTCAAACATGACCTTCCAGGTACAAATCCATGTTGACTGTCCTGATCAGACCTGTTTATCCAGATGCTTATATATATTATCTTAAGTATCCTTTCCATTAATTTGCCCACCATGACGTCAAACTAACCGGTCTATAATTGCTAGGTTTATTCTTTGAACCCTTTTTAAAACAATGGAAACAACATGCGCGGTACGCCAATCCTCCGGCACTATTCCCGTTTCTAATGACATTTGAAATATTTCTGTCATAGCTCCTGCTATTTCTACACTAACTTCCCTCAATGTCCTAGGGAATATCCTGTCAGGACCTGGAGACTTATCCACTTTTATATTTTTCAAAAGTGTCAGTACTTCCTCCTCTTTGAATCTCATAGTTTCCATAGCTACTCTACTTTTTTCCCTTACCTCACCGAGTTCAATATCCTTCTCCTTGGTGAATACCGAAGAAACTAAATTGTTCAATATCTCCCCCATCTCTTTTGGCTCTGCAGATAGCTGTCCATTCTGGCTCTCTAATGGTCCAATTTTATCCCTCGTTATCCTTTTGCTATGAATATAGCTGTAGAAACCCTTTGGATTTACTTTCACCTTTCTTGCCAAAGCAACCTCATATCTTCTTTTAGCCTTCCTAATTTATTTCTTAGGATTCTTTTTACATTCTTTATACTCCTCTAGCACCTCATTTACTCCATGCCTCCTATAATTATTGTAGATAACTCTCTTTTTTCGAAACAAGTGTCCAATTTCCCTTGAAAACCATGGCTCTTTCCAATTTTTACTATTTCCTTTCAACTTAACAGGGACATAAAGATTCTGTACTCTTACAATTTCCCCTTTAAATGTCCTCCATTTCTCTTCTACATCCTTCCCATAAAACAAAGTGTCCCAATTCACTCCTTTTAAATCCTTACGCATTCCCTCAAAGTTAGCCTTTCTCCAATCAAAAATCTGCACCCTAGGTCCAGTTCTGACTCTCTCCATAATTATATTGAAACTAATGGTATTGTGATCACTGGTCCCGAAGTGCTCACCAACGCATACCTCCGTCACCTGACCTACCTCATTTCCTAACAGGTCCAGCACTGCCCCTTCTCTGGTCAATACCTCTATGTACTGCTGCAAAAAACTATCCTGCACACATTTTACAAACTCCAAACGATCCAGCCCATTTACAGAATGTGTTTCCCAGTCTATTTTTTTTCTTTGCGAATAGTAAGCTCACCAGTGCTCTCTTTCTTCTTAATGATGTTCCAAACGGTTGATTTTGGTAAGCCTAGGTTTGGCTGATGTCTCTAACAGTTTTATTCTTGTTTCTCAGTCTCATAATGGCTTCTTTGACATTCATTGGCACAACTTTGCTCCTCATGTTGATAAACAGCAATAAAAGTTTCCAAAGGTGATGGAAAGAATGGAGGAAAGACTAGGAGCTGAGAACTCTCTTATACCTGCATTAAGGAGGCATTGAGCAATTACAAACATCTGTGATACCATGTGTCCCGAACATTATGGTGCTCGATATGGGGGGTATTATGTATTTCAACTTCTTATTGCTATAATTTGGGACATGGAAGAAATTGATATAATATAAAATGAAATAACTTTATATTGGTTCTTCGTAACCTTGAAATATGAAGGTGCTTTCCAGCTGTATCTCATATCTGTGTTATCTGTATATTAGTTATTTGTGAAGAGTAACCTTGTAATAAAATAGTAAGGTGGCAATCGATTGTGTGCATTTCAAGGTATCTCAAACAGCATGGAATTCATAAAAGGGAGAATCAGAGAACTCAGACTTGTAACTCAAAATTGTACATTTAAAGCTAATGGGAGTCACCCAGTAAGCCTGACTGATGCTTGATTCCAACTTGACTAAACAACTTGTTTTTGATGGTAAAAAATCATTAAATTCTGGTTGTTGTACAAAATGTTGGTTTGGACATGAGCTGATGACCATCCGGATATAAATAGGAATGTGTTTTCTGTACGCTATTATGGATGAGGAAGGCCAGGTAGTTGCAGTATACAGTTTCCTCAGAAAAGAGCAGTCGCAGAAATGTTGTCTACGCATGTGATAAATGAGGAGTCAGCTGTGAACCATCGGCTGCAAACTAGGACTGTTGTTGCCATGGCAGCGTCAAGTGGCATTTAGTGGTAATGCATGACTAACCTTGTTTAACAGGCTAGTTTTTGTGAAAATACTCCAACCATAGCGAGGAATTGAGAAGCACTAGAATATGTTGCACAATTGTTGCCTTTATGTTCGATCCCTGCCCGCTTGATCCAACCATCAATGTTCCATATAATGAAAGTTTACGAAGAATACAGAAAGGCTTTTGATATTTCGAACCAATTCTAGTGGATGGATTTTCGTGAATCAGTCTGTGGACCTGTGTGGCATCCATTCAAGCAAAACTGTTTTGATAATGTCATTTTTCATGCAATATCGGTATGTAGCTGAAAGTGCTATTTTTATTTTGTTAGAAAATCTGTAAAACTTCATAAATGGTATAAATTAGTGAAAATGTAAAATGTGTTGCTTTCCTCCCTCTCCTCTCCCCTAAATTATCAGGTGGCCTAAAGACACTGAAGCTCAGTTAGAGCTTTAAGTTCTTTTTTCCCCATATCATTTCAAAATGTATTACTTTTAACAAAGATCTGCAGAAGACGAAAATGAAATCAGTAGATTTATTCCCCCCTTTTGAATATGTCGAGTAAATACTGTATCGTAAATATTCTATCTGTGATTTGAGAAGCATCTTATGGTTAATAATACTTAGCGCTGAAAGTGCATAGATGTGAATATATAATCTGTTGTCGTGAAGACTTTCCTCTTTTTAAAGAGACATATATATGTTCTAACCAGCAATCGAGGGTTTAATAACTGCCGTGTTGAAGAGCTGGTTGTGTGATTTGCATTTCCAGATACTCTGATCTGATGTTAAAATGGCCACGAGTCTCCGATAAGAAACCTCGCTCCTCCAATTGTTTTGGTAAAAGGCCTGAAGTTATTTCCGTTTTCATCTGTGATAATACTAGAGTTCAATAAAGGAGATGTTTTACAGAGGTATGTTAGCAAAGCGTATTTAATTTTGCATAAAATATAAAATCTGTAAACTTGTTATTTTTAGGTGTTAAGAAACAAACAAGCCTAATTTAATTCTGCAGTGAAGTGCTTCTGAAATTAAATTAGTTGCATAATGTATCACGCCAAATTTCTGCAGCCACCCCATCTTCATTAACCAAGACTTAAGATTTTAACTCCTCTCGCCTTTTTTCCATCGGGTAGTCTGGGCTTAGTCATACAGGTACAGGGGCTCTCTGGCTTATGGGAGACTTGATATGCAGAAATTTGGCTTTTGCAAATTCTACCATAATTTTTTTTTAAGCCTTGCAAATAATATTAAAATGTTCTGCGATATTAATAAAACTATACAGTATATATTGGTGTATGGTCTCGGTGAGACCAAGCGGAGACTCGGCGATCATTTCGCCGAACACCTCCGCCCGACCTCCCGGTGGCTCAGCACTTCAACTCCCCCTCCTATTCCGTATCCGACCTCTCGGTCCTGGGCCTTCTCCACGGCCAGAGTGAGCAACACCGCAAGCTGGAGGAACAGCACTTCATATTCCGCTTGGGGAGTCTGCATCCTCTGGGCTTGAACATTGAATTTTCTCAATTCTGTTAACCCTTGCTGTCTCCTCCCCTTCCCACCTCTCCCTCAGCCCTCGGGCCCTGGCATTCCCTCTCTCTCTATCTCTCTCCCCCACCCTAGTCGCACTAGCTTCTCATTTTCACACTACAAACAGCTTACAATGGCTTGTTCCCTTTATCATCGATAGCTTTTTGCATATCTTTCATTCATTGTTCCTTATCTCTCCACATCACCGTCTATATCTCTCGTTTCCCTGATCCCTGACCAGTCTGAAGAAGGGTCTCGACCCGAAACGTCGCCCATCTCCTTCGCTCCTTAGATGCTGCTGCACCCGCTGAGTTTCTCCAGCCTTTTGTGTACCCACAGTATATATTCAATTAGTTTCATTATGATATTGTAAAGGTGAACATAGAAGATATTCAATGAAAGAATTATAGGAAGTGTATACTGAGCAATACAGAATAAATTGTTTTCGACTTTGGGGGGGGGGGCGGACTATTTGCAGACAGTTCTCAGAGTGAAACCCTTGTGTGACCTGTGGACTCCCTGTACTTGATAGGGACCCTAACCAAATGTCAAATGCAATGTAATGTAGAAATTTGTTCAGTGGTTTTAAGAAACAAACCATGGTACTGCAGTTTGTTTTGTTTGCAGTATTGTAAAACCGCGTGCATTTTAATACATGACAGCTGTTATTACAAAGATGTACAAATGTGACTTCCTTCTCATCACTGCTCCTTAGGGATCCCTAGTTACGGGCACAAGCTAAATGTACATTTCATAGCATTTTGCATTATTGTAGTAATAAATTGTGGTGGCATATGATCATCATTGGTCATATGATGCAGGCAGATGGAATGGGAGGCGCACTTCAGAATCCAATCCATAGCAACACCCTCAACTGTTTAAATGTTAACTTGTCATTTCTAAATGTCTTCCTCAGCAGCTGAAGGTAAATGTTAACTTAAAATGACTAAAAACGATAGTATTGCAAAATGTCTGGAAGATTTTATTTTGACCAGTCTAATCCATCTATCATTACAGTACTTAGTAGAGAGCAGGGTCTCTCACCTGCCTGGTTTGTTACTTCATTCTGCCCATATTCCCTTCTGCTTTCTGTGTATCCATTTTTTGTTGTTCCTCTTATCTTGCCTTCCTTTTAAGTTGGCTTTGAGGTTTGGCAGAGAAAGGAGCCTCAAGCACCTGCGTTTAGAACAGGCCATATGCGGTAAATATGATATTGATGAAAGTCTTTGCCCCTCGACTTGGATAGAGCGGATGTGGAGAGGATGTTTCCACTAGTGGAAGAGTCTAGGACTAGAGGTCATAGCCTCTGAATTAAAGGATGTTCTTTTAGGAGGAGATATTGGGACTAAAGGAATTTCTTTAGTTAGAGAGTGGAGAATCAGGAATTCTTTACCACAGAGGCTGTGGAGGCCAAGCCAGTGGATATATTTAAGCAGAGATAAATAGATTCTTGATTAGTATGGGTGTCAGAGGTTAAGGGGAAAAGGCAAGGGAATGGGGTTAGGAGGGAGAGATGATTGAATGGCAGAGTAGACTTGATGGGCCAAATAGCCTAATTCTGCTCCTATCACGTGATCTAATGACTCCGGCGTTGTGCCCATTTTCTTCCTCCAACCGCATGCTTCTCACTTCAGCATTTCCCTTAACTCCTCCGCACCCTCTCCCTCAATTCCATTTACCAGCATCTTTTTTCCTCTTTTATTCTTAGTCTTCTCTTTCCCCACACTCCTCTAGAACATTCCCTTTCCCCTT
Organism: Okamejei kenojei; assembly: GCA_035221665.1. NCBI lineage: Eukaryota > Metazoa > Chordata > Chondrichthyes > Rajiformes > Rajidae > Okamejei > Okamejei kenojei. Next base: position 74,919,072 of record CM069131.1, read on the forward strand.
TCTCCTGTAGTAACTCAGTGCATCTGTCTGATACTGATGCATCTTGGGAAGCTGCATTGGCTAGGCTCTCAATGAACCAATGAAAATGTTTCAGAAAACGTGTACAATCTGATGAAGTTCTGCAGTTAGGATCTATAATTATGCAGCATTGAGTTGACAGAGATGTTTTCTAATATTAATATAGAATCATTAATTGATAAGCGAGAGATGTTTTCTAATATTAATATAGAATCATTAATTGATAAGTGGGAAATAAATTAAGTTTTATCCTACATGATAAAATGTGGATACAGGAAGTACATGCAGACAAGGTTTTTAATACAGTCTGAATTAAGAAGTTATTTTTTTGGGACTAGAACTGCCACAGCTGATGGCTCTGCTTACCCCGCGAGCACAAGTTCACAAGTTATAGGAGTAGAATTAGGCCATTCGGCCCATTGAGTCTTCTCCGCCATTCAATCATGGCTGATCTCGGCCTCCTAATCCAATTTCCCTGCCTTCTCCCCCGTAAGCCTTGACACCCTTTCTAATCAAGAATTTGTCTATGCCTTAAAAATATCCACTGACTTGGCCTCCACAGCCTTCGGTGGTAGTAAGTTCTACAGATTAAGTACCCCCTGACTAAAGAAGTTCCTCCTTTCTAAAAGAGCGCCCGTTAATTCTAAGGCTATGACCTCTGGTCTTAAAATGTTCCACCAGTGGAAACATCCTTTCTACATCCACTCTATGCCTTTCATTATTCTGTAAGTTTCAATGAGGTCCCCCCTCAACCTGCTGCTTTTAACAGATTTTTGAAAATTGAAGAGACATAGAAATATAAAATAGGTGCAGGAGTAGGCTATTCAGCCCTTCGAGCCAGCACCACCATTTAATATGATCATGGCTGATCATCCAAAATCAGTACCCTGTTCCTGCTTTTTCCCCATATCCTCGATTCCTTTAGCCCTAAAGGCCAAATCTAACTTTCTCTTGAAAACATCCCACGAATTGGCCTCCATTGCCTTCTGTGGCAGAGAATTCCACAGATTCACAACTCTCTGGGTGAAAACGTTTTTCCTCATACGTTTGATACTTGGTTTCATGACTGTGGAATTCATGTTGTGGAATTAATTGCCACAGACGGCTGTGGTGGCCAAGTTATTGGGTATTTTTACGGTAGAGGTTGGTAAGGGTGTTAACGTTTATGGGGAGAAGGGAGAACAATAGGGTTGAGAAGGAAAAATAGATCGACCATGATTGAATGGCAGAGTAGACTCGATGGGCCAAATTACCTACTTCTGCTTCTATGAACTTATGACTAGCAAGTGATTATGTCAGGGACACAAGGAACTGGAAGATGCTGGAATCTTGCATAGAACACCAAGCTGGAGTATCTCAGCGGGTCAGCCAAATCCCTGGAGATCATGGATAGGTGACGTTTCGGGTCAGGACTCTGCTTCACCCTTCCAAGTGTTTATGCCATGTAGGCCAGGAAGGTAGTTGCTTCAATCCTCATTGGTATCGGCTGGTGTGTAGATTCTGCAGCAGTCACAATATCTTCAGCTTTAGAATTCTGAATATGCGAAGTTTTTTGTTCTTGATCACAATCCGGAAAATGCTGTGTATCCGATATGGATGTATCTTTGGAAGTTGCATTGAATTTCTGCATGGTTATTAGAAAATGGAGCTGCAACCAAATAGCCTACCAGCATATTACTGCGGCTTACACTGTAACTGAAGGATTTCATAAAAAAATTACCCAGCATAAAATTAAATTTTATGAAGGTGGAACATACAGATGAGATGAGGAAACATGGTAGGTGTAAAAAGCACATTTCTGAAAAAAAAACTTCAACTCAGGATGTGACTCCATTTGAATTTAATGCTTGTAAAATCTCAACCATAATTATAGGATTAATGTTATTGTATCGTGTTCTTTGGCTAAGGAGGGGACAGATTAAGCCACTGAGTGGTGACACCATTCGAAGTGTGCATGTCAACATTCAGTACTGGAAAGATTAGATTGGATCAGCTACCTGACCTTCACTGTCATGGTAGTGACGTGATGCTGTGGGATGCCGATGCAATTAGGTTGATTATCTTTTAGAGGAAATGCGTGGAGTTGAACTTGCCCCTCTGACTGTGGTGAAATTTTTTGAGAGAAACATAATCTAACAATTGTGAGCAATGTACAACAGACAGAGTGAAATGCTGCTGGAGAGAATTGCAGCCCTTCAAGTTAAAGAAGATCGTTTTTCCTGCCATTCTTATAAAACAGAATTCTATTCTTTTGAGTTTTCCACTCCATTTTATCTGTTCTGATGAGAAGGCCAAATTCAATGCCATTGCTTCTGATATGTTTATATTTCTTCAATCTGTCATTCTTCTCAGTGGTTAGCAAATATTTGTTTTACTTTTCTACTACTGAACTATATTTTTCACATAACCACTTCTGACATCTCCAGCATGAAACCGCCACTAAACGGGTCTTCCTTTCCCCTTCCCTGTTAGCATTCAGAAAGAACTGTACCTTTTGTGGCACTTGGTCCACTCTTTAATTGTTCCCACATCCTTCTGCATAGTGATGCGTGATTCCCCTTCCTCCCTTCCCAATGTCCAGAACCCAACCATGTTTTAGGTCGATGTTTTCCAAAACAGTTCAATGCAGTTGCTGGGACAGAACATCTAAATGATGTACAAGCACCAGTTTGTACCTACCTTTGTTTCAGGTCCGATGGCAAGCAGATCTTTAGAATTTAACAAATAAACTACCGACTATATCTGGTAGCAGGTCGCTTGCTGCAGTGCTGAGTCCTAAATCTACCAGCCACCTTTGTCAGCAATAAGCGAGTTTGGTATTCCGACTGCGCATGCGCAGGGCATAGGTCACTATCTATAAACATTCTCGGCAGCAGTGCTGCTACCTGTGTGCAGGCCTACATTTCGCCTGTGGTTGGGTTGGGACCCGAGTCTCCGGTGCTGTTAGTTGCTGCTGAGCTGTCCCCATCCACTCCCAGGCGTCCCGTCCCTGTCCGGGATGGCCCTGGGCTGGCGGGGCGCTGGCCCTGGGCTTGTAGGGGGATGGCGCTGGCTCCAGTTCGGCTCTGCCTGTCCCACCAAGTTGGCCGGCAGACCTGGACTGGTGGGGCGGTGGCGGCCCCGGGCATGCTGCTGGATCTGGCCCAGCTCTGCTCCGGCTCCCGGGGGGGCCGTTCCCCGGCGGGCCGGGGAGCGTCGCCTGCGCCTCTCACCTTGTCCGATGGCTGTCGGTTGGCCCCCTTGGTGCCGCCGGGAGCCAAGCGCCGGTCATCGGCGGGGATGAACACGGGGTGCTGCAGTGGCTCGGCAGGTCAGACAACATCTCTGGAGAAGGGACTCGACCCAAAACCATTCCTTTTCACCCATTCCTTTTCTCTGGGGATGCTGCTTATCCCGCTGAGTTGCTGCAGCGTTTTGTTTGTGTCCCCATTGATGCTTGGTGCTCAGCTTTTGCCGGAGCAGTTGGCCAGCGGCCACTGTGTGGGGCGTGGGATGCAGCTGGTGGTTCCCGACCCGTCGGGGAGCGGGGTCTTTGGGAGTTGGAGCAGGGTTGGGCTGGAGTTGGCGCTTCTTCTCCGCGCTGGCTGTGGGCCTGGGGCCGCCGTTGCTCCGGCTGTTGGAGACGATCCAGTGACGGTTCGGCATCGCTTGTGGCGCCGGGGACTCGGGTTCGACCCTGGCTGCGGATGAGGCCCGGGTCAGCTGCTGAGAATGTCTCTCCTCCGGTCCAGTCTCTCCCTTCCTCCCACTCGCAACTGCCCCCCTATTTCTCTCGCTGTTCCACCCCGCTCTCCCACTACCTGGCACCCCTGTTCCTCAGATTAAATATATTTTTACACATAAATTATGAATGAAGATAAGTATTTATACACCGTTTATACAGCCAGCGATTCGTTCGCTTTTTCTTTCTCGCGAATAACCTTTGACAAATCCTATGTTTCCTTGTGTTTTTCGGAATACCGAGGCTCTGCATACCTGGATTTCCGAGAAATTAGGGAGTTTGAAATTAGTGAAATCCCAGGAAAGAAAGTGTCTGTTAGTTGTCCTGAAGCCTTGAGAAATGTATGGAGGGGGAAAGTGAGGCAATTGTTAATCGCATTCTAAAGTTATTTCAGTTGGATAATATTTCAAGATTTTCAGTGAAAAGAATCAACGTGAAAATACTTCTTCACACAAATGCCTGGATTTTCAATTTTTATTTTGAACCTAAAATGTTAACGGTGTGTTATTTTTGAGTTCTCAAGTTATGCTGTCAGCCTCCATTAACTGCTACACTGTCTTTGTCACAGTGTAACTTGCCCCTTATGATTTGATGCACTTTCAGCTATTCAAGCTGCAGAGCTCCATGAAATGGTACTATTTCATGAAATGGTAAAATCTCTTCTGGTATACTTGCTTCTCTGTTTCGGGTTGAAACATAGGCTCAAATGTTCACATTGTTCCATGATGTGTTTCTTTCAGACTGGTTACTGATCCCAGATCAATATGATTCCTGTCTTATCTGTCTTACGGTATGTTTTTTGTCTTGCACTTAACTCCTCCTGCTTTGAAAGCTGCAATGCCTCCACACGTTTTCCCCATTTCTAAAGGTCATTGACCTGAAACTTTATCTGGTTTATCTTTCCAAAGATGCTGCTTGACTGGCTGAGTTCTTCCAGCATTTCTGTTCTTGTGTTCAATAAATTTCCTATCCTCTGAAGTCGACTTTAGTTCAGAGGATTTACTGGGGGCTTGGTCTTGACCATCCATGGGTCTCACATAGGCCGTAGGCTTTTGCTTGAACATTCAAAGAACATGACATTAGGTCTCTTGAAAGCTGTATGCACAGCTATGGAGTAAATTGTGGAAATCTAGTTTGCCTTTTTAGAAGTTGATCTATGGTGGTATTTTTACTTAAGATTGAATTTTAAACATTACAAATTACAATTTCTCTCCAGAACTGCAGGACATTTTGAAATTGTCAATACGTGTTTAATCTATTTCAGGTTGAGGCATGGGCCCAAATGTTCCAATTGTTCTACGATGTGTTTCTTTCAGATTGGTTACTTATTACTTGGATGTTTTTCGTTGTTCTGAATAAATTTATTCTGCCAAAACTGGATAATGTGCAATGTTCTAAATATAATTGCCTGTATCTCATCAATGTATCGATGAATACGGTGAATTACTGGAAAATATTAAATCTTCATACTTCAGGGGTAATCCTAACATTCTGGCTTTCGTACATTGATTTTCTGAATTGCTCTCAATCGTGAATTAAACCACAACATTTAATTCACGATTAGCTCTTAATGTTTCATATGCTGCAAATGTTCTATCTTTACTGACATGTTAAGCATGGTTACTTAATTAAGACTGTGATATGCAGAACACCAAGAAATATAGAACTTAAACAAGTAGGTTATATTTGAATACTTGATATTTGATGTTTCACCTTTGAATATACACATCAAGCCTGCTGATGAATGTTAGTTTTTTAGCAAAATATAATTCTATGAACATAAATTGGTCATTCATCTAATTGCAATACACAAAATGGCTTTGCCTTTCACCTGAAATTTCTCACTGCACGTCAAAGTGAAGTATTTTTGCATGAAATAAGCTCAGAAAACAAGAGATTTTCTCCTTATTCTGTACCTCCTGTACTGTTCAAATAAACCTGCAGTACAAATGGAGAAATTCCACACATCTTTAGTTTCTGTATTTATATAATTAACATACACATTTGTCTTTCATCAACCATCAGTTTTTTTTTCACGTAATCTCTTTAGTTTCGAGATACAGCATGGAAATAGGCCCTTTGGCCCACTGAGTCCGTGCTGACTAGCAATCACTCATACAGTAGTTCTATCCTACACACTAGGGATAATTTACAGAAGCCAATTAACCTACAAACTTCCATGTCTTTGCGATGTGGGAGGAAACTAGAGCACCCGGAAAAAACAACATGGTCACATGTACAAACTCCACACAGACAGAACCCGTAGTCAGGACCGAACCCAGGTCCCTGGCGCTGTAAGGCAACTCTACTGCCGCCCTATCAAAACCTTTAGCTTTGAGCTCTGCCCCCCTCCCCTCCCGCCCATCCTGATGAAAAATCATTGACTTGAAATTTTAACTCATTCTTTTCCTCTCTGTGTTAAACGTTTCCAAAGTTTTCTGAGCTTATTTCATGCAAAAATACTTAACTTTGAAGTGCAGTGAGAAATTTCAGGTGAAAGGCATAGTCATTTTGTGTATTGCAATTAGATGAATGACCAATTTATGTTCATAGAATTATATTTTGCTAAAAAACTAACATTCATCAGCAGGCTTGATGTGTATATTCAAAGGTGAAACATCAAATATCAAGCATTCAAATATAACATTTAAGTTCTATATTTCTTGGTGTTCTGCATATCACAGTCTTAATTAAGTAACCATGCTTAACATGTCAGTAAAGATAGAACATTTGCAGCATATGAAACATTAAGAGCTAATCGTGAATTAAATGTTGTGGTTTAATTTGCGTATTAATGGTAACACAGACCATTTGAATAGCTGTTAAGTTCGAATTATCCTTGACTCCATTGAATTGCATATAATGAATGTTTATCCTCTGCATATCAAATGCATTTAAACATGAATGGATATTTATAAAATTGAAATTTGAAGGAATCCAATATTTTAAATATTGATATTTGATCTTGGAGTAATATTTTCTAACAATCATATATGGTTGCACTTTGTAATCTCAAGCAAGACAATGGGCAACAGGACAGACCTATTTGGATTTGTTGTGACAAGAAGTTGCTCCCTGATTTTGTTTTTCTTCTGAATTTCTCTTTTTGCATTTTGTAAGCTACTTGCCCTGTGGATAAAATTTATTTGGAGAAGTTTTAAATTTAGTTTGTTCTGCTCTTCAACAGCTTGTACAATGAGGACAGAAACTTGCTTCGAATTAAAGAAAGGGAAAGGAGAAACCAAGAAATTCATCTCAACAAAGAACCTTTTCTTGAAAATGCTCCTCTCTTTGGTGAGCCATACAAGGTAAAGATCGGAGTACCTCAGACTAATCTGCCTCTTTTGTGAACTATTATAACTCTACTTGAATGAAATTGAGCTGGCAGGATTTGTTGAAGCAGACAGAGGCCTGACTACAGCATATAGTCCCAAAGTGTAATTTTAGTGGAAGCTTGAGCCAAGGAGCAGTGATGCATGCTGTATTTGTACAAGCTAGACATAGTATAGTTTACTTTAGTTGAGAGAGACAGCATGGAAACAGAGCCTTTGGCCCACCGAGTCCACGCTGACCATTGATCATCCGTTCACACCAGTTATCCCACTACAAATTAGTGCAATTTACAGAGGCCCAATAACTTGAAAACCCGCACGACTTATAATGTGGGAGGAAACCGGAGCACCCGGAGGAAACCCATGCATTCATGGAGAACATGCAAACTCCACAGAGAGCACCTGAAGTCTGGATCAACCCCAGTACCTGGTGCTGGGAGGCAGCAGCAATACCAGTGCACCACTGTTTTCCTTTGTCAGGAAAAGGATCCTGAAGAGAAGATGAACAGAATTTACCTTTTTTCATATGCTTTTTGGTTCATTGTGGAATTACTGGGAAAAATGGCAGCCATTTCACCTTAAATTTGTGGGCAGCCATGCTCCACCCTTCATTTTACATCCAGCTGCCACTGCTATAGTTGCCTTGCAGTCTGTATTCAAGTTCTTATTCTCTTCTGCCAGGTAGATGCTGAATTTGGCCAGTTTCATACAAACCACCAAGAAATTTATGGTTTAGGAGTCTTGAAGTTAAAAACAGCCCCATGCCAAATTTATTGGATTTAGCATTTATTTTGGAACAAGCTTAGCTGTATCTGCCCCCTCCATTAAAATCAAGACTTCACTGGTTGAAATGTTTGTGTACAAGGCATTTTTCTGTACAATTTGTGTTGAAAGCTTCTCTCTGAATTTTAACAGCAAACTTTGAAGAACTAAGCATCCAATAAACTTTTATTTCCTCTTGAGTGAAATTATAATCCAATATCCTCAGCAATTTGGGTGCTTGCATGGTCGTAGACAGCCTGGAACTTGATAATGTATCAAATTAGTTTATGAATTGTTCTGAAACAAGTCAAAAAATAATTACAATTTATGCTAACATAATTGACAGCCTTTTCATTTTTGAAAACTAAATATGTTTTTTTTTAAATTCTGGCCATAGTTAAAACTAATTAACACAAAACTGGATTTTTTTTTTAAAGATTCTCTTGAACAGATGAATCGTCAGTAAAGATTCTTCTTGGGAATGAAGTAATTAATTGCTTATCTTTTTTTTGCGCAGACCAATAAAGGGGACGAACTTTCCAGCCGTATTCAAAATATGCTGGGCAACTACGATGAGATCAAGGACTTAATAAGTAATATCTCTCAGCAGAACTTCATTGGCATACCCAAAAGGGCTGTTCCTTTGATTTCACAAGAAAAATGCTTACTTGGTTCAAACAAAAGTAATAGTTCAATGCAGCCTTCATTGCACAGCAAAAATCCACGATTAATGGGACCTCATAACTCTGCTCCATTAAAAGTTGACTGCTCCTCTCAGAAAAGTACTGCATTAACAGAACAAAATAGCCAAAGTTCCAACCATAACGCTAAAAGTCACAAATCACTTCATAATCGAAGCCAAAATAAGGACAACTCTTCTAAAGGCCGAGAATCTTGGAACAGCCATTGTGGCAGGGATGATCAGCAAGAAGATGTGGACAATCAACCCATGGTCCAGTTATCAAAATTGCAAGACTTTCAACCGTTGTTACAGTTGTCCTCGCTTGTGCAGCCCTTGTCTCCTCTGACACCACTATCCCCCATACATTCCAGTGCATTTACCAACTCCAAACTGCAAAGTACTATTAGCAAAGACTGTCCTCCTTCAAAATCTCCTCATGAACTGGGCGTGCACTCCGGTGATTCTGAGAACTTGTCCTTTGGTCTGAATGCTCCTGTTCCCAACCAACACGCATCTCAAACATTTCCACCATCTTTGCCGTCGAAACCAAACCTAACACAGCAAAAGCCTACGGCCTATGTGAGACCCATGGATGGTCAAGACCAAGCCCCCAGTAAGTCCCCTGAGCTAAAGACGCCTTCAGAGGATTACAGCGTGGAGTCATTTGGAAACATTGCCGAGGTGAAAGTATGTGCCAGGACAAAGCTGTCCAAACTTAAAATTCCTTCTCAGCCAGTTGAGGTGAGTGTGTATAAACTGTTATTCTAAATATGCACTTTACTGCAGTTATCTTAATTGTTGTAGTAGCCATCAGCAAGGTAACATTAGGGTAGTTTGCTCTGCGAATCATGCCAAAATCCAAGGGTTTAAAATACTTAGAATTTCGGTAGATGTTGAATTATTGTTCCTCAAACAATAAATGATTAATAGTTGTTCTCTGAAGGATGGGTGGTTAGCCAGGAGATAGTGAAAATTTCCATTATTCTATACTATACCATGGGATCTATACCCTGGGATCTAGGTGCACTAGATCCAAAGATAGTACTTTGTCAGAATTCCACACTTAATCAGCTGGTAGAATTGTTCTCGAGTCATGGTGTAATGTTTGATTATACAGACTTCTCACATTGAGGTTTCAGAACCAGTTGAGGCTTGACACTATACTTATTGCACTGGCACTCATTTGACATTAAGGGCCTGTCCCACTTACGCAACTTTTCGGCGACTGCCGGCACCTGTCATAGGTCGCCAAAACTTCTCAACATTTTGAAAATTCAGCGGCGACCAGAAAGACGCAACGACTCTTTGGGTGACTAGGAGACTATTCACAACCATACAGGCGGCACCCTGGTGACATGTCGCGGGGTGAAGTCTGTGTGGTCGTGAGTAGTTGCCGACAGAGTCGTACCTTGTTGTGGTCGCCGCTGGATTTTCAACGTTGAATAATTTCGGTGACCTGTAACGACCTATGACGGGTGCCGGCAGTCGCCAAAAAAGTTGCGTAAGTGGGACAGGCCTTTTAGCATTATAGCACATTGTTTGAGCAGAGCAGATGTAACTCCCTTTATTCTGAGCTGGGCTGTATTTGATTGAGAGTTTTTGATGCAAACACTGGGCGATCATTCATTACAATAATGCATTAAAATGTATTTAAAGAAATCTATATTGGAGTATATTCAGCGCATCTGTTGCCGTGTATAATTGAATGAATGTACACTATCTTAATTGCTTTCCAAATATTGTAATGTTTCCCATAACCGTTGCTTTCAAACAATGTATGAAGGAGATAATGGTTCACCTGTTTATGTTTTCTTGTACTGTAGTTTTATAGTATGTACTGTAGTTTTATAATATGCTTTGTCCAAACCAAATGAGACTTTAATTGAACAATATTATGGCTGCTGATGAGGTAAAACAAGTAAACAATGCAAATTAATTCTTCAGGAGATCACTGTGTGTTGACTCCAAACTTGGAGTCAACAAATATCTTATGAATATGATGTTGCAAGGTTCAGTTTGATAACGGGCCCGTGACTAACAGGTTTCTATCTAGCTTGGGTAATCCACACTTACTTTTGATAGTCGGAGAACTGCATAGTATGTAAGTAGGCCATTTGGCCCACTTTGTCCATACCGACCAAGTTTGCTTATTGGTCTAGTCCCATTTGCCTGTATTTGGCACATTACCCTCTAAACCTTATTTATATTTATGTCCAATTGCCTTTTAAAAGTCATAATTGATTCCATTTCTCAAGCTTCTTCAGGCAGCTTTTTTAAGATATAGTTCCGCATTGATACGGTCTGCATGGTAGACTGCTCTGGAGGATTAGATTGCATGGAATCCATGGAAAGCTAGTAGACTGGATAGAGAATTGACTTCATGTAAGGAAGCAGAGGGCGATGGTCGAAGGATGCTTTTCGGACTGGAAGCCTGTGACCAGTGGTGTGCCTCAGGGTTCAGTGCTGAGCCCTTTGCCATTTGTGGTTTATATCAATGATTTGGATGAGAATGTACAAGGCATGTTTGCAGATGACACAAAAGTGGGTGGCTTTGTAGATGGTGGAAGAAGTTATCAAAAATTGCAGCATGTTCTTGTTCAGTTGGGCATGTGGGCTGATTCATGTTTAATGGAGCTTATTACAGATGTGTTAGATGTTGCATTTTGGGAAGTCAAACCAGGACAGGGCCTTTAGAATGAACGGCAGTGTTGTAGAGAAGAGGGATCTGGGATGCGAGTACATAGTTCCTTGAAAGTGCCATCACTGGTAGATAGGATGATCAAGAAGGCGTTCGGCATATTGGCTTTCATCAGTCAGAGTATTGAGTATAGAAGCTGAGAGGTTATGTCACTGTTGTACAAGACATTGGTGAGGATACATTTGAAGTCTTGTGTAGGAAAAATGGTGTTAAGCTGGAAAAGGTGCAAAAAAGATTTACGCGGATGTGGCCAGGACTCGAGGGCCTGAGCCGTAGGGAGACGTTGAACAGGGGCTAGGACCTTATTCCCTAGACCCTGGAGTACAGGATAAGGAGGAGCGAGCTATAGAAGATCATGAGGGGATTAGATAGGGTATTTTACCCAGAGTAGTGGACTCGGAGGACATGGGTTTAAGGTGGAGGGGGTGAAAAATTTAATAGGCACCTGAAGGGCAAACTTTCTACACAAAGGGTAGTAGGTGTATGGAACGTGCTGCCAGAGGAGGTAGTTAAGGCAAGTACTATCACAATGTTTAAAATACATTTTGGAAGGTATATGGATCAATTTAGATGGATATGGGCTAAACGCAGGCAGGTGGGGCCAGTGTAGATGGGGCATGTTGATCGGTGTGTGAAGCTGTAATCAAATTGGGCTGAAGGGCCTGTTTCCATGCTGTATGACTGACTTTATACCGACAACTTTCCAAGTGAAAAAGTCGCCCCTGAGATCCCAATGACCCAAACCACAGCTTCTCTGTAACGTACTATATTAATCTTACCTATCCTACCACTTCTGGCTTCACAAGCACGTGGCACTGAGAGTAATCCAGAGATAACCACCCTCAAGGTCCTGCTTTTTGACCTCTCTCCTATTTCCTTATATTCACTCCGCTGGACCTCGTTCCTTTTCCTACCTATGTCATTGGTACCGATGTGTATAATGATCTTTGCCTGCTCGCCCTCCTCCTTGAGAATGGTAGTTCTGCAGCCTCTCAGACTGTTGGTGTGTCGGCACCAGGGAGCCGACACAGCAACAGAGTTCCATTTATGGCCACTGAAACTCCTGTCTTCCCCCTAAACTCTGGAGTCTCCTATCACTATTCGCCTTACTCTGCTGCCAGACCTGGTGCTATAGAACTGTCTGCAGCTGCTTTCTCCGACACAGTCACTCCCCTCAACCAAAAGAATATACGTGTTTTGAGGGGAATGGCTGCAGCAGATTTCCGTACACTGTGTTTCCTTCCCTTACTCTTGCTAGTGGTCACCCATCTACCTTCTTCCTGCATCTTTAATGTGACCATTTCACTGTAATACCTACCAGTGATGGTCTAATTCTCCTAGATAATCCTAAAGTCATCCAGCTGCAGCTCCAGTTTTCTCACTTGGTCAGTTAGGAGCTGCAGCTGGAGGCACTCCTGGAAGTGTGGTCCTCGAGGGCACTGGAGGTTTCACTGACTCCCAACAGGAGGACTTCCCGCAGAGCCCTAACTGCCATCCTCACTTTGAGTAAAGAAAAAATAAAACCTTGCTTTATCTTGTTGTCAGCCTCTACTCGGCCTCCTCGCCAAAGTCTCTTCAACCAAAGCCTCAACATTTGCTAACAATAGGTCTGTCCTATTGTGTACCTTTACTTCTGCTGTGCCTCACAATGAGCCAACAAAACAGCAATCTTGGAAAACTTCACGTTACTACTCTGCTCCTCCTTCTGACTCAAAACCTACTAGCTCAGCTGTTCATACAGCACTCTTTAAATCTACGATAGACATAAAATGCAGGAGTAACTCAGCTGGACAGGAAGCATCTATGGAGAGTGATTACCCGAAACGTCACCCATTCCTTCTCTCCAGAGATGCTGCCTGTCCCGCTCCAGCTGCCTGAGTTACTCCAGCATTTTGTGTCTATCTTCAGTTTAAACCAGTATCTGCAGTTCCTTCCTACTATTTAAATCGACTTTGCTTCTCCCGTTGCCCACCAAATCCAAATGCCTGTATATCCTATCCCTCAGAATACTCTCCAGTAACTTACCAACTACAGATGTTAAGCTCACTGGCCTATAGTTCCCAGCATTTTCCCTGCAGCCCTTCTTGAAACATTTGCCACCTTCCAATCCTCTGACACCTCTCCTGTATTTAAGGACGGCTCATAAATTTTAACTAGAGCTTCTGCAATTTCCTCTCTAGTTTCCCGCAATGTCCTTGGATATATCTGATCAGGCCCCGGAGATTTGTCTACCTTCAAACACGACAGTACCTTCAGTACTTGATCGACGGTAACCCTGACTGCTCTCATGATACTTCCAGTGACTGGTCCAATTTCCTCCGTCCTCCTGTCTTTCTCGTCGGTAAATACAGAGGAGAAATACTCATTGAGGACCTTGCCCATCTCCTGTGGCTCCACACAGAGGTGACCGCTTTTATTCCTGAGAGGTCCCACTCTCTCTCTCCAGTTACCCTTTTCCCTCTTAAGTATTTATAAAATCTTTTGGGATTGTCTTTTATGCTACCTGCCAGAGCTATCTCCTGGCCACTTTTTGCCCTCTGATTTCCTTTTATAGTTTGCTTTTTAGTTCCCGAAACTCTTTCAGGGATGCACTTGATCCCAGCTGCCTATATCTGTCCCATGCATCCTTCTTGTTTTTGACTAATGTCTCAATTTCCCTCTTCAGCCAAGCTTTCTTCCGTTTTCTTGCTTTGCCTTTCACTCTAACGGGGGCTTACACATCCTGAGCTCTCTTTAGCACACTTTTAAAAACATCCCACTTGGCTGATGTTTCTTTCCCCTCAAATAACCTGCTCCAGTCAACTTGAGTGAGACCTTCTCTCATACCATCAAAGTTGGCTTTACCCCAGTTGAGCATTTTAAGCAGTGGACCCTTTCCGTCCCTATCCATAACTATCTTAAACCTAATCGAACTGTCCCAAACTGTCACTTGTCCCAAAAGGCTCCTCCACACACACTTCATGAACTTGCCCTTTCCAATTTCCCAATACTAGATCCAGCATTGCCTTCTCATGTGTGGGGGCCTCCACATACTGTTTAAGAAAACTCTCCTGACCACTTTTGAGGAATTGCACCTCATCTAAACCCTTTACGCTATGATTTTTTCCCCAGTCTATATTGGGAAAGTTGAAATCCCCTACTGCAACAATCTTATTTGACCTGCAGCTGTCTGCAATCTCCCGGCACATTTGCTCTTCTAATTGTACCATTGCGATATCTATAATGACACAAGGGTAATGAGATCCACTTATCTGGGTCCCTCTTTTTAATTTTTTTTTTGATTTTGTAATTATTTTCTGGCTTTAACACTGCAGAAGCTCTACAGCATACAATTATTTGTTAATTTCAATTTTCCTTGGCTTTCTCCCTGAGCAACCTAAGATGTGCAGCGTCTGGCACAGGAATAATGTATTAGACTTTAGTCCTCTTTACCTGACTAAGTACATTCCCCTCTCAGATTTCTGAAAGTTCAACAGTACTTGTTGTACCAGAGTAACAGAATATTGAATCGGCATTTTATGACCTGCAACATGATTAAACAACACCCTTAATAATTGAGTATTTATTTTAGCTCTAAAATAGATAACTTCCTCTCATTTAATGATTTCAGAAAAACTGTCTTTCTCATCTTTCACATTGGGAATCGGATATAAACCATCATAGGGTTAGCACTTTCATATTTTTCTTCTATTTTCGTTCATCCATTTATGAACTTAATTTACTTTTCATGTATGCATTTACATTTTTCAAGTTATTCACATATTGAAATAGCAAACAATCTAATCTTGTCACAATGCTATTCCTTTTAGCTGTACTTGACGTGTGAAACGTTGATCCTGTCTTATGCTTGGGTTTCTTGGATGTTTTCACCATTTGGCATTTTCTTTTTTTACATAATTGACTGCATCTCGAATTGCACCTCTAAATTTACTGCTAGTTTTTTTAAATGTTACTTTATGTATCCATTTCTTGGTATTGATAAGGCATTGGGCTTGGGCATTCATCTTTCCCAATTTTATTAATTAAAGAATCAATGTCTGTAGTACAGAACATTTAAGACAACATTTTCGTCATTTCAACATGTCATCATCAGTTATCATTCAATTACAGCATTAAATCAAATAGGTCAAGCGGGTTTTAACAAATTTCAATTTATATGCGTGCAGTGGCATTATGCTTATGCACTGCCATTTTACAAATCTCCGACATTGCCAAGGCTTGGACCTGACTTATAGATACTTTATTCCTTGGCACGTAAGACACCGCAGAGTAACATTCATAAAGGTGTGTAAAATCATGACGAGCATAGATAAGGTAAATGTAGTTTTTTTTCCCCTAGGGAAGGGGAATAAAAAACTAGAGGGTATAAGTTTAAAGTGAGAGAGGAAAAATGTGAAAAGGACCTGAGAGGCACCCTCTTCATGCAGAGGGTGGTGCATATGAACAAACTTTCAGAGGAAGTGCTTGATGCACGTACAATAACAATGATTAAAAAGCATTTGGATAAGCTCATGAAAAGTGAGATATTGATTTAATGGGGGCAAATCTGACCAGCTTGAGATGGATGTCTTGTTTGGCATGGATGAGTTGGGCTGATATCAATACTGTATGACTCTATAACTCAATAAGTGCTGGAAGAAAATCCTTGTACAGCTAACCTTTTAATAACTCAGTGTATAATTGCCATCTCAGGATTTAATTTTAATACTTGGGTGAAATAAGCTATTTAGGAATTATGGACATTCTTGGTCTGTTAAATAAACCTTTTTTTCAAAGTAGAAACATATTTTGAATTTTTGTGATTTTCAGGGAGTAATGAACCATCAAGGATATCTGGTGGGAGAATTATTTAGTTGGTTGTTCATAATGTAGTCATAGAGTGATACAGACTTGAAACAGGAGCATTGGCCTAACATGTCCCAGCTACACTAGTCCCACCTGCCAGCATTTGGTCCACATCCCTCCAAACCTGTATTGGTAATCCATAACCACATCCCTACAAACATATAGTATCACACATCAGCTTTGTTGGATTTTATTTGATCTTGTGATATTTGAATATCATCCATGTAATTGCTCATGTGGTTGTTTTGTTTTGCCCAAAGGCATTTATTTATATTCATAGAATCATACAGCATGGAAACGGGCCCTTTGGCCCATCTTGCCAACTCTAACCAACATGCCCCATTTATGGTAATGAAAAATAATCCAGTAAATGACAACAATTTGTGAAGTAAACCATCAGCACATTTGCGACACCATATTATCGTTTGAAGTTATTTTTGTTTGTTGAGTCTTGGGCATTTTCTTGCACTTTCGATGTATTGCAAGAGGATAGGGCACAAGTTGTGGATAACAACTTTGCAGTTGTTAATTACTTTTGAAGTGTCATTGTGGTAATGTAGGAGACACAACATTAATTTTACACACAGCAAACTCCCACAGTTTTGTGTGCATTTCTATCCCTAATACTTTAAACTTTTTCTTTGAGAACTTAGGCTTGCATCCGTTGGTGCTAAATGTTTGCAGTTAATGCTAATAAAGAACGACATTGTCCAACATCATTTTAGTTTATGACCTGGATAGTTGGCGGAGGAGTATTCTAGTAAATATACTTTTCAATATCCTCAATTAATTCTAGCTGTTGTTGCCTTTGTATTTATCTGCACCATAGTTTGTGCCTTCCCAAAATTTGCATCATTCAAGGAAGACTGGTTTAAACAGATTACTGTATATTTAATCATTGTAACCAGCCCAGATTGATAGTGTTTTGGTTTAACATGTTCAGAGTAATTTGCTCTAAACATAACAGTAAATTACTATCTTTAATATAAAAGACCAGGATTTTGAATAACTTTAAACCTTCTGACTAATTGAGCTATGTACTTTAAAGAAATCAGTGAATTAAAGAATTAATTCTACAATGTTAATTTAAAAGTGGAGGGAAGTTGGCTCAATGCTCAGTTCTTCAACTTGTATCTGTTGTACAATGTTATATAAATGCCACTTGACAAAACAAAGCAATAAGCTTATTTCATTTAATCTAGAATGATTAGCAATCTATAATGTAACATCAACGCAAAATGTTTACCAGTGACTGTACTGGAAAGTCTACCAAGCAATCATGTGATTCCATATGTACGTCACAACTATAAAATTCTATTTATTCATTTTATTATCAAATTGCTGAAGTTAATACAGTAAACCAAACCTATTTTTCATTATCAAGTCATGTACTTTGGAAAAATCATTATTTATGACACCCTTCCCAACACCGCCCAGTTTATTTGAGAACGATTGAGGTCAGCCTTCTTGCTAACAGTGGTAACAATTTAACTTGA
Source organism: Okamejei kenojei (assembly GCA_035221665.1). Taxonomy (NCBI): domain Eukaryota; kingdom Metazoa; phylum Chordata; class Chondrichthyes; order Rajiformes; family Rajidae; genus Okamejei; species Okamejei kenojei. The sequence goes on from CM069131.1 coordinate 74,936,626, forward strand.
ATCACTTGTGCTACTTCAGAGGAAGAGTGACATTTTGCCGCATTATTATTGGGTTTTGTAATTATCTGCTTAAAGTTCACTTTTAATATACATGCAGTTCTTCACAAAAATGAATTAATATTCCCATATTATCATAGTGGGATTTGAATACTATATTTCTGGATTTTGTCCAATGGCTATAGCTTGCAAGGTAATATACAATTACTATTTCCCTTCAATGCAAAGCGTGTTCCTATCAGCACCTGTTTCAAACCAACGTCCTCAGTATCGAGGCTGTGTAATGATACTTGGTCAGCTCCAGTAGACGGGTCATGTTGATATGCTCCGTCGTGACAAGTGGTTTAGTTTAGTTGCGATCCAGGCACTTTGGCCCACCGAGTCTGCACCGACCAGCCAGCCAGCCACTCGCACACGGGCCAATTAGCCTACAAACCCGTACGTCTTTGGAGTGTGGGAGGGAATCGAACACCTTGGAGAAAACCCATGCAGATCATAGAAACATAGAAACAAGGTACAGGAGTAGGCCATTCAGTCCTTCGAGCCAGCAACGCCATTCAATATGATCATGGCTGATCATCCAAAATCAGTTTGCCGTTCCTGCCACCTCCCCATCCCTTGATTCCATTCGCCACTAAGAGTTATATCTAACTTTCTCTTGAATACATCCAGTGAATTGGCCTCCACTGCCTTCTGAGGCAGAGAATTCCACAGACTCACAACTCTCTGGCTTAAAAAGCTTTTCCTCATCTCGATCCATTCCTTCATCGTGTGTCAGTCCTGCCATCCCGGGAATTAACCCGGTGAACCTGTGCTGCACTCCCACAATAGCAAGAATATTCCACCTCAAATTAGGAGACCAAAACTGCACACAATGCTCCTGGTGTGGTCTCACTAGGGCCCTCTCCAACTACAGTAGGACCTCTAAGCTCCTATACTCAAATTCTCTCTCTTTGAAGGCCAACATGCCATTTGCTTTCTTCATTGCCTGCTGTACCTGCATGCTTATTTTCAGTGACTGATGTACAGTGCCATCCATAATATTTGGGACAAAGACCCATCGTTTATTTGCCTCTGTACTCCACAATGTGAGATTTGTAATAGAAAAAAATCATATGTGGTTAAAGTGCACATTGTCAGATTTTAATAAAGGCCATTTTTATGCATTTTGGTTTCACCATGTAGAAATTACAGCAGTATTTATACATCGTCCCCCCATTTTAGGGCACCATAATGTTTGGAACACAGCAGTGTCATGTAAATGAATGTAGTCATGGTTAGTATTTGGTTGCATATCCTTTGCATGCAATGATTGCTTGAAGTCTGCGATTCATGGACATCACCAGTTGCTGGGTGTCTTCTCTGGTGATTCTCTGCCAGGCCTGTATTGCAACCATCTTTAGCTTATGCTTGTTTTGGGGGCAAGTCCCCTTCAGTTTAAAACACATGCTCAGTTGGTTTCAGATTCGGTGATTGACTTGGCTTTGAAAAAATCCATTTGGCAGTGTGTTTGGGATCATTGTCTTACTGTAGAATGAACCATCGTCCAATGTTTTGAAGCATTTATTTGAACTAAACTAACATTAGAACATTTGCAGGTGACACAAAACTGGGTGGCAATGTGAACTGTGAGGAGAATGCTATGAGAATGCAGGGTGACTTGGGCAGGTTGGGTGAGTGGGCAGATGCATGGCAGATGCAATTTAATGTGGATAAATGTGAGATTATCCACTTTGGTAGCAAAAACAGGAAGGCAGATTATTATCTAAATGGCGTCAAATTGGGAAAAGGGGATCTGGGAGTCCTTGTTCATTAGTCAATGAAAATAAGCATGCAGGTACAGCAGGCTGTGAAGAAAGCGAATGGCATGTTGGTCTTCATAACAAGAGGCGTTGAGTATAGGAGCAAAGAGGTTCTTCTGCAGTTGTGCAGGGCCCTAGTGAGACCGCACCTGGAGTATTGTGTGCAGTTTTGGTCCCCTAATTTTAGGAAGGACGTTCTTACTATTGCAGCGTAGGTTCACAAGGTTAATTCTCGGGATGGCGGTACTGTTGTATGCTGAGAGAATGGAGCGGCTGGCCTTGTATACTTGGGAATTTAGAAGGATGAGAGGGAATATTATTGAAACATATAAGATTATTAAGGGTTTGGACATGCTATAGTCAGGAAACATGTTCCTGATGTTGGGGGAGTCCAGAACCAGGGGACAGTTTAAGAATAAGGGGCAAGCCATATAGAATAGAGATGAAGAAACACTTTTTCACACAGAGTTGTGAGTCTGCGGAATTCTTTGCCTCAGGTCGGTGGAAGCCGGTTCTCTGGATACTTTCAAGAGAGGGCTAGATAGGGCTCTTAAAGATAGCAGAGTCAGGAGATATGGGGAGAAGGCAGGAACGGGGTCCTGATTGGGGATGATCAGCCATGATCAAATTGAATGGTGGTGCTGGCTCGAAGGGCCGAATGGCCTACTCCACCTATTGTCTAACTTGAGCAGATAGGATGTGTCTATACACTTCAGGATTCATTATGCTCCTCCCATCAGTTGTATTATCAATGAAGATAAGTGAGCCAGTACCTTCAGCAGCCACACATGCACAGGCCATAACACCCCCACCACCGTGTTTCACAAATGGATCTTGGGCAGTTCCTTCTCTCCTCCATGCTTTGCTCTTGCCATCACTCTGATATAAGTTAATCTTTGTCTCATCTGTCCACAAGATCTTTTTCCAGAACTGTGGTTGCTCTGCCAGACAGGTGTTTGGGGATTTTTCTTTATTATAGAGATAATTCTTCTGTCATCAGTTGTGAAGGTGGCCTGCCAGTTCCTTTGCGATTAATAAACTCATAATGTCTTCTTTGGGTTTGGAAGAAGTGTAGTCAAGATAGCTGCTACAAACCCACTGACTCCCACAGCTATCTTGACTACACTTCTTCCCACCCGGCTCCCTGTAAGGACTGTATCCCCTACTTCTAATTCCTCCGTCTACTTCGCATCTGCGCCAAGGATGAGGTGTACCAGACAGGGCATCGGGCATTCTTTAGGAAACGTAGGTTCCCCTCTTCTATTATAGATGAGGCTTTCACCAAGGTCTCCTCTATACCCCGCAGCTCCACTCTTACTCCCCATCCCTCTACTCGTAACAAGTCCCCCTTGTCCTCACCTTCCAATCCACCAGCCGGCGCATACAAAATATAATCCTCTGACACTCACCACCTCCATTGGGATCCCACCACTGGCCACATCTTCCCATCTCCTCCCCTTTCTGCTTTCCGTAGTGACCGTTCTCTCCGTAACTCCCTGGTTAATTCATCCCTTCCCACCAAGACCACCCCCTCCCCACCAAGACCACCCCCTCCCCTGGTACTTTCCCCTGCAACCGCAGGAAATGCTACACCAGTTGCTTTACCCCCCCCCCCCCTCTCGACTCCATCCAAGGACCCAAACAGTCTTTCCAGGTGAGGCAGAGGTTCACCTGCACCTCCTCCAACCTCATCTACTGCATCCTCTGTCGTAGGTGTCACCTTCTCAACATCGGCGAGACCAAGCGTAGGCTCGGCGACCACTTCGCCCAACACCTCCGCTCAGTCCGTACTAACCAACCTGATCTCCCAGTTGCCCAGCACCAACTCCTCCTCCCATTCTGAATCTGACCTTTCTGTCCTGGGCCTCCTCCATTACCAGAGTGAGACCCAGCGTAAATTGGAGGAACAACACCTCATTTTTAGCTTGGGTAGTTTACACCCCAGCGGTATGAACATTGACTTCTCTAATTTCAGGTAGTCCTTGCCTTCTCCCTCCTTCCCCTCCCCCTTCCCAGCCCACCCACATAGCCTACTGTCTCCGCCTCTACCCTTCTTTTTCCCTCCCCCCTCCCCCCCACCGACATCAGTCTGAAGAAGGGTCTCGACCCGTAACGTCACCTACTCCTTTTCTCCACAGATGTTGCTCACCCGCTGAGTTTCTCCAGCATTTTTTGTCTACTTTCTATTTTTCCAGCATATGCAGTTCCTTCCAGAACAATATTTCTAGAGATTCATTTGGCACTTGTTCATTGGTGTACATAATAATGTTTGATTAAATGTACACGTAGTTTTGCTATAACGTGTGTTTTCATACAAACAAATTGGCAGTATCCATAGAGTGAAACAGCATGGAAACTTGCTGGCCCTTCAGCCCAACCTGTACCAACCCATGTGCCCCATCTACACTAGTCCCACCTGCCTGCATTTGGCCCATTTCCCTATTAATCGTTCCTATCCATGTACCTGTCCAAATGTTTTTTAAACATTGTGATAATACCTGCTAAATGTTGTGTTGGAAGCGGCTTATGATAAATTGGGGCCCAACTGGTTATAACTAGAAAACCGCTTAAAAGTTACTTTGGAAATTGACAAGCAGGGAAAGAAAGCTGTCTTCGATTTAAATATTAGATGTTGGGGAAAACCTGTTTCTCCACAGTAATCAGACACCATCATCTCTTCAGGACACAACTGCTCGCAGGCAGCTATTGAAATCATTTCTATGGACACTTGTGCAGCAATACTGTTAAACAATGTAACATCCAGGCTTTAGTATTTTTAACATGCAATAACAAAATTTAAATTGCCATTTAAAAGATCTTTATTTTTGAAAATCCTGCAGGAGAAATAACTTGATTATTGCGGACTAAAACTTTCCAGCTACTAACTCCCCTATCCCCCATTGGCACAATTCTTTCTACAATATAAGTTTCTTTGGAAATATTGTGTTATAGCAGAACTACCTATATGCAATTGCCCTTGGCTCAAGTTTAATCAATGAATGAGTAATGAACCATACTCAGAGCAGGGTTGGCAATCTCATTGCTTCATCCCATGGTTAAATAACTGATAATGCATTATTTAGTTCCAAGTAGCCAGTTTGTCAACCAATCATCGTACTAGCATTGGCTCTTTAAGTGTTGAACAATGTCAAAAATATAAACTGGAAGTTATAGATTCACCTGGCATTGACTGTTATTTTCCCCAAGCTTAATCTTATGCTTATTTTATTTTCTGTGGGTAGAATCAGCATGGTTAACTTCTTCTGCCTTGCACAATGTACACCACCAGTTGGAATAATAGATCTATGCCACCTGGGAAACTGGAAAGAATTTTGGAAAGAAATCTAAGCTTCCTTAGGAAGAAGGGTCCCGACCCGAAACGTCGCCTATCTCCTTCGCTCCTTAGATGCTGCTGCACCCGCTGAGTTTCTCCAGCTTTTTGTGTACCCTCGATTCTCCAGCATCTGCAGTTCCTTCTTTAACACTCTAAGCTTCCTTTATTCAGTTATTGAAATGTTCTATTTAGTTACTAGTTGCTGAGAACGACAGATCACATCAGATAATGGTTGATCTGATATATCATAATTACGGGATGGCCTTTATACAATTGACAAGCAACTGACCAAAAATTTGAGTTAGGAAATAAAATTTGCTCTTGCATTATTCATGAGGGAGAAAAAAAACAAGCTAAACATAAATTCACTTTTTTCACCATACATCTTTTACAGAAAATCGCAATGTGGACAGTTTTCTAGGGACACAAATCCCTTCTCCCCTGTAATGCAGGGCCGTCTGTAATGCTGAAACTCACGACAGGAACTTCGGAGCAAAGGAAATAATTACTTGTATCTGAAAAGGTTTCAATAACAGCTGCGGTCAAAAAAGCTTTTGGCACATTGGTCGTCATCAGTCAGAGTATTGAGTATAGAAATTGGGAGGTCAAGTTGCAGTTACATAAGACATTGGTGAGGCAGCATTTAGAGTATTGTGTTCAATGCATGTTATAGGAAATATGTTGTTAAATTGGAAAGGGTGCAGAGAAGATTTACAATGATGCTGCCAGGACTCGAGGGTCTGAGCTGCAGGCAGAGGTTGAGCAGACTGGGGCTCTATTCCTTGGAGAGCACGAGGTTAAGGGATGGTCTTATCGAGGTGTATTAAATCATGAGAGGAATGGGACATGAGAGGTGGATGCACAGAATCTCATGCTCAGAGTAGGGGAATCAAGAACCAGAAGGCACAGTTTTAAGGTGAAGGGGGAAAGACTTTCTAGGAATCTGACGGGTGACTTCTTCACGTAAAGCGTGGTGAGTGTATGGAATGAGCTGCTATAGGAGGTGGTTGAGGCGGGGACTATCGCGACGTTTAACAAGCAATTAGATAGGTACATTGATCGGACAGGTTTAGAGGGATATGGGCCACATGCAGGCAATTGGGACAAGTGTACATGGGTCATGTTGGTCAGTGTGGGAAAGTTGGGCTGAAGGGCCTGTTTCCACACTGTATGACTCTATAACTCTAACTGCAGATTAAAAGTATGATCAAGATATTTGAAGATTATATTGTTAATATACAACTTGTGCAGAATTCCTACCCAAAGGTGCACAGGTGAGATCAACAAATTTAATTTAGTTACCTTTCAGAACTTTTTTTTAAAACAACCTTATTTGTGTAAAGCTCGTAAATGGGCAAGAGATGGGGAATGATGGAAAATTAGTATACGGACATTTGTATGTACAATAATGTACCATTTAATTTTGTTAAATTAATTCAGCAAAACCAATTGATAAATTAGAGGAAACAGTTCAGTACTTTAAAACAAAATCTTTCTTCAACCAGAGTTGTGAACTTGAAAGCTATATATTATCATTTTTCCTGGCAGAACTTTTTTGCAAGTAATCAGTAATTGCAAGGCCACTTTTGTTAGATACAGAATTTTAAGAAATTTGGGCATGAAGCACATTTTGCTTCTCATGGGAACTAATGAACTGAATGTTGTAGAACAACCTTTCCCATTAGGACTATCACTGTGTAGGACGGAACTGCAAATGATGGTTTAAACCAAAGATAGACACACAATGCTGGAGTAACTCAGCAAGACAGGCAGCATCTCTGGAGAGAAGGAATGGGTGACATTTCAGGCCGAGACTCTTCTTCAGAAGGGTCTGAAGAAAGGTCTCGACCCGAAACGTCACCCATTCCTTCTCACCAGAGATGCTGCCTGTCCCGCTGAGTTATTCCAGCTTTTTCTGTCTATCTGACTTAGGACGATGGCCGGTACAAAGAAAACGACCGAACGATATTGATATAAAAACTGACCATTTTCACGTAAAGAATCACCTGGTCATATTTGTGGACTATCAGCCATATTTACTTAATTTATAAACATTTTATAAAAGCACCTCTTTATTGCAAAATGCATTAAGGTTTTCTTAAAGTGGTAATGTTTCAACAGATTTACAAGGATACACATGAATTATCATAGAACCTATTAATTGCTGCCTTTTATGTAGTGCATGTAAACTTTTATAAAATTAGTCAGTAGTTAGTAAATTTCATATTTTGGAAACAAAAATGGGTTCAACTTTATATACACATTCCTAGTCGAATGCAAGTTTCCCAAAAACATTGCAAGATGAGAATATTAAGTAAATGTTTGTGATTTTTGCATTATTCAACAGAAGAGTTGGGCAGCATGGTAGCGCAGCGGTAAAGTTACTGCCTTACTGCGCCAGAGACCCGCATTCGATCCTGACTGTGGGTGTTGTCTGTAAGGAGGTCTCCCTGTGACCTGCGTGAATTTTCTCCGGAATCTGCAGTTTCCTCCCCCACTCCAAAGACGTACAGATTTGTAGGTTAATTAGCTCGGTGTAATTCTAAATTGTCCCTAGTGTGTATAGGATAGCGTTAGTGTGTGGGGATCGCTGGTCAGCGTGTTCTCGGAGTACTGAAGGGCCCATTTCTGCGCTGTATCTCTAAACTAAAAAAGTTATTTTGCTCAACAAAATAAAAATACAAATGCTAGAGATATATCTCCTGTGAGGTGTCTTGAACATGGGCACGCGCATGGACCCAAGCTACGACTGCCTCTTTGTAAGTTACATCGAGCAATCCTTGTTCGAGACGTACCAGGGCCCCATCCCTGACCTCTACCTCCGCTACATCGACGATTGCATTGGTGCTACCTCCTGACTGACTGACTTCATCTGCTTCACCACTAACTTCCATCCGGCACTCAAATACACCTGGACCATTTCCGACACTTTCCCACCATTTCATGGCCTCACTATCTCCATCGCAGGTGACCGACATCCACTATAAACCCACTGACTCCCATGGCTATCTAGACTACACTTTTTCCCACCCTGCTTCCTGTAAGGACTCCATCCCCTACTGCCAATCCCTCCGTCTACACCGCATGTGCTCCCAGCATGAGGCGTTCCACACCAGGGCATCGGAAATGTCCTCATTCTTCAGGGAACGAGGGTTCCCCTCCCCTTCTATAGATGAGGCTCGCACCAGGGTCTCTTCACTACCCCGTAACACTGCTCTCTCCCCCCATCCCCCCCACCCATAACAAGGGCAGTTCCCCTAGTCCTCACCTTTCACCCCACTAGCCGTCACAAACAACAAATAGTTCTCTGTCATTTTCGCCACCTCCAACGTGACCCCACCATTCGCCACATCTTTCCATCTCCCCCCCGTCTGCTTTCCGCAAATACCGCTCCCTCCGTAACTCCCTGGTCAATTCTTCCCTTCCCTCCTGCACCACCCCCTCCCCGGGCACTTTCCCTTGCAACCGCAAGAGATGCTACACTTGTCGCTTTACCTCCCTCCTCTACCCCATTCAAGGACCCAAGCAGTCATTCCAGGTGCAACATAGGTTCACCTGCATCTCCTCCAACCTCATCTATTGCATCCGCTGCTCTAGATGTCAGCTGATCTACATCGGTGAGACCAAGCGTAGGCTTGGCGATCGTTTCGCCAAACACCTCCGCTCGGTCCGCATTAACCAAACTGACCTCCCGGTGGCTCAGCACTTCAACTCCCCCTCCCATTCCGAATCCGACCTTTCTGTCCTGTGCCTCCTCCATGGCCAGAATGAGCAACACCGGAAATTGGAGGAGCAGCACCTCATATTCAGCTTGGGCATTTTGCACCCTAGCGGCATAAACATTGACCTCCAATTTCCGGTAGCCCTTGCTGTCTCCTCCCCTTCTATGCTCTCCCTCAGCCCTCTGGCTCCTCCCTTTCTTCTCCCCACCCCCCACCACCCTACATCAGTCTGAAGAAGGGATTCGGCCCGGGTAGCACTTCTGTCTACCTTTGATTTTCCAGCATCTGCAGTTCCTTCTTAAACATAATGCCAATCCCATCTCTTATCTACAGTGGCTTGCAAAAGTATTCATACCCCTTGAACTTTTCCACATTTTGTCACGTTACAACCACAAATGTAAATGTATTTTATTAGGATTTTATGTGATAGACCAACACAAAGTGGCGCATAATTGTGAAGTGGAAGGAAAATGATACATGGTTTTCAAATCTTTTTACAAATAAAAAACTGAAAAGTGTGGCGTGCAAAAGTATTCAGCCCCCTTTACTCTGATACCCCTAAATAAAATCCAGTGCAACCAATTGCCTTCAGAAGTCACCGAATTAGTAAATAGAGTCCACTTGTGTGTAATCTAATCTCAGTATAAATACAGCTGTTCTGTGAAGGCCTCAGAGGTTTGTTAGAGAACATTAGTGAACAAACAATGTTCCTTGGGTATCATGAAGCCCAAGGAACACACCAGACAGGTCAGGGATAAAGTTGTGGAGAAGTTTAAAGCAGGGTTAGGTTATAAAAAATATCCCAAGCTTTGAACATCTCACGGAGCAATGTTCAATTCATCATCCAAAAATGGAAAGAGTATGGCACAACTGCAAACCTACCAAGACATGGCCGTCCACCTAAACTGACAGGCCAGGAGAACATTGATCAGAGAAGCAGCCAAGAGGCCCATGGTAACTCAGGAGGAGCTGCAGAGATCCACAGCTCAAGTGGGAGATTCTGTCCACAGGACCACTATTAGTCGTGCACTCCACAAATCGGGCCTTTATAGAAGAGTGGCAAGAAGAAAGCCATTGTTGAAACAAAGCCATAAGAAGTCCCGTTTGCAGTTTGCCACAAGCCATGTGGGGGACACAGCAAACATGTCGAGGAAGGTGCTCTGGTCTGATGAGACCAAAATTGAAGTTTTTGGCATAAATGCAAAACGCTATGTGTGGTGGAAAACTAACACTGCACATCACCCTGAACACACCATCCCCACTGTGAAACATGGTGGTGGCAGCATCATGCTGTGGGGATGCTTTTCTTCAGCAGGGACAGGGAAGCTGGTCAGAGTTGATGGGAAGATGGATGGAGCCAAATACAGGGCAATCTTGGAAGAAAACCTGTTAGAGTCTGCGAAAGACTTGAGACTGGGGCGGAAGTTCACCTTCCAGCAGGACAACAACCCTAAACATACAGCCAGCTACAATGGAATGGTTTAGATCAAAGCATATTCATGTGTTAGAATGGCCCAGTCAAAGTCCAGACCTAAATCCATTTGAGAATCTCTGGCAAGACTTGAAAATTGCTGTTCACAGATGCTCTCCATCCAATCCGACTGAGCTTGAGATATTTTGCAAAGAAGAATGGGCAAAAATTTCAGTCCCTAGATGTGCAAAGCTGGTAGAGACATATCCCAAAAGACTTGCAGCTGTAATTGCAGCGAAAGGTGGTTCTACAAAGTATTGACTTGGGGGGATTGAATACTTTTGCACGCCACACTTTTCAGTTTTTTATTTATAATAAAATTTGTGTTGGTCTATCACATAAAATCCCAATAAAATACATTTACGTTTGTGGTTGTAACGTGACAAAATGTGGAAAAGTTCAAGGGGTATGAATACTTTTGCAAGCCACTGTATCTGCATATGACCCATATCCCTCTGTTCACTGCATATCCATATGCCTATCCAAAAGTCTATTAAATGCCACTATCAACCCTCCCAGGCATTCACTATCTGATTATGTATCAGGAACGTGATGACAAATATACTGATAGAGCCAAGACCACTACATTTTTTGAATTTCTTACTGAATTAATTATAAATAACTTTTTTTTAGTGCAGGGAATCGTAATGCTTGGTTTGGCTGCAGACTGCTTCTAAATAATCACTATTCGATAGTTCTGCATGGAAGTACAAACAAGGAACTGCAGATGCTGGTTTACACAAAGGACACATTGTGCTGGAGTACCTCAGTGGTTAAGGCAGCATCTCTGGAGAACATGGATAGGTGACGTTTTCGGTCTGAACCTCCTTCAGACTGATTGAGTGCATGTAATGGTGGACTTTAGGAGGAGAGAAACTCCCCTGTCCCCAGTCTCCATCAATGGTGTGGATGTGCAATTTACCAAGGAATTCAAATATCTTGGAGTTTTCCTGGACAGTAAACTGGACTGGGCCAGGAACGCTGAGGCCCTGTACAAGAAGGGACAGAGCCGGCTGTACTTTTTCAGAAGGCTTCGTTCCTTCAACTTCTGCAGTAAGATGCTGCAGATGTTCTACCAATCAATGATGGCCAGTGCCATCTTCTTCGCTGTCGTGTGCTAGGGCAGCAGGACGTAGGCCGCGGGTACCTACAGGATTTACAAGCTTCGTCCTCAAACTGCGGCGCATCCTGGACAATACAGCTCGCCCCCTCCATGACACACTGGTCAACCTTAGGAGTACCTTCAGCAACAGACTGGTTCCACCAAAATGCAGTATAGAAAGTCACAGGAGATCCTTTTACTATGTGGCTATCAAACTGTACAACTCCTCCCCCTTCTGTCATGGGGTAGACTGACTCCCCTCCGCAATCTTTGCACATCCCCAATCCTTTCCACTCATCACTTTAATTTCATGTTTCATGTATCTTGTGTATTATGACTGATGCCAGACCAATTTCCCTCCTGGGATAAATAAAGTTCTATCTTATCATATCGTACCCAAAAGTCGAGTTGGGTCCGAACTGGGAGGCCTGGGCCTCGTGCTGGAAGCCATGAGGCACAAGATGAAGTCTGAAGAAGGGTCCCAAACCAAAATATAACCTATCATTTTCTCTAGAGATGCTGTCTGACCCGCTGAGTTACTCCAGCACTTTGTGTCCAGTTCTGATTGGAATGTTCTTTTAGACTTCTCTTTAAAAATTGAATGTTATTGCAGTCGTATTATTGTTCTGTTTAATACCTCAACCAAAATAATTCATCCAAAATCTGACGTGTTTCACTTCTATATTTCTACACTGCTTTCAGCCATACCATTAAACTGAGATTCTAGTTCATTCTCAGATGGATATTAAATAATCCTTGCCAATATTTCATCACGTTATTGACCTATGAATTGTAAATGCAGAAAAGCACTGGATGGTTAGGTGATTGGACATGGCCTCTGATGCACACCAGTAGCTGTGATATTTGTGGCCGATCAATTTAAATTTCTTGTTAATGGTGACCCTCAACCCAGGATGATGATGCTGAGTGATTCAATAGGAATGTCAGCGAGGGCAAAGTCAGAGTTGTACAGCACATAAATGGCGAGGTTTACATAAAAGCACATAACCCTTTAAATGTTGCTTGCCTTTTTCCAACCCAAACCTATGTGATACCCTGGCTTGCTGCATGCAGGGATAGATTGCTTTATCAATGAATTGTGAACATTGTGCAGCAAACTGACCTTTGTGGTAGATGGAAAGTCAATGAGGCTGATTAGCGTGGAATGGTGCCTGAGAAATTCCTGCATTGACGTACTAGGGTGGAGATAGTCGGTTTCGATAACTGCAACCAGCTTTGTTTGTACTAAATGTGTACACTATATCAACAGGAAAATGTTCTTTTTTTATACTGTTGAGTTCAATTTTAGCTGATCTTCATGATGCCATTTTTTTTTCAAAGGATGCATTGAGGTCATGAGCAGTCACTGTCACATTATATTGGAAATTTAGCCATTTTGTCAACATTTGGACCAAGACCATGTGGAGTTAGTAAAATAAGCTTCTCTGAAATCACTGTGGACACTTCCTTCCATCACTCAGCTGGTGGTGAGAGGACTGATGGCACAAAATTGACCAGATTGGAAAATAAACTATTGCAGATTCTGAAATTATGAGAAAAATTGCTGGAGATACTTGAACAAAACACAGTGCTGGATTGATACTGGGGCAGGCAGCATCTGTGGAGGGAATGCTGGGTTACTCCAGCGCTCTGTTTTACTCAAGATTCCAGCACCAGCACTTCCTTGTGTGTCCATTTTCCTGGGGGATATTTTGATGGTCATACAGCATCTGTGGAGAGGGAAACAACAGAATGTTTCAGGGGAATGACGGTTTATTAGAACGAATCAATAATCTTTCACCAAATTAGATCTATTGTGTTTTTTAGCCTTAGCTGGGTTTCTTTCCACCCTGTCGGCTTGATGCCAGTATTACAACAATGTCAGAGGCACAGCTAGTTCTGGAGCACAGGACTTCAGCACTAGAGTCAGATATTTGTCAGCTCAAACTCAGCCCCATAGGTTCTTGAGGTCATGTGACATTCTATTCCACTTACACCTCACGCTGCCTTGGCAAGGCATCTAGCATAATCAAGAATGAGTTTACCCTGACCCTTTTCCCCTTCTCCCCTTCTCCTGTCCCATCAGGCAAGAGGTATAGAAGTGTGAAACACACACCTCCAGATTCAGGGACAGTTTCTCCCAGCAGTTATCGGGCAACTGAACTATCCTCCTAACAGCTAGAGAGCAATCTCTACTGGGCAGAGTCTGCCTCATTGGAGACCCTCGGACTATCTTGGATCGGACTTTACTGAATTTTATCATGCTAGTCTATATTCCCTGAAAGCATATTTACATTCTTCTCTTGAATTGCAAATATGATACTTGGACTCTCAGCCAAATCATTTATACAGATTAGGAAAAATTGGAGCATGTACTTGATCCCTAGAGATGATGATTTTAAATATTACTAGATTCAGAAATAATATTTCAAATTCAAATGTTCTGCAGGTCTAAAATAAAACACTTTGGTGCTCTTGAGATTCAACAAACCCAAGTACATTTACTTAGTGTTTACTCATGAGTGTGAAAAAAACAGACGTTTTGTGGGGGGGGGGGGGGGGGGAGGGGGTTATTGGGCAGTGAAAGAAGATTTATATATTTAAATTTAGTAACAATATCCTTTAACATTTGGCATTCAGGAAACTGTCTACGTTCTTTGGATGCTGCATTTAGAGTACAATATATTTTTTAAGTTCAAATTCGTGTTTTTGGAAAGTACTTCAGAAAGCACTGTGAAACTTTCTTTGGTTAAAATGCACAATTCATTTTAAAATCTTTTAACATTTTTATTGTTTCTCAAACAATATGCGGGAAATGGGCAAAAGCAATTAAAAACATGAGAAAGGCTTGTATGACAAAAAGTTTAAGGAAAGGACTAAAGCAAAGGTCTTTGTTGGAACATGGATATATAAATTGGGCTAAGGGTAGATCTCCCACCTCCGGAAGCCTGTTCCACTATTCAGCAAGATTTCTGCTGGTCTGGCTGTAAGCTCAACTCCACATTCCCGCCTATTCTTGTTAACCTTTCATTCTTTGCATCTCAAGAATTTATCTCCTTTTGCCTTAAAAATAGTCAGACACTCCTTCCAAAGCCTTTTTAGAGAGGAAGAGTTCCAATGATTCTCAACTCTCAGTGAGAAAATGTTTCTCCTCATCATTCTTGTTTTGGCATTCCTTTAAAAAGTAACCTTCAGGATCTTGTATGTTTTAAATGCTCTCTCATTCTCTTAAAATGCAGCAGATACCACCTATCCAGGTATTGGGATGGTAAACATTCTCTGAACTGCTTACAGATTAACATCCCGCTGCTGTCCCAGAATTTTATCTGTAGTTGCAATACTTCATGCAGTCCATCTTCTCTCTAGTGCCTGCCAGATGATTTGGAACTAATGTTATTTGACTGGTTTTGCTATTCACAGAAAGACTAATCAGCTATTTGGCTTGTCGCAAGTTTACGCTAAAGAACTTAGATTATATCTCAAATGATCCAAATAAATTTCAAAATGGAGTCCATCCAACGCCACTTGGATAGTATATACTTTTGGATCACAGAAAAGCAGATGAGGCATGTAAAGTCATAGACATACAGCACGGAAACAGACCCTTCAGCCCAATTTGTCCATGCCATCCAAGATGCCCCATCTAAGCTAGTCCCATTTGCCCACATTTGGCCCCTATAAATCTTTCCTGTCTATGCAACCGTCCAAGTATCTTTTAAATGCTGTTGTAGTATCTGCCTCAACTACCTCTTCTGGCAGCCTGTTCCATATACACACCACCCTCTGAGTCATACATTGTCCCTCGGGTTTATACTAAATCTTGCTCCTTTCACCTGAAACAAACATATGTCCTCTTGTTTTCGATTTTTACCTGCTTGGGTAGAACGGATACTGTGAACTGAGCAAGTTTAAAATAAAGTTTGTGCTATGGCTCTGACCAATTCCCAAAATAAAGGATGCATGTATTTGTCCATAGCAAGTTTTGTGACCTCAAAGTGCTTTTTAACCATGAAATTATTCTTGATGTGTGATGATAACAGGGAATGGATCAATCAATCTACAACTTTGTCCCGACTATAACGGGACTCATGGTGATCAAAATTCTATAGATGTTGGAAATCCAAAACGAAAACAGAAAAGGCTGGAATCACTCAGTGCATCAGACGGCACTTGTGGAGAGTGAGGGACTATACTTGATTACAATCAAGCCGTCCACACTATACAGATAGGGAATAAAGGGAATAACGTTGAGTGCAAGATCAAGTTCAGTAAAGAGTAATATTTCAGATTATAAACCCTTTGTCACAACTAGGAAAGAGAGAAATCAATTTCATTAACTGTAATGTGACTGAACTACCATCTACCTCATTGTAGACCCTCAGACTATTTAATTGGACTTCACTGGACTTTATCTTGCACTCAATTTTATTCCCTTTCATCCCGTATCTGTACACTGTGGATGGCTTGATTGTAATCATGTATAGTCTTTCCGCTGACTGGATAGCACGTAACAAAAAATCTTTTCATGTTCCTTGGTACATGTGATAATAAACTAAACTAAAGTTGTTGATTGTGGTGTAAATATTATCCAGAACTACGGGTGATAATTCCCTAGTTTTAAATATTATGATAAGATCTCTACACCCATTTGTCCCTGTTTCGTCTGAAAACTTGCACTTCAAATAGTGCAGCCCCCTCTATCTGCTATGTCATGTAGATATTTATGTTGAACCCTGGGACCGGAACCAGAATCCATAACTTTGTCTTAGGACGATGGCTAACTAATTTGAAAGGCACAGCAAAAGACATGAGGCACTACTCTTGCCACTTTGCTGATTTTTCTAATAAAAAGGTCATTAATGTCAGTTAACATCAGAGCCTCCAAACAACCTGTCATGCAGGTGATAAATACAGTGCCCTCCATGATGTTTGGGACAAAGACCCATCATTTATTTATTTGCCTCAATAGACAATAAACAATAGGTGCAGGAGTAGGCCATTCGGCCCTTTGAGCCAGCACCGCGATCTTGGCTGATCATCCCCAATCAGTACCCCGTTCCTGCCTTCTCCCCATATCTCCTGACTCCGCTATTTTTAAGAGCCCTATCCAGCTCTCCCTTGAAAGCATCCAGAGAACCCGCCTCCACCGCCCTCTGAGGCAGAGAATTCCACACTCACCATTCTCTGTGAGAAAAGGTGTTTCCTCGTCTCCATTCTAAATGGCTTACTCCTTATTGTGGCCCCTGGCTCTGGACTCCCCCAACATCGGGAACATGTTTCAAAGAGATATCCTCTCATCCTTCTAAATTCCAGAGTGTACAAGCCCAGCTGCTCCATTCTCTCAGCATATAACAGTCCCGCCATCCCGGGAATTAACCTTGTAAACCTACGCTGCACTCTCAACAGCAAGAATGTCCTTCCTCAAATTAGGGGAACAAAACTGTACACAATACTCGAGGTGTGGTCTCACTAGGGCTCTGTACAACTGCAGAAGGACCTCTTTGCTCTTATATTCGATTCCTCTTGTTATAAAGGCCACCATGCCATTCACTTTCTTCACTGCCTGCTGTACCTGCATGCTTACTTTCACAGACTGATGTACAAGGACCCCCAAATCCCGTTGTACTTCCCCTTTTCCCAACTTGACGCCATTTAGATAGTAATCTGCCTTCCTGTTTTTGCTACCGAAGTGGATAACCTCACATTTATCCGCATTAAACTTCATCTGCCATGCATCTGCCCACTCCCCCAACCTGTCCAAGTCACCCTGCATTCTCATAGCATCGTCCTCGATTTGAGATTTGTAATAGAAAAAAAAATCACATGCGGTTAAAGTGCACGTTGTCAGATTTTAATAAAGGCCATTTTTATACATTTTGGTTTCACCATGTAGAAATTACAGCAGTGTTTATACATAGTCCTCCCATTTCAGGCCACCATAACGTTTGGGACACAGCAATGTCATGTAAATGAAAGTAATCATGTTTAGTATTTTTGTTGCATATCCTTGGGAAGCTATGAGTGCTTGAAGTCTGCGATTCATGGACATCACCAGTTGCTGGGTGTCTTCTCTGGTGATGTTCTGCCAGGCCTGTATTGCAGCCATCTTTAGCTTATGCCTCTTTTGGGGGCTAGTCCCCTTCATTTTTCTCTTCAGCATATAAAAGGCATGCTCAATTGGGTTCAGATCGGGTGATTGACTTGGCCACTCAAGAATTGATCATTTTTTAGCTTTGAAAAACTCCTTTGTTGCTTCAGCAGTATGTTTTGGAACATTGTCCTGCTGTAGAATGAACCGCCGACCAATGAGTTTCGAGGCATTTGTTGGAACTTGAGCAGATAGGATGTGTCTATACACTTCAGAATTCATTATGCTACTACCATCAGCAGCTGTATCAACAATGAAGATAAATGAGCCAGTACCGTCAGCAGCCATACATGCCCAGGCCATAACACCCCCACCACCATGTCTTACAGATGGGGTGGTATGCTTTGGATCTTAGGCAGTTCCTTCTCTCGTCTATACTTTGCTCTTGCCATCAATCTGATATAAGTTAATCTTCGTTTCATCTGCCCACAAGACTTTTTTCAAGAACTGTGGTTGTTCTTTTAAGTACTTCTTGGCAAACTGTAACCTGGCCATCCTATTTTTTGCGGCTAACCAGTGGTTTGCATCTTGCAGTGTAGCCTCTGTATTTCTCTTCATGAAGTCTTCTACAGACAGTGGTCATTGACAAATCCACATCTGACTCCTGAAGAGTGTTTCTGAACTTTCAGCAGGTGTTTGGGGATTTTTCTTTATTATAGAGAGAATTCTTCTGTCATCAGCTGTGGAGATCTTCCTTGGCCTGCTGGTCCCTTCGCAAATAATAAGCTCACCAGTGCTCTCTTTCTTCTCAAGAATGTTCCAAACGGTTGATTTTGGTATGCCTAAGGTTTGGCTGATGTCTGAAAACTAACGGTTTTATTCTTGCTTCTCAGTCTCATAATGGCTTCTTTGACTTTCATTGGCACGGCTTTGGACCTCGTGTTGATAAATAGCAATAAAGGTTTCCAAAGGTGATGGAAAGACTGGAGGAAAGACTAGGTGCTGAGAGCTCTCTTTCAACTGCATTAAGGAGGCATTTAAACACACCTGAGCAATTACAAACACCTGTGAAACCATGTGTCCCAAACATTATGGTGCCCTGAAATGGTGGGACTATGTATAAACACAGCTTTAATTTCTACATGGTGAAAGCAAAATGTATAAAAATACCCTTCAATAGAATCTGACAATGTGCACTTCAACCACATGTGATTTTTCTTTCTATTACAGATCTCAAATTGTGGAGTACAGATGCAAATAAATAAATGATAGGTCTTTGTCTCAAACATTATGGAGGGCACTGTAGCTACTTTAATTCACTGGAATCTATTAAAATTGTTTATTTTGCTAAAATTAGAAAAAATAATTAGGTTTTACCATAAGGGGATTGATTTCTATAGTTGTATACAAAGCTAAAGATGTTTGAGCTTCCTACTTTAAAGTGTCGCTATTCTAATTACACACATACAGGATACTAAATTGTTTCTTTCTTACAGGAAACGTTATCAAATGATGTCAACTGTGTTGAAGAAATCCTGAAGGTAAGATCTAATGCTATTAAACATTGCATTGTTTTCATACTTGTCTGTTCCTGTTGCTTATAGATACAGCTAATTTGATATTACGGAACAAAATATTTTTTTTGGAAAGCAATTGCTGAAGTCTGAAGCCGGGTCTCGACCCGAAACGTCGCCTATTCCTTCTCTCCATAGATGCTGCCTCACCTGCAGAGTTTCTCCAGCATGTTTTGTCTACTGCTGAAGAATATCTATATTCAAACAAATAGATCCTTATCTGTTACTAGACCAAGTGCGGACCCATTGGGCCCAGTCTCCCAAAAAAATATACCACCACTGATCCATAGCCCCCAACTGCGCAGTGTGACTGAGGGGTTCCCATTGTGACGCCAGAGATCTCCGTTGTGACGCGAGACACGGCAACCCTCCCCAGACCGCGCCTTGCCATCCCTCTTCCTACCCCTATCCTCCTCCATTCCCCCCCATCCCCAGCACTTCCTCCCCCTCTTCTTCACCCTCCCTCTTCTTTCCCCTCTCCTCCCCTCCCCCCACTCCCTACCTCTCCCACTCTCCTCACCATTGTGACATTGAACGCCGCTGACGGGCAGGGCAAGTGGAAAAGTGGTTTGAAAGTGATTTTTGTAAAGTTTAAAATGTCAATAATTTGTAAAATATAATATCAATCTGAACGAAACTTGTTTATTTTACATCCCAGGACAATGGTGAGTAAGGTGTGCCAAAAATTGTGGTGTTATCATGTACCGTATTGGCAGTGTTTTGGAATATCGCGTACACGCACGCGCGCACACATACATACATACAAACAAACAAGATGAGAGTTTAGTAATATAATATCTAGACCAATGGGACCCATTTAGTCCCGTCCCCTCAACGTGCGGTTGCGGGGGGTGCGGCCTGCGGCATCACACACACACTAACCACCCCCCTTGATATTATATTAATATTATTAATTCGCTCCTTTTCCCATATCCCCGGCCCTATCCACTCACGCATGGCCCCGAACTGCGCAGGTGCGCCGGGAGAGGGAGAGTGAGAGGGGTAGAGAGGGAGGGGGAGGGTGTAGAGATTGAGGGGTGGGGGGGGGGGGAGGCGTCACGGGGGAAGGTTGGTCCCTGAACGCAATACTCACCACTCCCTAGAGAGGGAGGGGGGGTCAGAGGGGGAGGGGGGTCGGGGAGGGGGAGGACGGTAGAGAGGGAAGAGGGTAGAGAGGGGGTGTAGAGAGGGAGGGTAGGGGGGAGCGTGGCATCACGGGAGAGCTGGTCCCCGAACGCAACACTCCACCACTCACCCATCGTTCCCAATACTCACCACTCCTTAGAGGGGGGGGGTGGGGCAGAGAGGGAGGGGGGGGGCACGGGGTGGGGGGGCAGAGAGGAGAGGGGAATGGTAGGGAAGGAGGGGGATGGGGGTAGATGGGGAGGTGGGTGGCGGGGGAGGGGAGAGGGAGGGGAGAGGGGCAGAGAGGGAGGTGGGTAAAGATCCCACCCCATCTCCCTCATCCTCATTTCCCTCATCCTCCCCTCAATCCCATTACCTGCCACAACACCTATCCAGGTCGTAGAGCAGCGCCAACTCGGTCTGGTTATCGTACTCAGCCCTGGCCCTGGCTGTAGACTGCAGCCGTCAGCTCAGCCACCGCATGGAATCCAGTCCAGGCCCCGACATTCTCCGGGCAGGCCCGGCTTCATCTCCAGGCTTGTCCCTGACCCCGGCTCGTCCTTGGTTGCACCAGCGGTTTCTTTTTCGGCGCCGGTCACGGCCCCATCCCATAGCCCTGAGCGCGGCCCTCACTCCAGCTCCAGGCTCTGCTCCAGCCCAGGCCCAGTCGGCGGGCTCAGCCTCCCCGCGGACGTCGGGGCGAGGACCTGAGCGAGTCCATGGGCGGGCGTGGACCCGAGGGCCAGAGCGAGGCCGCGGGTGGGCGTCGACCCGAGGACCCGACTTGCAAGTGGATTGATTTTTTTGTGTTTGGACCGCTTGAGTGCCCCTCCCGCGCGGAGTGTCCCATTCTGACGTCATTTAAAAATATATATATTTTTGTGGTTGGGGTGCTCAAGTCCCCCTCCCGCGGGGGAGTGTCCTATCGTGCCTTGCGAGTCGATTGTGATGTCAGTCGAACATTTTTTTTCAAAATTTGAACTTTGAAAACTTTAATATTTTGAAGCTGTTTTTAAACGCGTAGTAACTTGTTAAATATAGGTTGAAATGCGACGGGAAGATATTTATCCGGTCGGTGGAAAAAATGTGAGTAGCATGTGTGAAAATGGGATGGGTGTGGCCTAACATTTGGAAGAAAATACAAATTAAGATTAAAAGAAACGCCAACACAACCTTGCATACACACAGACACGAGCACAAAGGGAAGAGTTTTAGTATAATATATGTAGATAGATAGATTATTCTCTGGCTGTATAACTTGGACTAAGTTGATCTTTATATAAATATGCATAGTAGATTTTACAGAACTGACCAAAGTACTAGTTCAGGAATAGAAGCTTTTGAAAAGCTTCAAGATGATATGTAATGATAATCAGCAGAAGCAACCCTAGTGTGAATTGAATGCACACAGTTCTATATGAAAAGGCACCTTTCATGTCCTGTGTTTAGGGCTTGGGAATCTGTTTGCTTGTAGCTCGAAAGGTAGAAAAACACCCCTCTGTATTGTGAACAATTTTGGTTAAATTGCTGTTTTTACTTCTGTCGTGCAAGTATTTGCATTGGATACTAAGTTTTATTTGAAATAGATTGCAGGAAATACGTTAGTTTAGCTTTTGATCCCAAAGAGTAATTGGTGGAGCAATAAACAAGTTATGAAAACTTCAGAACCTTTTTGCCAGAAGATTTGAGTGTACAAACCATTTTGTCATAATTATGCTATTTTTGCTAAAGTACTAAAGGTACAAGCTCACCTGTTTTGGGCATCAATTGGATGTTTCTTGTTACTTTCCTGACTGTATTGAAGTCAGCTGATACAAACCTCCCATATTTAATTATCTTATTTTTAAACAGTCATTCATGTCAAATTGGCTTAAATGTTGTTCTGTTACTTGGGATCCCCCAAATAATGAAGATGGAAATAATCTCACCATTGACTTGTTTTGGATATTTTGACAGGAAATGACACATTCATGGCCACCACCTCTCACTGCCATCCAAACACCTAGTACAACAGAACCATCAAAATTTCCTTTCCAAAACAAGGTGCGTGGAAATATATGATTGCTTTCAAATTAATTAATACAAATTTAATTATTAATTTTATCTTGGTTTCTTTTGGGGGGAAATATGTGTTATGTTCAGAAGCTTCAGAAACTCTTCAGAAACTGTTCAGAAACTGTTTAATAATTCTGACTTTAATTACACTGTACTCTAAAAAGACTGAAAGTTATATTTTCTTGCATTTTGTAGGACACCCATGTCCCTTCTGGCTTTGTAGGACACAGTGAGTGATCTCTGAAATCTGTTTTACAATTTGTGTTCGTATATATGCTGACTTAAAATGAAGATCAATCCAATATGAAATTTTGTAATTTGAAATGATTCCCTAATTTTTCAAGGTGTAGTATTGTCCAATGTAAAATGCTTTTATAATTGCTGAAAATTTGCATTTGCAGTGGGAATCAGTTCATAGTAATAAAATTATTGTCACTTATAGAAAACTCCAGCGCATGACTTCATTTGATTACGTGGCAGCATTTTCGCATTACTTGGAGAACCATTTTAGCTAGGTGGCAATAAATGGCAGGTGTTTTCTGGCTTGTGTTTTCTGTCGTGCAGGCAGGCAGAGAATATTCTCGTCCTTAATTGCAGCATCAAAGTGTTTCTGGATATTCAGCCATTCCCAGACACATTAATAAAAATGTTTTTAATTTTGTGCACTGGGGATTTTCTTTATATAGACGGGAAGAAGAATGGGGTTGCTGCCTGCTTTTCTTTTCTATTCCCTGGCTCAGAAATTCACAGAGCGAACTGTGCCCCAATTTTCCATGCGTATTCCAAGTACGCTCACAGATTATCAGCGAGGCAGAAGGAAGGACAAACTGGATGAGATAAAGAGCCACAGGTGCAAACTCTGAAACTGCTGAGTTTCACCATGCAATGATATCTGCCCACATGTAGCTTATTTGAATCCTGGAAATTTTCTAGAAATGGACATTATGCCTATTATGAAGTATAAGTATTAACTACTAGGCGATAAGGCCTTATCTCCTTAAAGGATCAAGGCTGGAAAGCAAAAGATATTCTCGGATACCTTGTGATTGTTGCAAGGAAATTAAAGTAACTGAAGTATAGGCTCCCCAAATGTCCAAAATGTATGTAAGATTTCTGAATTTCTCAACATTCCCATATTCTGGCTTGTGTTTTTATGTCATGCAGGCCAGGAGGCAGAAAATATTCTCGTCATTAATTGCAACATCAAAGTGTTTCTGAATATTTCAGCCATTCCCTGACACATTAATAAAAGCCCTATTTAATTGAACTCTTAAATCTTTTTGGGAAATTACGAAGTACTTGTCTTTGTCCAAAGGGAGAAGGATATGAAAGCTACATGTAGTTCCAAAGTTGCATGTAGCAAATATTTCAGAGTTTTTTTTTTCCTTCCCTTCTGACCACTATTCAAGATATTTGAATGGCTTTTATTTAGGCTGCTCATTCTGTGGGCCAGAAAAAAGAATAAGCTAAAAAGAATAAAACATCAGTGAAAAATAAAGTTTAAAAATCAAACCTGCATGTGAGTCTTACTATATGTGAACGTTCATATTTTATAATATATTGCCGCATAACTATCTGTGAATATACAGAATTGTGGACGTCATTAAGCCCATATGTGGAGAAAGAAAGTCATAGGTACCACAATAAAAATTGCTTCAGTAGCAGTTAGTGAGAGATGGGTTTGTGATGACCGCATAACTGTGACTATTGTTTCTGCGGGAGCTTGGTTTTCTAAATCCACAGGATTACAGTCCCAGTCAGGAATAGAAACATCTAAATACTTTTTGTTCAGCTCCTGACCTCCATGATAAAGAAGGCATTAGCCTCTTTGAATCACTCTTTGCATCAGTGTTGACTAGCCACAATTTCACTGCTTGTTGGGATGAGGTCTTTGCCGCAAAGTTACAAGTGGTAGAGATGCTCAATCAGCCGGCACCAAATCGAGTGCATATTTGTTATTACAAACTTTTTTATCCAACTGAAGCAGTTTTTTCAGTCAGATTGAAGCAAAAACTATTCCAATCACAGGCGACTTTTTTTCCTGAAATAAAATGATATTCTCCAGTTCTGATTTTTATAGAAGTTTTACATGTAGGAAGCATATTTATTCCAGTTCATAGTTTAAAATTTATACAGAAATTCTGACTGTAAGAGAAAAGGCTTCCTATATATTGTGCTTTTCACAACTTTGGAATTGGTCTAAAACAACGTAAATCCGGTGATGTACTAATGAAGTATAGTACATTTTGTTATGCTAGTCCTAATATAGTTTAGGAACTACTTTACAATGGCCAAAATTGAGGCTCCCGTGTTTTGTTCAAATTGACTATGTTTTGATCAACAATTTTGTACACTTCGCCAGCTATCTCTCTGTTTAAACTCTGTGTCACAACAGCATGTATGTGTAATTTGGGAGTTCAAGTTTTGGAATATTTTACGCACATATAAACATATGAATTAAGACCAGACAATTAAGCTCTGCTTGTTGTGCTTTATTAAATAGCACCTGATTATAATTCATCTCCACATTCTCGTCTACCGGCGGAAACCTTACACCCCTTTGCTTATTAAATATCTAGCTGCTAATGCCATAAAAATATTCAAAGATACTCCTTTCACCACCCGTTGAGGAAGAGACTTCCAAACAATTACGGCCTTCTGAGAAAAAATAAATTAATAATACCTCTGTCCTCATTGGATTTATTTTTAAATGGTGATTCCTAGGTCTAGATTCTTCCGTAAGAGAAAGTATTCTACCGCATAACCCTATCAGGACCCCTCAGGATCTGGTAAATTTCAATCAAACTTGCGTCTCTTGAAAATGCCAGTGACTGCAAACCCAGCCTGTCTAAATCTTATTAATGAGATAACACAAAGCTGAGCGGCAGTGTGAGCTGCTGGGTGACAGTGTGAGCTGTGAGGAGGATGCTATGAGGCTGCAGGGTGATTTGGATAGGTTGGGTGAGTGGGCAGATGCATGACAGATGCAGTATAATGTGGATAAATGTGAGGTTATCCATTTAGGTGGCAGGAACAGGAAGGCAGATTATTATCTGTATTGTGTCAAATTAGGAAAAGAGGAAGTGCAACGAGACCTGGGTGTCCTTGTATACCAGTCACTGAAAGTAAGCATGCAGGTACAGCAGGCAGTGAAGAAAGCAAATGGCATGTTGGTCTTCGTAACAAGAGGATTTCAGTATAGGAGCAAGGAGATCCTCCTACAGTTGTACAGGGCCCTGGTGAGATTGCACTTGATATATTGTGTACAGGTTTGGTCTCCTAATTTGAGGAAAGACGTTCTTGCTATTGAGGGAGTGCAGCGTAGGTTCACCAGGCTAATTCCCGGGATGGCGGGACTGACATATGATGAAAGAATGGATCGACTGGGCTTATATTCACTGGAATTTGGAAGGATGAGAGGGGATCTTATAGAAACATATAAAATTGGTATGGGATTGGACAGGCTAGATGCAGGAAAAATGTTTCCGATGTTGGGGGAGTCCAGAACCAGCGGTCACAGTTTAAGAATAAGGGGGAGGCCATTTAGGACTGAGATGAGGAAAAACTTTTTCACCCAGAGAGTTGTGGAATCTATGGAATTCTCTGTCAGAGAAGGCAATGAAGACCAATTCTCTGGATGTTTTCATGAGAGAGTTATAGCCCTGTCCCACAGTGCGAGTTCATTCCAAGAGCTCGCCCGAGTTTAAAAAAAAATCAAACTCGTGGTAAGCACGGAAAATGAACGTAGCTGGTACGTCGGAGCTCGAGGACGTCTCTTAGCGCCAACGGCAGGTACTCGGGAAGACTCGCTAATGGCAGGTAATCATGGAACGACTCGTGAAGACTTTTCAGCATGATGAACAACGTTCAGGAGAATCCAGAGTACTGACGAGTGGCCATTACCGTAAATCTTCGAATAGGAATCAGTGCAAACTCGGGAGAACTCTTGGAATGAACTTGTACCGTGAGACAGGGGTTTTAGATATGGCTCTTTGGGCTACCGGAATTAAAGGATATGGGGAGAAAGCAAAAACGGGGTACTGATTTTGGATGATCAACAATGATCATATTTAATGGTGGTGCTGGCTCGAAGGACTGAATGGCATACACCTGGACCTATTTTCTATGTTACCATGACCTGCCCACTCCAGGCATTAGTCTAATAAACCATCTCTAAACTGCTTCAAGCTTGTTAAACCTTTAAATAAGGATAATTATGCACATGGTACTCCAGATGTGGTCTCACCAATGCCCAGTATAACTGTAATATAACCTTCCTAAGTTTTTAATTCAAATTTCTAAGCAAAATGTAATAATTCCTGTTAGCTTTACCAATTACTTGTTACACATGCATACTTAACTTTGGTGAATCTTAAGACAAGGCACCCACATTAGCTGTTTAGTAGAATGGCACATCAATCTTAGATTGGTTGAAATAAATATTAATGCATGTATCTTATAGTTGGGTCATTGTGTTCATATATATTTTCCTTTGCAGAGAAATGTGATATTCCACCAAAAATTTCAGAGTCAAGAAAACCGTGAGTATATATTTTCTTCATAATGTAGCTCTGACATTTTTACAATTTGGAATTATTAACACAATTATATTTTGTTGTACTTGTCTCAAATGCATCTGCTATGAAATTACTCACTAATACAATCTCCCTCAAATATAGCTGGGATATTCCCAACAACTTGTGTAGTAGATTTATTGCAGCTCTCAATTGATAGGTGAGGTGGTATTATTCTTGGTCTGTGCCAGCTACAAAAAAATGGAAAACAGCAGTAATCTCCTCTTCTTTATTCTGCCCACACACAGAAGTTATAACATTGGCTAATTTGTACCATAAAATCTTTCATTATGAGGACATTAGCAGCGTTCAATGTTTGTTGAGGATTGATTTTTATATTTTGGCCTTGCTAGTTTCTCTTCTGTAAATATTTGCAATGGACCTAGAGTCTCATTCCATTTCACTAGCATGGTAACAAACCCTCCTTTATATTCTTGTTCCCTCCAAAGCCAAATCACAGTGAACTATGCCACAGTTAAAATCAATGCAGACTGTGCACCAGTTTCTGTCATTCAGCTGTCCTCTTGCAACCATTAGTTCAATAATGAGAGAAGACAGGTTTAAACATGGACCAGAAGACATTGATGGCTAGCTAAAGGACCAGTTGTCTGTTTCAAATTTCCAAATGTAAGGAATGTGTACATGCATGGGGATTGGAGAGGTTGGGATAGCTGAAAGGGCAGCAAATTGAAGGTGGTGGGGAAAGATTTAATTTTGCAGGGGCAAAGCAAGAGTTGGGTAATGAGATTATTTGTGTAATCTTAAAAAAAAGTCTGTATGTGGAGCAATGAATGTCTCTCCTTTTATGTCATGAGATTTTGTAATTTATTCTGCTGACTGAAAATAAAAGTTTAAGATAGTTTAGTTTAGAGATACAGCTCGGAAACAGGCCCTCCGGCCCACCCAGTCCGCACTGACCAGCTATCCCCACACATTAACACTACCCGACACACTAGGGCCAATTTTACACTTATACCAACCCAATTAGCCTACATACCTTTGGAGTGTGGGAGGAAACTGAACATCTCAGAGAAAACCCATGCAGGCCACGGGAAAAAGTACGAACTCCGTACAGACGGCACCAGTAGTTAGGATCAAACCCGGGTCTCTGGTGCTGCAAGCGCTGTAAAGTAGAAACTCAACCACTGCGCCACTGTGCCGCAAGAATACAGCATTTTTACGGAGAGGAGGGGGAATAACACACAAACTGAAATAGTATCATGCAACCAATATTCTGTTGCAGTAAAGTGAAAAATTAAAATAATTCTAATGAAGCAGATCTTAAGCAATATATTACAATGTAAAACAATTAACCTTTGGCTGTAATTAATTTGGACAGAAATCAGTGAGTTGATGCCTGTCTGATGAAAATTGATCCAACATTGATTGTATGCAGATGTCTAATTGTTAACTTGTGTTCTATAGTGATGAGATTCTATTTGACCTAAGGGATTATGCATTCATCTGAGGTTTAGCAATAAATTATATAATAATTAGACTGCAGATATATATATAACGAAGTTGGCCAGCAGCTATGCCTGTTTTATACCCAAAAGTAGGTGATCACCCCAGGGAATAATTGGAACAATAGGTCATAAAATTGTGCAGTCTATAAATTCGTCAGTGCTTTGGTTTAAAGTGAAGCCAATCTCAAATTGTGTTTAATTTAGACTTCAGAGATACGGGATGGATACAGGCCCTTTGGCCTACCAATTTTGCAATCACCCTGTACACTAGCACTATACTACACACGGGACTATACTATACTAGGGAAAATTTACAATTTTACCAACACCAATTAACCTACAAAGCTGTACGTCTTTGGAGTGTGGGAGACACTCAGAGCACCCAGAGAAAACTCAGAGAAAACCAGAGCACCCAGAGAAAACTCACATGGTCATGTAGAACGTACAAACTCCGTACAGACAGCACCCTTGGTAAGGATCGAACCCAGGTCTCTTGCACTGTAGGGCAACAACTTTATCATTGCGCCACTGTGCTGCCCTTGGAAATACAAATTTTCCTCGGGTCACCTGTAAAATGAAGTACATATTACAGCCAAGGAGTTTATTTTCTTACCAAATCATCCTGACTGAGTTATTTTTGCCAATGAAGGAGTAGAAAAGGTTTTCTGACTTACTATGATTTAGAATCATTTGCTACAAATATTGGCATGCTCAAGTATTGCACTAGTGGACACAACAGAGCCATATAGCACCGATACTTGTGCATCTCTGAGACTTCAGGTATAAATATGCAGGAGCTGCAGATTTCTATGCCAGTTACTATTCAATTTCCAAGACTGAGCTCGGGGAGAAGAGGGTTCAGTGATGTCTGGCTCAGTTGCGCCTTTGCTGTGGTCTGCATTGGGTGTGAGTGGATAGTGGATCAAGACGTGGAATAAATGGAGGAGATTGGAATCTGATGTTTGTGATGGATTGGGGGAGAGAGGAATTGGGGAGATAAATTCACCTAATGGGAAGATATATTTGGGATTCTTGGCTGGGAAATGACTTGCCCAATGTGGAATTGAGGTTAGAACGTGGGGTTTATTGTTGTAGTGCAGATTGCAACTTTTCTTGCTCAAGTCTTACTAATGTCCCTGTAAACAAAACACCTGTTCACAAAACACCTGTCCATGCATGCGATGGTGCGCCTGCTAAAATAGTTGTATCATAACAGAAGAATCTTAAGAATTTCCACTGTGCAAATGGTTCAGATTTTGGATTTTATTTTTACAAAGGATTCATCAAGTGTAACAAAATGGGAAGGGTCTTTCTTACCCTTGGCTACTTGATCAGAGGACGCAAGGATACACGATTACCTCAATAGTCTGATTTTTTTTTTTTTTTTAAGTAATCCATCAGTATAGATCTTTATTTTATTGTTTCCTGTCAATATTGGGATCAAACGATTTCAGTAAAGATAATTGGGGGCAATCAATGCCAGTTTTATGTGTTTCTGCTTCCCTCCATGTGGATGGTTTCCAGGAGAAAACACTGGGTGATATGCACTCTTTTTAGAGAATAAATGCATTAATTTCAGAGCCTAGTCGGCATCGTTGTCCTGTATATGTTGGAATTTATAGGGAAAAAATGCACTTGAATCGAAAGTACAACAGCCAACAAATTATTTTTGAAGTTTAGTAATCGTTCTAATAATGTGGACACATTTGCAGCCATATTTTACATGGTTCAACATTGGTGAAGGAAATACATGACTAGTTAATTACCTGAAACGTCACCTACTCCTTTTCTCCATAGATGCTGCCTCACCCGCTGAGTTTCTCCAGCATTTTTTGTCTATTTACAGTTAATTTGTTTCAGTCGTGTTGGTCAAAGCAAAACTTTTGGCCAGGTAAAAATAAACCAGAAAATATTTGAGTTTGCTTTGTTTAACCAGAGAGCTGTAGTCAACAGCTAACTGCATTATGAAAGTGGCGTCACAGGTAGATCGGGTGGTCAAGAAGGCTTTTGGCACATTTCTCTTCATCAATTAGTGTACTGAGTAGAGAAGTTGGGATGTTATGTTGCAGTTGGATAAGATGTTTGTGAGGCCACATTTGCAGTTCAGTTATGGTCACCCTGCTATAGGAAGAATGTTATTAAACTGGAAAGAGTGCAGAGCAGATGTACGAGGATGTTGCCAGGACTTGAAAGCCTGCGCTATAGAGAAAGGTTGGGCAAGCCAGGACTTTATTCCTTGGAGCTCAGGAGGATGAGGGGTGATCTTACAGACATGTATAAGATCACGAGGTGAATGGATAGGGTAGAAGCAAAGAGTCTTTTACCCAGAGTAGGGGAATCAAGCCACGAGGACCTAGAATTAAGGTACTGGGGAGAGATTTAATAGGAACCCGAGGGGTGACATTTTCACACAGAGGGAGGTAAGTATATGGAATGAGCTGCCAGAGGAGGTAGTTGAGGCAGGAACTATAACAACATGTAAAATACATTTGGACAAGTACATAGATAGGGAAGGTTTAGAGGGATATGGGCCAAACAAGGGCAGGTGGAACAAGTGCAGATAGGGCTTCTTGTTTAGCATGGGCAAGTTGGGCCGAAGGGCCTGTTTCTTTGCTGTATAACTAAGGTAATGAAGAATGCACAACCCAAGCAGTCTCATCACAACTATGGATCAAACTTCCCTCATTTGTATGATTTAATTCATACACTCACTTATATATTAAGTCTTTGTTCACCAAATCATTGTAGAGTATATAGGGCATGATGTGGTGCTAGTAATAAAACATGCATTTTTGAGTTCTTTTTAAAAAAAAATTGAATTGGAAATCCTTTTGGGCGAGTTACTGAAACTGAACAACACTTTCAAAATGTGATTTTTAAAAATAATAATAATTTGTGCCCCATTTACATAGTTTTGTTCAAATTTATTTTCAGGATGCTTGAACATGACCTGCAGATCAGCAGTAGTGATGACAGTGATGTGGATCAGGTTCGTTTTTAAATTTCTGTTGAGCATTTGTGTTAAATTAAAATGAAGATGGAGTTGCTTTGTCAAGTCAAGTCAAGTCAAGTTTATTCGTCACATACACATATGTGCAGTGAAATGAAAAGTGGCAGTGCTCGCGGACTTTGTGCAAAAAAACAAACAAACAAACAAACAACAAACTACAAACAGAATGGAACAGAATCACATGTTCTTTTTCATATTAAATATTGTGGGCGGTTTTGTGGTACAGTAAAGTTAGTCCCTAGTGAGATAGGAGTTTACAGTCCCAATGGCCTCTGGGAAGAAACTCCTTCTCATCCTCTCCGTTCTCACAGCATGGCAACGGAGGCATTTGCCTGACCGTAGCAGCTGGAACTGTCCGTTGCAGGGGTGGAAGGGGTCTCCCCTGATCTTATTGGCTCTGGAGTTGCACCTCCTGATGTATAGTTCCTGCAGAGGGGCGAGAGAAGTTCTCATAGTGCGTTCGGCCGAACGCACTACTCTCTGCAGAGCCTTCGTGTCCTGGGCAGAGCAATTACCAAACCAGATTGTAATATTTCCAAACAATATGCTTTCCACATCCGCTGAGTAGAAGCACTGGAGGATCCTCTGAGACACTCTGAATTTCCTCAATTGCCTGAGGTGGTAAAGGCGCTGCCTTGCCTTACTCACGGGTGCTGCAGCGCGTGATGTCCATGTGGGAATGTAATTACTGTGAAAAGCATGCATGGATCTCTTTCTAAGATACTGATTAGCTTGTTTCTCTTTTCACATCATCTTCCTTCCCGTGCCACCCATGCCCCTCCCTTCCCCCCCCCCCCCCACTCCCACCCTTTTCCACTTTCATGCAGGTCACGGAAAAGCCAGTGCCTATTCCTGTTCCGAAAAGGTACCTTATTTTTCAGTTCACATCATGATATTTGGTTGTGCGTTGGCTTCTAGCTCTTTGAGACAATGGCCTGGGATGGAACATAGAACAGTATGACACAGGATCAGGCCCTTCAGTCCGCAATGTCTGTACTGAACATGGTGCCAAGTTAACCTAATCTCCTCTGCCTGAACATAATCCATATCCCTTCATTACCATGTTCCTATCTGAAAGCCACCATCTTAAGTGCCACCATCGTATCTGCCTCATCCACCACCACTCTTCGCTGCGTTTTCCTGGCACTCACTGCCCTCTAAAAATACAACCTGCCCCATACATCTGCTTTAAACTTCTCCCCCCTTACCTTAAAGCTATGTTCTATAATCTTTGACATTTCCATCCTAGGAGAGAGGTTCTGATTGTCTGCCCTATCTATACCTCTCATAATTGTATACTCTTCTATGCACCAGAGATAACAGTCCAAGTTTATTCAGCTTCTCTTTATACCTTTATTCAGGCAGCATTCTGGAAAACCTCTTCTGCACCCTCCCCAAATTCACCACATCCTTTCTGAATTTGGGGTAATGTGAACTGCATGCAATACTCATAAAGCAAATACTTCAAATATGGCTTAACCAAAGCCCTGTAAGACGACTTCCTAACCTCAGTGCCCTGACTCCTGAAGGCAATTATACCACATGCCTTCTTTACCACTGCATTGTCCTTTCAGAGAGCTGGTTGTGGACCTCAAGTTCCTTTTGCAAATCAATGCTGTATAGTGTATTTTCATTAACTGTATACTTTCTTCTTGTATTCAACCTCCCTAAGTGTAACACCTCATACCAGCTCTGATTAAACTCCCTTCCATTTCTCCAGTCATTTCTGTAGCTGATCTACAACCGGTTGAAATACTTTTGGCACTTTCCTCACTATCTGCATGTCCACCAATTTTGGTGTTGTCTGCAAACTGACTAACTAACCTATCTATATTTACATCCAAGTGATGTATATAAACAACAACAGTCCCAGCACATATCTGTACGAGACTCCACTGGTCATAGACTGCCACCACAACCCTCCGTCTTCCATGGGAAGGAAAGTTCTGAATCCAGACTACCATGTCACTGTGGATCCCATGTATCTTAATCTTCTAGATCAGTTTAGGACTTTATCAAATGGCATATTAAAATCCATGTGTACAACATCCACTGCCCTACCCTCATCGATCACCTTTGTCATCCCTTCAAAAAATTCAGTCAAGTTTGTAAGTCTTAACCTGCCTGGACAAAGCCATGCTGATTGTCCCTAATTACCCCATTCTCCAAATGTGAGTAAATCCTAACCAAGAGAATCCTCTCCGATGGCTTCTCCACCCTTGACATAAGGTCCACCTGCCCACAATTTCCTGGATTTTATCTGCTTCTCCTCTTAAACAAAGAAAAAACATTGGATACTCTTCTGTCCTTCAGGACCTCGCCTGTGGCTTGTTAAGATGCAAATATCATTGCCAAAGCTCCTGCAATCTCCTTGCCTCTCTCAATAACGCGATGGATGCTATCAGGCTATTGGGAGTTATCCACTTGATGCTCTTCAAGAGCCTAACCACCATCTCCTCCTTGATCTACAACTGCCCCAACAGATTAGTATTCCCCACACTGATCCCACTGTCCTCCATGTCCTTCCCTTGGTGATGAACCACAAACTCCACATTGACCTTGTCGGTAGACCTAGAGTTATGCAGCACGAAAACAGGCCCTTCGGCCCGTGCTTGCCTATGCTGACTAAAGTGCTCCTCTACACTAGTCCCACCTGTCTGTATTTGGCCCATATCTCACTAAAATGTCTATCCATGTCCCTATCCGAATGCCATTTAAATGTTGTTATAAATTCTGCCTCAACTACCTCCTCTGGCTGCTCCTGAATTAAAAAAAATAAGTGTAAAAATAATTATTCTATTAGCTATTCCATTATTACTTTTGCTAACTAAATTTCCGATCTTGTAAATTGACATGTCGAGCATAAATCAATTAAAGCAGCAAAACTATTGAAGTCCAATAAAGAATCGTCCACAATTACAATTTTTTAAAATCTACAATGTAATGCATGTTATCGTCGTTGTCATAATATCGTTGGATTAAACTGTCTGTTATGCATTTTGAGTATTCTAATCTAATAAGGTACTTGCAGTGTGGTACTGAGACATCTAGTTTAAAATTAGTTCTGAGCTGAAATCAACAAGCATAGTTGTTGGAGTGCTCAGTTTTGCCCTGGCATTCACCACCTGATGCACTACACTCAGATTTTATATGAAACAAAGTGATAGCTGAAGTTGCATTTTTTTTTAAATAATATTGTAAACAAACTCACAGAATTGTATGCAACTAGAATCATATCATGATTAATGAAAATGCAGGTTAAATCATTAGTACTAGAACAGCTGCAGGTTAATTATTTTTCTGTGATTCTGTATGGACTGAACAAACATTTAAAACTACATGTTGTCCTCTCCGACATATTTTTAGTGCTTCCTTGTTGCCTCAGAGGGATAATATTTTATCAAGACATTCCAGTGGTGGCTTAAACAACTTAAGTGAATCCGGGAATTCATCAGGCTCTGATTCAGAGAGTGAAAGCACCTCTACAGACAGTGAAGGAGCATCAAGGGCTCCCACTCCTGAGGTATGACAGGCTGTAAACTGTATATTGGAAAATTAATGTTTATTTTTGAGCCTTTGATTTATTTTGCACTGAAATGCATGGTGATTGGCTATGAAAAGGTAATGAGAATTAACTAGAAATTGCAGTCATAAAAAATTATCTTTTACATTTTTATGCAATTTAAAAATTTATTTATCTTCTTGCCCCCTTCCCAACCCAATCATTTCCCTCGAGAAGAATACTATAACAACCAATGCCAAGTTATTTTGCACCATGGGGTTCTTACTAAGAATCATCCTTGGTGGCCTGAAGCATTTTCTCACCCCAAATGCTGAACCACTGATCCATCCATTACTCCCCATCTGCATTCCCCTGGAAACCATCGGCCACTGATGCCTTGGGCCTCCTGGATGTGATTGAACTTTCCAGTAGAGGATTGGTGACTAGAGAGATCACTAATATTCTGCTGTCTGATGTTTCATGCCTGTCAGGCACAACTTGAAGGTTGGACTTTAAAGGACAAACATTTTAGCCAATAAATTCTATAATTATGCTCCAGACTTTGTGCAATCTACATGCTATGCCCTTGGTAGATGCCACAGTTCACTCACTCATCCAAAATGTAATTTTTGTTTACCTAATGATAATTTTCCAATTATGTCACTGAAAATGTGGATATGGGAAATGTGTTTAATTTGGTATGGACTTGCAAAGGTGTTTGATAAGGTGCTACTTAATCAATATCATCAACATTGAAAGCATAACTTGTTGCAGCATGCATGGAAAAGTTCCTATATAATTTTAAATAGTGGCAAAAACTTGTTTTTCCTCAGTCGAGGAAAGTGTCGTGGAATTCCCCAGAGGTCACTTTTTTATACATAAGTCTACAGGGTAAATTTGCAGATGACATAAAATTTGTTATGGTGAATTTGAGGAGGATTGTCATTGACTTCAATGAGGTTCAGATATGCTGTAGAAAGGGTCATTAGGTAGCAGATTAAATTTAATTTTGAATAGCTGGCAGGGTGACTTTCTGGTTGGAAGAATGAGACCATCATATGAACTAGACAAAATAATTCCAAAAGGGATACAAGAACAGATATGGAGATGGAACAACAAGAAATTAGTACCTTCAGCCCACCAAATCCATGCCAACCATCAAGCATTTGCTTATACTAATCCTATATTCACCTATTTTTGTTCTCCTCACATTTCTATTATATCCTCCTAGATTTTACAACTCATCTAACCACTAGTTATCAATTAACCCTCCAAATCACGTGCTTAGGGTGTGGGAGGAACCTTCAGCACGAGGTGGAAACCCCTGCTGTTGTGACAGCACTAGAGGTCAGGGTTGAACTGAATTTACTGGAACTGTGAAGCAACTAGCTGTGCCACTGTACTGTCTTGGAGAAATATGTACGCAGTTTGTTGAAAGTGGAAGGGTTAAAATACACATATTGGACCCTATAAAAAGTGGAAGTGGTTAAAATACACATATAGGACCCTATAAAAGTCAAGTAAGTCATAATGAATGGTACACAAAAGGCTGGAAGAAACTCAGCGGGTGCAGCAGCATCTAAGGAGCGAAGGAGATAGGCGACGTTTCGGGTCGAGGCAGTCATAATGGAGCTTCATGAAACCTCTGTCCAGCCACTGCTGGAGTATTGTCACTATTTCTGGGAATCGTGCTATTAAAATTATTTGAAAGCTCTACTAAAATGATTCCTAAGCAAAAGTCATCAGTTGAGTGGATAGGCAGGAAATACAGGGGTTCATTCTTTTTGTAACAGGACATGGCAAAAAAGTCTAGTGATTTAAAACCAAATGATTTGGACAGGGTGAAAAGAGAGAAGCTGTTCCTATTTGCAGCAGGACCAAGAGCAAGAGCAATGTTTCAATTGTTTTGATGCTAAAGAGATGCTAAGAGATTAGTATACGAACTTAAAGCACACGGTATTGGGGGTTCAGTATTGATGTGGATAGAGAACTGGCTGGCAGACCGGAAGCAAAGGTAGGAGTAAACGGGTCCTTTTCAGAATGGCAGGCAGTGACTAGTGGGGTACTGCAAGGCTCAGTGCTGGGACACCAGCTATTGACAATATATATTAATGATTTGGACGAGGGAATTGAATGCAACATCTCCAAGTTTGTGGATGACACGAAGCTGGGGGGCAGTGTTAGGTGTGAGGAGGATGCTAGGAGGCTGCAAGGTGACTTGGATAGGCTGGGTGAGTGGGTAAATGCATGGCAGATACATTATAATGTGGATAAATGTGAGGTTATCCACTTTGGTAGTAAAAACAGGAAGGTTTAGACTATTATCTGAATGGTGGCCGATTAGGAAAAGGGGAGATGCAACGAGACCTGGGTGTCATGGTACACCAGTCATTGAAAGTAGGCATGCAGGTGCAGCAGGCAGTGAAGAAAGTGAATGGTATGTTAGCATTCATAGCAAAAGGATTTGAGTATAGGAGCAGGGAGGTTCTACTGCCGTTTACAGGGTTTTGGTGAGACCACACCTGGAGTATTGCGTACAGTTTTGGTCTCCAAATCTGAGGAAAGACATTCTTGCCATGGAGGGGGTACAGAGAAGGTTCGCCAGACTGAGGAAAGACTGGATAGACTCGGCTTGTACTCGCTAGAATTTAGAAGATTGAGGGGGGATCTTATATAAACTTACAAAATTCTTAAGGGATTGGACAGTCTAGATGCAGGAAGATTGTTCCCGATATTGCGCAAGTCCAGAACAAAGGGTCACAGTTTAAGGATAAGGGGGAAGTCTTTTAGGACCGAGATGAGAAAAACATTTTTCACACGGAGAATGGTGAGTCTCTGGAATTCTCTGCCACAGAAGGTAGTTGAGGCCAGTTCATTGGCTATATTTAAGAGGGAGTTAGATGTGGCCCTTGAGGCTAAAGGGATCAGGGGGTATGGAGAGATGGCAGGTACAGAATACTGAGTTGAATGATCAGCCATGATCATATTGAATGGCGTGCAGGCTCGAAGGCCCGAATGGCCTACTCCCGCACCTATTTTCTATGTTTTTAAAGACCAGCTGGTTAACTTCCTGAAGTAACATGGACCACTTTTGAGCTCCTGGCAATTTATGTCTGTCAGCTTATTGCTAGATTTGTGCACATGGACTTGTAATTAAGTGAAAGTTCACACACTTGATTTGAATAACTTGATAATCCAAAACTAACCCTATTTAGTACAGAGGTAGACAAAATTGCTGGAGAAACTCAGTGGGTGAGGCAGCATCGATGGAGCAAAGGAAATAGGCGACATTTCGGGTCAAGACCCTTGTTCAGACTGATGTGGGGGGCGAGGCGGGAAGAGGCGGAGACAGTGAGCTGTGGGCTAGCTGGGAAGAGGAGGGGAAAGAAGGAGAAAGCAGGAATAACCTAAAATTGGAGAAGTCAATGTTCATACCGCTGGGGTGTAAATTGCCCAAGCGAAATATGGGTACTGCTCCCCCAGTTTACGGTGGGCCTCACAGACCATGGAGGAGGCCCAGGACAGAAAGTTCGGATTCGTTATGGGAGGGGGAGTTGAAGTGCTGAGCCACCAGGAGATCAGGTTGGTTATTGCGATACGAGTGGAGCTGTTGGGCGAAGCGATCGGTGGGAAGGGATGAATTGACCAGGGAGGTCAATAAACTATTTAGTACAGATAACATTTTAGAAGAAACTTTTGAAGTGAGAATGGTCTTTTGTTTAAATGAAGGACCAATCCTAGAGTTGGGGAGAGTCCTTTACTTGTTTTACACACATTATCAAAGTAAACTGCAGATACAATACAATGCATTTTTACAAAGTCATAATTAAGGCCATAAAGTCACTGCTCATTAATTAATTGGTATACCAGAAACCACTTAGGCACATGCTATCATGCTCTCTCTTGAGCGCATGCATTCATAGGCACCTCAAAGAAAGAAATCCTTGCACACTGTTTTTCAATCCTTGAACACTGCTTCTCAACCCCCTAACCCATCCTTGCCTTCCAGCCCATGCTTCTGGCTACCCTCCAACTGATATCAAGTCTCAAATGAAACCTGGCCCACATTCTTAACCCTGGCCATTCATCCATCAATGTTGCCAATCCCCACACTTGGCCTGCATTCCCATCATGCTCAAAATACAAAGTACTGGACAAACTCTGCGGGTCAGGCAGCGTTTGTGGAGGAAATGGTCAGATGACGTTTTGGGTAGGGACTCTTCTTTGACATGAAACCCCGACTGCCCATTTCCTCCACAGGAGCTGCCTGATCCACCAAACTACTCCAGAACTTTATTTTTTGCACAAGATTCCAGCATCTACAGTCTCTTGTTCCCATCATTTTCTTTGTTCTACTTCATTTCGCGCACTCTGGCAAAGATACTGTTGTAGATCAACGCCAATCTAGGTTTAGGTTTATCATTGTTACGTGTACTGAGGTACAGTGAAAAGCTTTTTTTTTTGCATGATATACAAACAGATCAGATAAACCATGCATTAATACAGTTGTCAAACTCCAGTAATATTGATCGAGCAATGGGGAAGATACAGAATGCAGAATATAACTTTCAGCATTGTAGCACACTATTTCCATAAACAGCAAGTCCTGGGTTTACAATGGGACAGCAATGAATCAGACAGTACCCTGGTTTATGGAAGAAACTTTCAGTAGACTGATAACAGCGGGGAAGAAGCTGTTCTCTAATCTGGTGGTACGCGCTTTCAAGCTTCTGTACCTTCTGCAGGATCGCTCTGGTGTAGATAGCTTCATTGTAGAACTTGAAAGTGAACTAGATAGGTACCTAAAAAGAAAAAGATTACATAAAAATCCAACAGACTTGATGGGCTAAAACCAAAGTGCTGTACGATCGAGCAGTATCTGTGGGGGAACAAAGGAATTGTCAACCTTTTGGGACCTGTGCCACAATGATGCACATCTCACTGAGTTTCTCCAGCAGTTTGTTTTTTGCTCCATGGTCTAGCATCTGCAGTCTCTTGTGACTTGACTTGATGGACTAAATGGCCTCGTTCCATGCAGTCACTATTCTGGAATTCTGTAAATAGTATTGGAATCTAAGGGTAGTTACTGCATCTGACTTGAAAAATTAAGTTATTTTTGAAATTGCTTCATAGAAGATGCATAAAGAAATGTTTTTACAATAAATTATGAACTTGCTGTATACAGTAAAGGGTAGGACCCATATGAGCATTGATGTACAAAGATGTCTTCAAGGTTTCAAGTCAGTTTATTGTCTTTCTTTGGACTGTCATAGTTCATCATCATCATCATTAGAAAGTCATCACTGAAGCCATGTGTGATGCTTCCAAATGCCTGATCATGATGGGACATTTTTGTTCTTTGCATCTTTAATTTCTCTGGGTTTTCACCACTGTTTTTTTTCTCCCCCACTTCAATGATTCCCCCTCACTTCTACCTTGACATTGAGTAACCACAGTGCAACCTAATCAAAACAGGAGCCAAAAGTTTTCACAAACTTTTGTGTTCATTACTTGAAAATGGGTGCTCATTTGCAGCGTATGTTTGGATTGAGGTTCTAGTGCAATACTAGAGATGGGATTGATAAACGTTTGCAGCAAGTAGGGAGGCATGGTGGCACAGCGGTAGAGTTGCTGCCTTACAGCGCCGGTGACCCGGGTTTGATCCTGACTATGGATGCTGTCTGTGTGGCGTTTGTCCGTTCTCCCTGTGACGTGTGGGTTTTCTGCAGGATCTCCGGTTTAGACAATAGACAATAGGTGCAGGAGTAGGCCATTCAGACCCTTCGATCATCCACAATCAGTACCCCGTTCCTGCCTTCTCCCCATATTCCCTGACTATCTTTAAGAGCTCTATCTAACTCTCTCTTGAAAGCCTCCAGAGAACCAATCTCCACCGCCATCTGAGGCAGAGAATTCCACAGACTCACAACTCTCTGTGAGAAACTCGTGTTTCCTCCCATGCTCCAAAGACGTACATGTTTCTAGGTTAATTGGCTTGGTAAAATTGTCAATTGTCACTAGCGTGTGTAGGACAGTGTAAGTGTGCAGGGATCACTGGTCGGCGTGGACTCGGTGGGACGAAGGGTCTGTTTCCGCACTGTATCTCTAAACTAAACCAAAAACAGTAATTTGAATAGTTCCCAAACTGAGCAATATTCTTAGTACCCATTCTGAATCTGCTTGTGCATGTTTGACATGTATATTACAGCTGATTTGTTTCATGTTCTGACCTCTATTGTAGCCTGATCCTTCACCAGCAAATAAATGGCAACTTGATAATTGGCTGAATGTCGGCCAATCTGCCATGCCTTCCAAGAGCCACAGCGAGTCATCAAATGGGCAAATTTCCCAGGACAGCCAAAGATCTGATGCAAAGGAGGTTCATGATGATATGGACTCCAACAGAGAGAAAAAAACTGCAAAGGAATCTTCCCCACTCAGAGGTAAACATCAGAAATCCCCTGCCTTGCACAATAGCAATGGTCAACGACAAAGTAGTGGTGAAAAACAACCTCGTAAGCCTGTGCCTGAAGAAAAACAAGATAATGAATCTTACAAATATGGTGATAAAAATCAGCTGCGCACACAACAGGCGAAAGTAAAAGTTGGGCAGCGGTCAAACGAGAAAAGGGAAACTGAATCTGTACCCAAGATTTCATCAGAGAGGAATAAGCACAAGAGTCCTATCCAGAATGCTCCCAAATGCATGGAGTTTGCAGATAAAGGCTCTCTACCCTCAGACCTAAGTTCCGATCAAGATCAGCTACCATCCAATTGTAATCTACCTTCTGCTGCGCTTGTACCTCAGGGACAAGTAAATGATGAAAATGAGGCTAACATCAGTCAATTGGCAAAAGAAGTAAGCAGGACTACCTACCAGAAATCTGCTGAGGTCAGGAATGGAAATGAGACAAACACTGGCAAGCTTGCCACTGGGATGAAAGATGTAAACAGGACTACCCACTTAAAACCTGCTAATAATGATAAGCAGGTAACCAGGACCAACATCAACAAATCTGGCGGCCATACTGGGGAGGAAATTCACAGCAATGTTAACAAACCCGCTGGTAAGGTCAAAGAAGAAAATGGTGGTAGTACTAGGAAAGCCACCGCAAAGGAAAGTAGGACTAAACCGAGTAAACTTGTCCATCAAACAAAGGCCAACATTCTCAAGGATCAGGTTTTGCCGACCGCGGGAGTTGGAGGATTGCCATCTCCAATAAGAGAGAGCACAGTTAACTGGCCATTAGTGGTAAAAATCGATTTAAGCTTGCTCTCAAGAATTCCATCACCATCATGCAAAGACGGCAAACTACCTAAGAATTGTGCAACAGAACATACCAGCCAGAAGAATAAGGAAGGTTTGAAGGAAAACAAAGGAAGCTCATTCAAAGGAAGCAAGACCAAGAGAAAACATGGGGTGAGTTTTTCCATTCTGCATATTTCCTCCTTCCATTAGTAATTTATTCCTATTCTTCTTATGACCAGGGCTAATTGGCTATTGGGCCAGAAGGCGGGTCAATATTCCACCAAAGGTAGACACAAAATGCTGGAATAACTCAGCGGGACAGGCAGCATCTCTGGAGAGAAGGAATCTCCAGAGATGCTGCCTGTCCTGCTGAGTTACTCTAGCATTTTGCGTCTACCGTTGATTTAAACCAGCATAGAAACATAGAAACATAGAAATTAGGTGCAGGAGTAGGCCATTCAGCCCTTCGAGCCTGCACCGCCATTCAATATGATCATGGCTGATCATCCAACTCAGTATCCCGTACCTGCCTTCTCTCCATACCCTCTGATCCCCTTAGCCACAAGGGCCACATCCAACTCACTCTTAAATATAGCCAATGAACTGGCCTCAACTACCCTCTGTGGCAGAGAGTTCCAGAGACTCACCACTCTCTGTGTGAAAAAAGTCTTTCTCATCTCGGTCTTAAAGGATTTTCCCCCCCCTTATCCTTAAGCTGTGACCCCTTGTCCTGGACTTCCCCAACATCGGGAACAATCTTCCTGCATCTAGCCTGTCCAACCCCTTAAGAATTTTGTAAGTTTCTATAAGATCCCCTCTCAATCTCCTAAATTCCTGAGAGTATAAACCGAGTCTATCCAGTCTTTCTTCATAAGACAGTCCTGACATCCCAGGAATCAGTCTGGTGAACCTTCTCTGCACTCCCTCTATGGCAATAATGTCCTTCCTCAGATTTGGAGACCAAAACTGTACGCAATACTCCAGGTGTGGTCTCACCAAGACCCTGTA